>JAAAKM020073195.1:73171467-73250011 GCA_010016025.2 Alatinidae sp. Z8VKAUB7J3 | reverse complement strand
ACGGTGGAGAGACCACGCTTCTGGACTGCGAAATCGTTGACCGAGACGAGTTCCAGGAAGCCAATGATAAGGCGATAGCCGAAGGGTTGCGCGCGGCCACGGCCAAGCCTGTCCTGCAAGGCATCACCAAGGCTTCGCTTCAGACCAAGTCGTTCATCTCGGCGGCCTCCTTCCAGGAGACCACCCGGGTTCTCACTGAAGCCGCGGTCTCGGGCCGCGTCGACGGGCTCGAGGGTTTGAAGGAAAACGTGATCGTCGGTCGGTTGATTCCGGCGGGGACGGGAAGCGTCATGAACCGTTTCAAGCGTATCGCGTCGGAACGCGATCGGGAACTGGCGCCAATGCGCGAGGAAGAAACCCCGGCGCTTGTCGACGAAACGGAGGCACAAGTTCCGGCGGCGGAATAGTTCACCCCGCCGGCTCTTTTCAAACTGGTCTCCGGCCCTGGAAGAAATTCCGGGGCCGGATTCGTTTAAGCCCGATGCGAGCTTGGCCGAGCGTAGGTTTTTAGACGCGTTTTTTTCGATCGCCGGCCGCCGTTGAATTGAAACTTTCCGTCGCCGTTCGCGAGGTTTGTGTACTAAATCGACAGGGCGCGCCGAGTGGCGGAAACATGCGATTTCCTTGAACTCAGTGCTTGACCCGACAAGGTCATCTCAATAGTATCCGCCAACTTTTGCGGCGCCGGTGGTGTCACCGACCGAGCCAATCTGGGCTCCAGAAGCGACAAACACGGAAAGGTTGCGATTTAAATTATTAAAAAAAAAATTCTTCAATAAAAGCAAGGACCTCACTGAATTTCTCAGTTCAAATTAAAAAAATTAATTATTAATATAGTATTGCCAAATATTTGTTAAACTCTGATAATCATTAATAAAGGGATATTTCTGCTTACCTCCAAGCGTGGAAGATCTTTAAATGCAAAAGGTCTGATAGATGTGATCGGATTGCCGTCTAAATAAAGCTTGTTCAAACATTTATATCGGGAAAAAGTATCTCCTCGAATTTCCTGAATTTGATTCCTTGTAAAAGAGAGATGATTAACGCCGCTAGGCATATCTTCTGGGATTTGCGTGAGCTTGGTTCCATGGCACAAAATCTATAAATGACACAAAAATAGTCTTCAAACGTTAGCCTGCAATGATTAATGGTAAATATTGAATAATTCATATAAATAACCTACGAAAAAAGTGAAAATACCAATCGATGCCTTTTTTCATACTCTTTCCGAATAGAATAATTGTTTTTGGTGTGAATTCAATATAAAGCTCTATACGAACCCTCAAATATGATACCTTTTTCTCTTATTTTAGATTTGGCTTATATACCTAAGCTAGTCTCACTCTTGTTAAAACCGGTTTACCCATAAATTGAATCGAAAGTGACAAGTTCGAGAATCAATAAAGGCATGGGAAATGCATAATATGGGCTATATATTTGTTCAAGGTTAGAAAGGTTAGGTAAAAAATGAATTGTGCCAAAAAACGATTATTATGTTTGGAAAGAGCATAAAATATGCATCAAGTGGTATTTTCACTGTATTCGTAGGCCATTTATATGACTCATTCAATATTTGCCTTATTGTTTAGTATATAAAATTTACGACTATTGTTTTTACTTAAAAAATTTGATTTGACTTTACTAAACTCTCTGCCGTCCTTAAAGGTCGAATATACCTCTTTGTTCATCAGTATAAAGACGTGCATTCTTTAGTCCTCGTGATCTCTGCTGAGTGTATTTGGTCCGGAAGGCAGCAAGACAAAGGCAACCTCTGGGGCGATGGCTATTAATATGACATTTGAAAGCTTTGTTAAGCAGTTATAACAAAAAAACCAATCCCAAAGCACCAGGAACCTTCGAGGAAGTAGAGTAAATCTCGAAAATCCATCCCCACATGTGCTTGTCAGGATTATTGAAGGGTCAATCTGGGTTCTCGAAAAAAAAACAAAAAAAAAACATAGACTACTAAAATAGGCAAAAAATTATGTAGTTATCCTCACCAGTACATAATTTGTATTGTGCGGACCCTTTTAGTACCAAAGGGTTTATAGACAATGGTTCATTTATTGGGTCTCTTTAGATTTTTGTAACTTACGGATTGTTCTTCATGAGCTTTGATGGAATACTCTTCGTTTGTCCTTCATTTATATTCATTTCTGTTGTATGTTTCTTTGCTATGATTGCTCAATTAATTTCTTTTAGTTTTAGTCTTCATTTATTCTTTAATAAAAATTTTTGATCGTTTTGAATTTAAATTACAATAAGAATTTATTTCTGATGGACTTAAGATTAATATGGCTCTTTACTTTTCTTTGAAAAACTCCTTTTCTCAAAATTTTTAAAATTAATTTCTGTTCGTTTTTGAATGCCAAGATTCAAATTTTTCAATATTCCCCGTTGAAGCATAATTTTTTTTCCACATCTTATGAAAATATAAAAGTGATGTTTTTTCAACAATAAATTTTCAACATTCAAAATCTCCCTCGACATTCCCTTAAAGTAGTCACAAATAGATGTAGTATCAGCTGCCAGTGGTTACAGTCATTGTTACAAATTGTCACAGTCGGAAGTAGTCAAAGTTAAATTTAAAACCAGTCTCACTTGCAGCTGCAATGGTAGCAATGGTAGCAGTAGTCCTGAAAGTTTCAAGCTTTCACAGGTAAAAACAGCTTACTTGTTCCTAAGATATTGCTGATAGGCCTTTTTAATGACTTGGATACATATAATTTCTTTTGATTTAGCTCAATATACCTCTCAATATTTTCTGAAAATTTGCCTAAATAGTATTAGCCTTTTTGGACACACCCAGGATCAAACATTATCCCCTTTCGCAACGATATATCCTGGATGCAAAAAATGGGCAAACTAAATAATCTAAAATCCTTGCCTTACAAGCTTTATGGGCGATAGTATCTCCAGAGGCAGAGTTATTTGACCATTTGACTGTTTTGAATTGCAAATTCAAATCATAATTCCAAATAGTCACAGTCGCGAGTAATTTTAGTCGCAGTCGTAAGCAGTATCAGGTGCAATCAAAAGTAGTCGCCTTTAGAGTCAGAGCAGCAGCAATAATGGCCCTAAAAGTTTCAAGTTAATGCTCTTATCCATCCCGAAGATATTGCAGATACAGCTTTTTGAAAACCTGGATAAATGTAGTGCATTTATTTAGATTTACACACCACTAAACATTCCCTGAAATTATGACTTAACACCCTTAGCATTTTTGAACACACCAGGGACAAAACCTTCCTCTTTTTCCCAATGATAAATCATGTACAATTGGCACATTGGATAATTTACAATCCTTCATCTGGAGATGGCAGGGTGAATAGCATCTCTAGAGGTAGAGTTATTTAACCGTTTGACTATCTTAAGCAAAATGGCTTTTTAAAATTTTTAATCGATGATGAGGGAGGGGACATCTTAAAAGGCCAGGGGGCTGGTTGGCCTGTAATAACATTTCAAAATTCCGCTCATTATTTCCTTAAAATTTCAACCTAATACCCTCAAAAGTTCCGTAAATATTGATGATATATCATTTTCGTGCCGAAGCGTTCTTTCTTCTGTTGGAAGAACGCATCCAGCAGTTGTTGCGCTTCGTCGGCGGTTTCGGCCCGGATGTAGTCGAAGCCGCCAAGCGCATCGAGGCGGCGTTCTGAGACCCTCACCTTCTTTCGCCGGCGCTTGGCGTTACCGCGGGCCAGAACCGCATCAATTCCGCCCTCCAGGGTCACCTGGAATGTCAGGTTCTGGTTTTCGAGAGGGTTCACGAGGGTGAATGGATGCTGGAAGCCCCTCCAATGTGCTGGCTGGCGGTCGAGGACGATGGCATCGACACCGAGCGGCAACGCGGCGATCTGGCCCTGGATTTGCCGCATGATGGGGATGCTTGCCGCGGTCAGAAATTCGGTGGAGAAAAGGCCGAAATTGAGATTGTTGAAAAGAGCGCTCATATAGCGCGCAACCCTGACCGGCCCGCGTTTTTCGATCATGAGTGGAAGAATGAACGCGAGCTCCTCGCTGTCGGAGAAGCGAGCGACGATGATCAACGGCGGATGTTCGGAGTGCGCGAGCCAAATGCGACACCAGTCATAGGTCTGGTGGACGCTGATTTCCGGTGCCGCCTCCAGCGCGCGCCAGGCGGTCTCCAGCGGTTCCAATTCCCTGAAAACCTGCAGGGTGAACCGGGTGTCCTTCGCACCGTCGCTCAAACCGGCTGAACTCCGTTCCCGTTGTGACAGTTTTTGTCACGTCCCGGTCGCAGAATAGGCGCGTGTGGCTAAATATTTTCCTGAGAGGCTGTCGCTGGAAGCGAGATCGATGCCTGCAGGGTTAACGGATCGCTAACTGGAAGCGTTCGTCTTTTTGCGTTTGGGCCCCTCCATCCAGCGAATGATGAACATTGCAGGGATGACCCAGACCAGGCCGCTGATCAGGAAGTAGAGCAGATGGACCCACCAGGGGGACTCGGCCAGACGGTACGTGGCCACCGTCGTGGCCGCGAGTGCATAGATGATCACGAGCACAACGATCAGGAAGGTGCCGATCAGTTTTTTGAGGCGGACGGGCATGGCTTTCTCACTTGCAGCTGTTGCTGCAAGTAACGGTATCGCTGGCGCGATCAAGTGTTTTCTTGCCAGTGATTGGTCTGTGCTGAGACAAGATGCGCCTTGCGTTCTCGGTCTGCCTGTTCCAAATGACGCCAAATCCCTTGTCATCCGGGTGCAACCATGACCGAAACCGCCAATTCCTCGAGCACAGACGCAAATCGCAGCATGGTCCGCGCGTGGCTTGCCGTGGTGAGCCTGGCAATCTTTGCGGTGGTAATTGTTGGTGGCGCGACGCGTGTGACGGATTCCGGTCTTTCGATCACCGAGTGGAAACCGATC
Organism: Alatinidae sp. Z8VKAUB7J3; assembly: GCA_010016025.2. NCBI lineage: Eukaryota > Metazoa > Cnidaria > Cubozoa > Carybdeida > Alatinidae > Alatinidae sp. Z8VKAUB7J3. The sequence goes on along the minus strand of JAAAKM020073195.1, from coordinate 73,245,122 downwards.
CATGGCGTCATTCCGCCACTGAGCGAGGCGGAATGGCAGGAAGAACTGGAGCTCTAGAGGTAGTGCTTGAGGCATGCCGCTCCAACCGCATGGGTTCGTTAACAGCCGAGCGGTCTGATGATGTTAAGCTGGAAGACCTACCCAAAATGTATCAGTGGCGTCTGAATATGCAAACAGGCGAAGTGATCGAGAAGCTACTGGACCCCGACTGGGGTAGTGAATTTCCGCGCATCAACGAGAACTATATGGGCGTGCGTAATCAATACTGCTACAACGGTCGAATACCCAATACTTCGGGCGGGTTGGGTTTTGATGGCATTATTAAGTACGACCTCGTCAATGAGACGAACCAGCATTTTGCTTATGGCCCGGGCCGCTTTGGCGGTGAACCCATATTTGCGCCAAAGGCTGACGGTGTAGCTGAGGATGACGGCTGGGTTATCGGCTTTGTCTGGGACGACAACTTAAAACGCTCGGAGTGCGTGATTCTGGACGCAGCCAATTTTTCTGACGGCCCCGTCGCCCGTATTGTCATGCCGCGGCGTGTGCCGTTTGGCTTCCATGCCGGTTGGGTTGACCAGGCTCAGTTAGACAGCCAGTCTCAGTGAGACCGGCAAGTGTAGCGATGGGCGCACCCTAGCTTGCCATTGGCAGCACCAGTACCTCGTTGACACTTTCATCAATGACCTTCTGTGCCGTGTCACCCAGCCGCGAGCTGGATTCCTGCCGGGCAACCCGCGCGATAATAACCAGGTCGGCGTCCAGCGTTTGCGCGGTGCTGGCAATAACTTTTTCAGGCACGCCCATGCTGGCGGTAACCTGGTTGCGCTCCATACCGCACCGGTCGGCAAATTTCTGCCGGTCGGGATAGGCGTTTGCCTCATAACAAGTGACCGCGTGCAGGTTGGCGCCCAGATCATCGGACAGTCGTTTCGCAGCCTGCAGGATGGCGTCGTTGGCGGCATCATAAATCTCGTCATCCGGGTTGTGTTTTAAGGCGACCAGCACTTTCTCCAGACGATAAGGACGACCCGACTTAACAAACAGCACGGGACAGGTTGCGTCCTGCAGTAACTGCCAGTCGGACGTTTCTCGAATGAGGCGCATCATGCGCCCGTGCTGGTTCATGTTCTTGATAACCAACGTGGCGCCGCAGCGATTGGCAGCCGCGCCGATGGCGTTGCGCCAGTCGGTGTCCCATTCAATCTCGGTTTGCACAGCAAGGCCCAGGGTCCGGGAATGGGCCACCAGGCGTTCCACCCAGGCTTCCACCCGCGCTATTGTGTTGTTGCCCTTGTCGTCTTTTGGCACGGGAGAAACCGAGGCCTCATTGACGCAACAGTACACGTGCAGACTGGCGTTTTCGTCGCGCTGCGAAAGGTACGCGAGCATAACCTGTTCGCCCCAGATGAGAGCAGACTGCTCCATCACGGTGGGGTCTAACACCACAAATATCTTTGCGAGTGGATTCATCACCCGACAAACAGGCGAGAATGCCGCCCTCGCCACAACACAGCGACTGACAACTCAAAGTGCCAACGTTGACCAAAAACACCAGACTGCTACCCAAGAGCAACAGACTACCCACGGTCTCAACCCGCAAGAAATACACCAGGGACTTGGTCACGGCGACAAACGGAATCGTAGGATCCGCCATGGACTGGCCCTGCATCAAACCACCAAAACCGAGCACAGCCACCGTCAAACCTACGCCGCCAAGGGCCAGGAAGAAATGGAGGCCCACCAAACCCGGCTTACTCCAAGTAGCGCCGGCTACACGCGGCAGCAGATAATACCCGGCACCAAAGAGGCCCAGCATGACGAAAGCGCCGAGATTCAGTTGCTGTAGCGCCGGCAACACCAGGGTGAACTGAGTCACCTCAGCAATACCGGAGTAGGCGTTCGCGGCATTCAAAAAAGCCACCAGGATGAAGGCAACCGAGCTGACGGCCAGAAACTTCAGATCCGGCTCAAACAAACGACTCGAATCCTCGCCGATGGTGTTGAACCAATTGACGGCAATTGCTACGGCAGCAAATGCCACAAAAAAACTCATCACGGCACTCAGACCCGAAATCCAAGACGGAACCGTTGAACCCGAAAGCACTCCGGCACTACCACCAAAAAACAGGATCAACCAAAAAGCAAACAGACCCATGTGGTAGCTGTGCAACGGCTTGCGAAGGATCTTGGGAACCAGATAGAACAAGGCAGCGAGTACGATTCCCCCGAGCACCATCGTGGTCAAACCCGTTCCATACCAGCCGGCGATCGCCACCTGAGCCACCCCGCGAACCGGGTAAAAGTGAAGGAGAAGCGAAGCCGCGCTAAAGATCCAAGGGAACCAGAGCAACGCCGCCAAGAGAAACCACTGTGAGATGTAGAGCTGTTTGACATGACGGCGTTGGAACGTCACCAAGCCAAGACCACCAATAATGGAGTAGGCAACAAACAGGATTGGAGCGGCATATTTCGGCAGCTCAAAATAGGCGTAGGAAGTGGAATCCCCCATCAGGATTCCGACCAGGCCGACTAAGGCACCAAGATTCCAAAATCCCGCCCCGAGCACCACAAACCCTGGTTGGACCAGGGTGGTTCGTCCGAGTCGCACCAACATCCACAAGGCGACGGCAAAGGCCGCCTGCAGGGCAAACCCATATACGAACGCGAAAGAGGCGGCGGGTTGGATTCGACCAAAAGTCAGCCAAGGACAATGGGCCAACAGATCCGGTGAATGAAACCGGATCGAATTCAGTAGTGCGAGCAAGGAGCCCAGAAGGAGCCAGCCGGCGGCCTTTCCGAACATGAACAAGACCGGCACACGACAGGACCGATCCAGTTCTGGCACCGGAATCTCGACCTATAAAAGTGAAGGAGCAAAGTGAAGAAAATTTAGTAAGAGGAAGAAAAATATACGAGCCTCCCCGTTTTATGACCGTATCTCAAGCTTCAAAGCAGGTTTTGTCTTCACTGGACGTCAGCGATGAAGCTACCAAGGGTATGTTCTTTATTTTTATTTCCTATTTAATGTACTTAATTATTGCTTTGTTACCTGACTTGGTTACACCAAATCAGGATTTGATTGGCGCGCTTTTTCAGGTTTTTTTGCCATTGCACCTTACCCTGATGAATGCCCTGACGAGACTAGGCTGGGCATAAAAGGTTGTAGCTTTTCCGGTGCTCTGAAATGGTTCGGGGTCTCTGTTCTGTCCTAAGCTTCTTCCTCTCCCACCATTTCCGAAAGGGAAATCTTGCTTGCATGGCCTCATAGTAGCGTCAGCGTGGACGAGTTTACCTAACCAGAACCGTGATTGCAAACAGCACTGTAGATTGGCTTCGAAGAGTTGTGTCCCCCGGGAAAATTATAGCCTAGTAAACAACACTGCATTTGCACGGGATTTAGATTAACGGATCATTCTTCTGGGTTTTGTTTTCTTTTGATGGCCTTTTTAGGTTGAAAAACTTCTTCGTAGTAGTATAAGGCTGCCTCCTCATAGTAGTTAAATTTTTAAGGCATGATACATAATACGTCGGAGGTAATAAGGCATGAAATTGCTTGTGCAGGATATCAACTCGTGTTGATAGAAGAGCATCACCAAGTGGAAAATCAAATTTTGATCAAGATGGGCTCAGCATTGCACAAAGCTCCAATTCATAATGGAGGTCCCAGGAACTTTTTTCCGTCTGGGTCTAAGCCGACTTAAGTGTTTGGTGTGGACTTGAGAAGATATATTGTTCCTTAACCTGCACTTGTTTAGGACCCTTCACTTTTCTTGAGGCCACAATAATTTCAATGATTTAAACATTATGAAAGTTGGAATGTTACAACGTTAATCGTATTGACATTTTGATTGTTGAATGCAGATGTTTTGAACAGGACTAAAATTAGACATTGTAGAAGATCGATGCCTTAAGTTTAGGAAAATAGTTTGTGGAGCATCAGATCGCGTCTTAGTTAGAAACGTTTGAGATGTAGCTAGGAATATTAGTGAAAATGCTTTAATTTTAGTACAGAGGAGGAGGGGCTGTAAAAGAAATATTTGAGTGATAGATCATATAAAAATAAGAGAAATGTAAGGAAAATTAAGAAAGCATTAGAAGATGAATTAAGAAGTATGACGTTGAGGCCATTGGTAAAGCTGCCGAAGGCCAGAAGATGAAGCCAAACGACATGATAGTAATATATTTATATTTGTATAATAGTATATGATTATATAACTTATATATAAGTATATAAATATATAATTTATGTATAAATATATTATAGGATCGGCTTTCGATAAAAAATAGAATAAATTTGTACGGATCTGAGGTGGTAGTTGAACATATGGATTTTCGAAGGCAGCCTGCACAAGGGCAGGAGGTAGTACAACATGCGGCGCAAATGCCCACGACGTCACAATCAATGCATCCGCAGCATGAGGAAAAGTCCCCAGCGTCGCAACACTCAGGATCGCTCCCAAAGAGTGGCCGACCACGATCACTTTTGTAAATGACCGGTGCAGGGGATTCCTTCCTGACTTTAAGCTAAAAAGCACTTGGGCAATGGTAAAAGATGATTCTTCTATATTCAGCAGATCCCCATCAGGCACATCGGACTTTCCGCTCCCGAGCAAATCTAGCGACAGAACAACAAATCCATTTTTTGCCATAAAACGAGCGTACGAATAGCTCTGGCCGTTGATTCTTTTGCTATCCCAATATCGATGGTTATACGTGAGACCATGAATAACAGCCTGAATCGGCTTTCTTCTCACGTTCTTATGTAAGAGACACTTGATCACCCATTTTCGTTTCGTGTGATATAAACAACCTCTCACACGTTCGACCTTGAAATAAAAAAACCCAGCCATCTTAAATTTCTTGCCGGTCGAAAACTTCACGGGAAAATTCACTCGCTTTTTCAGTACTTTTCCTTTTAGGGAAATTATTTTTTCAGGAGTCCAATATTCTTGTTGCTGGGCAAACACACCTGACACACACCCAAAACCAAACAACACCGTGAACCCGACCATGCTGACGACTCGATAGATCATGATGGTTGTCCTCCGACGACGGTAAATAAAATGAAACGTTATAAAAGCAAGATTCCCGCTCCCAGTTAAAGTAATTAAGGCCAGATGTCAAGAAAATTTTCCTCAACGATCACAATAAATACCTAGGCAACTCCCTAGGTTGCACCATTTCTTGGTTCCCACTTGGGGACTGCACACCAAACCTGTTAAGCTTTATTCAATCCCATGTCATCAGTATCTTTCCCACGTCATAAGATTTATCGAGGAGGACAACAATGGATACTTTCCTCTCTTAAAGTCGGTTTCTTTTTGGCCAAAAATTTGGCACGCTTCACCTCTAAAATTATCCTCGTATGCATAGTTGGAGCATTGCTCTACCCCAACATCACAATTGCAGCTCCCAATGTCCCGCCTGAACTCAAATCACACTTGCATGGTATAGCCTCATATGCTCAACAGTCCCCAATGGCAAGTGTCCCTTCAGGATGGTTTCTCATGGGAACCAATCGGCGAGATGCCGACGCTTATAATGTCGATACCCAATATGATGACACTGAATTTCCTCAACGCCGCATCTGGCTCGATGGGTTTGAAATCGATCAGTATGAAGTGACACTTAGTGAGTACTTGGCGTTTTTATTACAACATCACCGACTACATCAGATGGGCGCGGTTTCTTGCAGGAAACCCACATTATTTGCAACATCTTGTGGTATTTTTGAAAATACCATGTATTTTTCAATTTCAAGTTCATTGATCATTGAAAAAAATAAGAGCTAAATTAAAAAATCCAGAGGGCCTATTTCCCCAATAATTGAAAAAAAATGGAATTTATAAATTCAATGTTAAGAATTCTAATTAATTTCTCAATAAATAAGAAATAAGCTCACCATCTAATCGAACGATTACAGCTGATTCCCTCAATCAAATAAATTTCATCATGATATTTGACACCTGTCAAATGCAACTGGCAGATGGACATGCAATGAGTTTGAAATAAATGAATTAATTATCTAATGATGGATATCAATCATCAATCGTTACTAAAAGCAAAAAACAAAACATTTCTGTTTATTTTGTATTCTTATTTCTGATTTTCCATTTCTGATGCAAAATTTTGTCGAAAGTAGTTTAACGGCTAGTGAGAACAATCAAGTATTCTCAGCGCTGCCGGAGTGCAACACTGGTCAGTGCAGCCAAGTCTATAATAAGCCACAAACTGTAGATACGAAATACCAATTAGAAAGATAAGCTGATGTAGCTTACCTGGAAAAAGGCAAAGGCAAGTAAATTGACTTCAGCGTTTCCAGTCTGTCTAGTCTTTTGCCAGGGTCCCATAAGTTTCTTCTTCAAAACACAGCCATTGTTGTCAGTAAGTATGACTGGGTTGTTGCGGTTGCCATCGTGAGCAATGCAGTCACGGACCTGTAATATAAATTTGTCAATCAAATATACCTTATTAAACATCTTACGGGTAAATGTAAGGACATTAGTAATGAAATAGTTTCAACATGCAGAACCATGGAGTGAAGATATTAACTGTGTCAATTTAAAAAATATGTTGTGACCTATTTTGGAAAATTCGGGAGAAAACATATCTATCCGTAAGGTCTACATTGTTTTACGGCTTGGGATATAAACCTGCTTATTTAGATTAGGATATAGATATCAATAACAGGTTTGGTATTTCAAAATTCCTAATTCTTAGGGGGGGAGGACAAGACTTTTCAAGGGGTTAAATACTAAATAATGTCTATTCTTACCCTTTTTATAAAAAATTGTGTTATTTCCCACCAAATATTTTCTGAGTTTTAGTCCTTGAGGCCCCTTTCCCTGTTAAATAATATTTTGATCCCTTTAAAAATTAAAAGAATGTATAAAAAGAAAATAATAGAAGATAAGAAAAACATTTCTTAAGACCAGCCTCAAATTTTTCAATTAATACAAGTCAGAATTAAATAAACGCAAAAGATAATTATAAAAAGTAATATTTAGCTTAGATGAACTAAATTTGTCTTTAAGAAAGTGAACTGATATATCCATATAAATTAAAATGTTTGAGATTCAGATATCTTCCAGCAGTGATCATCTGAGAACAAATCAATACCTCCAAGTCTGTCAATCCATTTAGGGACCACCTCATCAGCACATTGTTGTGTAATGGTGTCAGCATAGATTTGGAAGACAAGCCAAGGGTTAGAGAATCCAACTTCTTGCCCTATTTCCATAAAGGATACTTCTTGGTTGGCTTTTGCGGCACCGGCTTGAATGTCTTCAAAGTACTCTTTTTGGATTTTAACATCTTCTGGGGTTCCCAGACGTGTCAGATGTCCTCCAACCAAAATATCAAAATCATATTCTAGAACTTTGTCATGTGCTGCAAGAAACTCTGGAACGTCTTGTGCCATTGCCAAGTCTTTGAATGGGGTCCATCCAGGAAAGATTACATCAATTAGCATCAGAACTTTTTGGTTTGGAGCATAGATGAAGATGTTTCCTGGCTCGTGCATTGGTCCATAATATGCCAATTCCAATCTTTGAGTTCCAATCTCAAGCGTGTAAGTATCCTCAAATGTTACAGTTGGGAGAGGTCGATTGGGATCGTCTCTTTTTGATAAGGTGTCTGCTGTCTCTTGATGAGCAATGTAGACTGCATCATCAGGAAACATGCTCATTGCGCCCACATGATCGTAGTGAGTATGGCTGTAAATTACATGAGTGATTGGTTCTTCAGTGACTTCAGATATTGCTTTGAGATAGTTTTGGCCAATTGATGGAGGAGCATCAACTACAATGACACCTTCTCCAGTTGTAAGAAACATTGCCTGATATGCACCTTCAGTAACCCAGTAAAGTCCATCTTGAATTTCCTCAACCAGATATCCTTTAGAGTAATCAATTGCAGGACCTATCGATGTTTCTGGTAGAGGTGCTGCTGTCCTCATCTTTTCTGGATGAACCTCAAACATTGATGCTAAGACTTGCATGTTTGCAGAGTCTTCAAGAATTGTTCCCCATCCACGTTCGACTAGAACAGATGCAGTAGAAGGAGTCACACAAGCAATTCTTCCATAAGTGCTTTCCATCCAAATTTTGTCAACACAGATTTGAGAAGAATCAGCATTTGCATCTAAAACATGATTTGAGAAAATAACTCCCGATGTTAAAATTAGCAATGACAAAAACAAATAATCAAATTTCAAATTATTTGGGATTGTATTTGGTATCTTAAAAATCAATTTTTCCCATCTTCCCGTTTTGAAAATCGTTGATTGCTTGTTGTAATTCTTCTTCAGTATTCATTACAAATGGACCGTATCGTTTTACTGGCTCCCCAATAGGAATTCCACCTAACAAAAGCAATTCCAAAGATTCTGTTACATTACTAGGATTAGAAAAGTTTACCTGATCACCATTATTTTTAAAAAATACAGCTTGTTCTTTTTTTGCAAGTTTTTCGAAACGTACTTACCTGGAGAACCAGTGAATACTTCTGCTACGAAGAAAGGTTGAGATAAGAAACGTTGGATCTTACGAGCGCGAGATACAACTTGCTTATCTTCTTCAGACAATTCATCCATACCCAAGATAGCGATGATGTCTTTCAATTCTTTATAACGCTGAAGTACTGACTGTACGCCACGTGCAACTTCGTAGTGCTCTTGACCAATTACTAGTGGGTCAAGTTGACGTGAAGTTGAATCTAGTGGGTCAACCGCAGGGTAGACACCCATATGTGCGATGTCACGAGAAATTACAACGGTTGCGTCCAAGTGTACAAAGGTTGTTGCAGGAGAAGTGTCAGTCAAGTCATCCGCAGGTACGTATACCGCTTGGATTGAAGTGATTGAACCAGTCTTAGTTGACGTAATACGCTCCTGAAGTACACCCATTTCTTCAGCTAGTGTAGGCTGATAACCTACCGCTGATGGCATACGACCTAGAAGTGCAGATACCTCAGTACCAGCAAGAGTATAACGATAGATGTTATCAACGAAGAAAAGTACGTCACGACCTTCGTCACGGAATTTTTCTGCCATTGTCAAACCAGTCAAAGCAACACGTAGACGGTTACCTGGAGGCTCGTTCATCTGACCGTATACTAGAGATACTTTATCTAGTACGTTTGATTCGTTCATTTCGTGATAGAAATCGTTACCCTCACGAGTACGCTCACCAACACCAGCGAATACTGAGTAACCACTGTGCTCGATTGCGATGTTACGGATAAGTTCCATCATGTTTACGGTTTTACCTACACCCGCACCACCGAATAGACCGATTTTACCACCCTTAGCGAATGGACAAACCAAGTCGATTACTTTGATACCAGTTTCTAGTAGTTCTACCGAGCTAGACTGATCTTCGTAGCTAGGTGCTTCACGGTGAATAGACATACGCTCTTCTTCACCAATTGGGCCTACTTCGTCGATTGGGTTACCCAATACGTCCATGATACGACCAAGTGTCTTCGTACCAACTGTAACCATGATTGGGTTACCGGTATTTTCTACTGCAAGACCACGTTTTAGTCCGTCAGTAGTACCTAGTGCGATGCCACGAACAACACCACCACCTAATTGCTGTTGCACTTCCAGGGTTAGACCTGACAAGTCACCTTCGGTAACTCGTAGTGCGTCATAAACTCTTGGTACCGCATCTTGTGGAAATTCAATATCCACAACGGCGCCAATGATTTGGACGACCTTACCTTGACTCATAATTTGTCCTCGTTATCTCTTTTAAACCTTTGCCTACACCGCTGCGGCACCGCTCACAATCTCACTGATTTCTTGTGTGATTGCAGCCTGACGCGCTTTGTTATATACCAGTTGTAACTCATCAATGAGGTTACCGGCGTTTGTAAATATTTAAGCTTGTAAGTGATTTGAAATGAGTAGTTTGTGTGAATTTTATTAAAAAAATGTTTAAATTAAATTAATATGTGATAATATTAATGTAGATTTGGATAACGAATGGAACCTAATAAAATATAATCTAATATAATAAACTGTTTATTAGGATGCATAATTCTCTTAGTAGATTTTAATAAGAGACGATAGGTTCTAACGTGTCATCCAAGACAACTTGTAGAATCCTACTGTTCTTATATGATTTTTTCTAAGCAGAATTTGATGCATTCGTGAGGCTAAGGTCTGAGCAAATCTTTGGGTTTGCTGGGGTTAGCTGAAGCGTTATATAATAACGTGTCGTCGAGAGCGCTTCGCACCTTGAGAAAAATATCGCAGCTGTCACATACCCATGTACGAAAGGGGATGTGTCTATGATGCAATATTTTGAGGTTGCGTGGTCGCGTCTACTAGGGTTTCTCGCGTCCTAAACCACTCTCTTTACAGCAAATATCTCTAAAAGATCTTGTTCTTATGGACCTTTGTCTCTCTAGAATAAACAGAGGGAGAAGGATAAGAATGTCATTTCCTACGACATATAATACACAAGCCGCTTGGATGGAGCAGCAAGACGACCAATGGCACGATGATGTCGCGACGCTAAATACGTTTTCGAATGCGACATGTCAGCTATTGTATATGATTAAGGTGCTCGCACCTGAGTTAGGGGAGACTGCTTCTGATATGCTCGCGTGGCGCGCTCATGATGAAAATATTGTGTCGGGAATTTTTCAAACAGACATCCAGACGATGACTGACTGCTATAATGATGTCCTGAATCAGGGATATGCAGGAGATCTCAACGAGGAAATGAAGGATGTCGATACCGCAATGGATGCTGCAAATCAGGCTCTTTGGTTTGCCTTCACTTGTCCTCCATTTTCTGAAGATACTGAGATGCAAAGCACCTTTGTCACTGCGATGTCGGATTTCTTTGAGTGTACTCCCACAACCAAGACTTACATGATTACAGTCGACGGGAAGACGAGTCCTGTCTCAGTGCCTCAGTTTGATCCTAATGCAGTGAGCGAAGGAAATACATATACGAATGATGAGCAGACGAAAGATTACTGGGTTGGCGAGAGGTGGGATTCACCTAACCCCAATGACAAGTACTACCAAGAATATATTTCTGAGCAATCAGGCTGGAACCAAGACCTAACGATGATGTCGGATTCTTGCGATCAGCTTGATGCACAAATGCAGGGGCTGATGCAGCAAAATGAGACAACGCAAAACCAAATCAATGGGACTTGGAACGACATGATTCAGCAAAAGGCAAAAGGGGTAGCAGCGCAGATTAAGAATGAACTTACGGAGTAGCGGATGACAGAGTCACTTCATTATAACACCCATGTTGATCGAGTACCCAAGCTAAACCATTGCCGCATGCCGGGTCCCGAACAGTCGTAATGCCATGGCCCATCCATAGTTTATAGACGTATTCTGCTGGGGTTCCTTGCGAAACGCCGCCGATATGGCCATGCATATCTACAAAACCCGGCAGAATGTACATGCCGCGAACATCGATGATTCGTGTCCCTTCACCAGCTTTAATTCTTCGATTTTCATCAATCGGTACGCCGGGATAACCGATGTTTTTGATATCGGTGATTCGGTTATTTTCGATCAGGATATCGACCGGCCCGACCGGCGGCGCACCGGTCCCCTTGATCACCGTTGCACCATGTAAAACCAGACGTTGGTAAGGCCCCTCCCCTTCCGCGCGATCCGGCGCTTTCTCAATCGATCTATTTTGGCTCCAGCAAAAACCAGTAAGAACAAGAAGCGGAAGGACTTTCATCCAACGAGCGGGCATTGGCACATGGTTCATCGCGTTCCTCTCAATTTTTTTTTGATCATAACCTAGGCTCCTGCCCATTGACCAGCACCAGCGAAAGCGGGCGGCAAATTCCTCGGTAAATTTGCAAAAAAGGAAGAAGTACCCGGTGTAGGTGTCATAAGCGAGGCACCGAGTATTTCCATTCTTTTTTGAGAAATCTCACTTACCGGCATAAATCATTGATAAAGTGTGTTTACAAGGTGCGCACAAAATATGTGTGCCTCTGGGAGAAACACGACCTATTTCAATTCATGCTTAGCAACTCAACGAGGAAACAAACCTATGGCAGATCAATTCATCACATAGCTAATCCAGCATTTTAAATCTACCCTGTCTGAACGGGTAACAACCACGCTCCAAAAATGCTCCTTCCCATTCGGGTTTGGCGCAAGCCAATGAAGCACGTTCAAATGGGAACAATGCAACCGATATGGGTTCAACCCCCGCCGCGTCATGCTTACGCGCATGACACCCTGGCCGAAAAAGCTACGCTGACGCAAATCATTGGATCCGAGGAAATTCCGAGGATTTTCTTTCGAACTTCCCCCCATCGAACAACGTTAGTCCACCGTGCTATAAAAGACGTCAATCACTGAAGCAATGAAAAACAAGGTATTTGCAGATGGCTGATCATGATACGAACCAAACCCTTTTGATTGTCGAGCGAGACCCTAAACTCAATTCGAAAATTAAGCATCACTTAAAAATCGAGGGGATGGAAAATTTATCGGTGGAGACCTCCAGGGAAGCACTGTTTCTCTTAAGGTCCGTGGATGTGGCGTTTGTCTTGGTGAATCTCAATTCGGTTGATTCATTTCAGGAAGCACAGAATTTGCGGAAACTCGCGGGTCAGCGGTCATTTCCCCTGCTGTTCATCGAGGGTTACAAGAAAACTTCAGAAAATTCTGCCAAATTTTAAAAAGACCATTAATTTTCTGACAACTTAGGAAAACCATGGTAATCATTGCATGATTCATGTTATTAGCAGCCAACGATTTATGAATAAACCTTGAACTCACGTCTTACTTTAGAGCCTCTTTTCAAGATGGGGAGCTTAAACCCTCCTGTTTGGGTTTTATACCAAGGAAATTGATTGGTTACCTTAGAGTTTGTATCCCCGGTATTTTCACCTTTCTTCTGGAAAAATTGATGTTCTAACGCACGATATGGCAGAAAACACCATTTTACTCTGGTTTCTTAAATGAGTGGCTCAAAACCTCCTATTTCAGGTTTAAGACCATGAAAAAAAAGAGATGGGCTATCTTAGATCGGCCTTGAATTATGATTTTGGTCGAGTGTGTAGAGGGCAGGGATTTTTTGTTGCTAGTTAACCGAAAATGTCAGTTCTACATTCTCATTCTCTGAAGGATTTTTTTGTTTTGATTGTTATAGCTACGATATCACATAATCTTATCGACCAAGTCGAATTCTGAGCCCTGCAGGGGGTTGCTGCAGCAACCCGCTGCAGCTCGAATTCTGACTTCCATATTACCAAGCAGAGATCAATCTCACTGTACCACTGCAAGCCCTGTAATCCTCCAAAATGCTTCCACATAAACACAATTCCAACTTAAAAGTAAATACTAGGAGATCAGAGGGTAACTATTTCCCTGAAGCATAGCAAAACTATCTATTTATTTTTAGTTTTAATGTTGTTTTTTTTCTTTTATTTAACAAAACGGTTTTGATCTAATGATTTTACTTAATATTTTTTATTTTATTTATTTAGTTGAATTGGATAAACGCAAATAACAAGCAATGTGACACAATACATTTAATCTTTAATATCCTAATTCCAAAATGTTTCGAATCAAAACGCCTGGACAGTATCTAGCTCATTTAATTTCGTACACAGAAAGTTATTTCTGAGAGACACATTTGGAGGGTTGGAGAGGGTTGAGTAAAGGAAGAAGTGTAAGTTTCTCTATTAATTTAATCTATAAATAGGTGCTTCCCCTCCCCTAAACCGGTGTCACTACATACACATCACAATAGTTAAGCCTATAACCCACCCTTCACACAGCCATGGAACAACTAGATCAAAAATAAGTGTCCCCCAGCCCTAAATTTTCTTTCCCAAAGGGTATTCCGAAATATGCCTTTCTCTGTTTACATTTTACACTAAACACACTTGTAAAGAAACTCAATAGTTGCATATCTGAAATTCCGGTTTGGGGAATTTCATCGAAGTTCAAAATGTGTTATGTTGTTATTCATCTTGCAGCTTAAAAATCCCCTACTAAATCAATCAATCGATTTACACGATTATGGCACATTCCAGTGAAAGTTTTAAAGTCACGGCGCCACATTTCTTCGCAATATGCTTAAAATGACACAAGAGTGGCTATAATGTTAGCCGTACAAACAGTGAATTGAATGGAAAATCAAGTGGGTCTGTGACAAAGAAAAAATCAACGCCATCTAGCATTTACTAATAATAATGCTACAGTTGCTCATGCCTTTGAAGTTCATATATGTATGGCTTTACTGCTTGTTTTAGCTTTTTTTTTCCTTTTTTTTTTAACTGGAAAATGCTATTAATACAAGAAAGAAGCGATATTTGATTTAATATTTGACTCTAGGGTATAAACTGATGAATATACACAATTGTTTTCATATTATTAATCATTTTTTAAATTTGTGTTTGTTTTAATGTCCATTAAACTCCAATCATTCTTTACAGGGTCTCCTGGCCTCTCCTCAGAAGCCTCTGTTCAAATCAAAGTGGTCGATAGAAGTAGTCCAATTTTTGAGCAGCCTTTTTATTACTCCTCAATCCGAGAGGACACACCTCTTTATACTCCGCTCCTCTCAGTCTCCGCCCTCAATCCCACGGATAGGAAGTTAATTTATACAATCACATCTGGGAATGACATGGAGGAGTTTACTCTTGACTTTGAAACAGGTACTCTTGGCTTTAATTGCTCTAGCTATGCTATTAAAGCGGAAATCTTAATTATAATCTTGGTGTTGGTCTTCTCTCTTGGAGATAAAATTGTAGGATTAAATAATTTCTCTTCCATGGGTGTGTATAGGACATATTATATCATTGACATTAACTTGCGACAAGTTAGGTGGAATTTCCCAATATAAGGGGAGGCAAATTGTCATTTCCTTCAATAAAAGTACCTCGTAAAGGGATTTTTCAATGAAAATACACCCAGAAAGATTTTTACAAAATCAAGTGGGGTGGGGGAATAATCTAGGGAAGGGGCTCAGCCCTCTTCCTATTTGGTGCCGCTCCATATTTTTGGGATATATTTGCAAGAACTTTCAAAAAAAGGAGGTTCACAACGCATAGTATGTCAATAGAGACGTATCTATGTTCTCTAACAGAGGAATTATATGGGAGCTATTATTATTACTATTATTACAAGTACAGTACAATTTACAAGTATATTCACAAGTAGTTCAAGGCATCTTGAATTAGAAAATTAGTAAATATTCTCCGTTTTTTTTTTCCGATTAGAAATTTTTTTTAAATATTTTTAACTGAGCTGTTTGAATTAAAATAAGGGCTAATTGAAACGGCTAATCAAAATGACGAAAATAGTAACCATACTGCTTTTCCATAGCAACGAAACGAAAAGTCTTAACAAACGGAAAAAATTCAAAAGCTCTCGGATAATCCTTTGGTTTTCCTAAAGTACTTCTATTGTTTGTTTTTTTTCTAGAAGATCACCGTTCGTTTGAGTTTTCAGTTGTTCTTTTAGCTAAACAGCTTCCTGTTGACGTTGGGTTTGGTTTGGACTCAAATATGCACAATCAATTGAAGGTTCAACAACCTTCTGTAAAATCCGACAATTCGTTCTGGTACGGGACGGATCCTGACTACGGTAATTTGGTCTCCTTCCTCTATTTCCCACAGACATTGGGTGGTTGCCTAAAAGAACGCTAGCTCTTACCTATATCCAAGTTTAATTGAAACCCGCGCCCTGCTCTTGTAGACGTGGTGACAAGGATCTGTAACCATGATAGAGGTTGGATCGGGCACTGGACTACAAAAGGCATGTCTAGAACGCTTATCATTGCTTCCCACATAGATATATTTAGATATGAGAGTACCATTTTTGCGGATTTTAGATGTCCTAATGAAAATAATATCACGGACTCCCTCACGCTACAGAGGTCATATAGTGTTAGAAAGCTAAAAATCACAACTTAAAAATTAGTTTTCACTTTTTGTCAGCTTTCTTTTAATCTGAAAGCCTGTTGGCGTAGATGTTCCGATTTCAGAAGGGCAATAGACCAAATTTTTCTTCTGGAAATTCAACGAAATATTACTTGTGACATTCATTAGCAAAAAGATTGGCTTTCCAGCAGATACAAAATATGGATATTCCAACAACTTGAAAGATGTACATCTAACTTGAATATTCTCTGCTCTTGTTGAATTTCCATTTTGTTATTGAATTTTAATTTTGATTAAAAACAAACTGGCTGGATATCTTCTATTTTTTTTCAATATTCTTTCTTGAAAACTAAAAAGTGGGGTTTTCTCTATCGGTGCTTAATTTCCCTTGTTTTGAAACATTAAGTTGGATCTCTTCTACCCTTGCCAAATTTTAAAGCCTAGTTGGTTAAAATTTCTACCCATTTTGGTTCCCTTGCTAATCTTATTGCACCTTGACAAATACCCTGTAAGTACTTCACTTATGTGCCTATAAAACATGGAATTTTTTGACAGAAATACACACAAAGAAGTAAAACACCTATTGAATTCTAATTCCCACAATTTTTACGTCAACTTTACAAATTTTAAGATGAAGATGGCTTACCTTAAACCCAAACTGTACCACTGGCCCAAAATTTTTACGAAACAACTAAATAATTCTTCACAGAAATTGCAAAATATTAGAATTCGGCGTGAAACTTACGTTAAGTAAATACTTTAAAGTCGGTTTGTCCATGTATTAACCGATGTGAATGACAATTGTTGGTGCGCCTTGATTTGGAAATTTCTTGACATCTTTGTTGGATAGAATGTTTCTCTTTTTTCTGAGAATTTTTACCGCCTTTAGAAACTAATGTAAATGACGTTCAGCACACAAGTAAGATTTTTTTCTGGGAGACGGGCACAACTTTGATAAAACCCAATAAGTATGTGGACTATATTGAAAACATGTTTTAACGTTTTTATATTTCTTTTAACATAGGTTTTTATAGTCTGTTTTAGTTTTTATATATATATTGATATATATACATAGTTCTCGAAGTGTGGAGCATTACCACAATAGCTTGCAATTTAAGGGTGCTCACCAGATTTGAATCCACGATCTCATGCTTACTAAACCAACGCCTCAACCATTGGACCACCAGGCAACGTTATAACCTCCAGTTTACAAGGACCTAACGGAATCTTAAAGAAAAGACGAAACGTTGTCAAAATTGTAGTTTCCTTTTTGGCGTTCTACCTATAGTTTGACAGTACAGTTGTCACCATAATATTGACAATATCCTTCGTGCTAGTGGTAACCATGATATAGACACCCGCAGAAGAGATAAATGAGGATTTTGAGTCTCTCAGTGCTACATCTCCGCGAAGGCCACATCTAGTTTTTGTGCGTTTGATGCCTAGAATTTAACACCTGATCGCAATGAAGAGACATTTCGTCAACGTCTTTATCACTTGAATTAATACCTATTTCCGAAATCACAATTAGATTTTCAACAAATCGTTCAGTCGATTACGTAACATTGACCTGGGCAGCTTTACAGTGCACTAGGCATAAAGCCAAGTGTAAGTATTGTGGTTTGTTAGGACCCTGGAATAACGATTAAGTGTACCTAGTATCCAGTTTGAGCACTTACCCTAGTCAAAAAGTTACTGAGAGCCCATGCGGAGCACGATGTACTACCTTGGGTACCCGTTAATTTGCTTGAATGCCAAATCCTGATTTGTTTACCACAAAGCGAAGGTAAGATTGTATTAGCCTGTAATTTTATCTTGTTAGCAACGCTCCCATTTTGTTCAACAATACTTGTGTGATTTAGTTTAATTTCTGTAAACGATCGAGCTTTAAGTTCAGAAAATTTGTCTTTAAATGACAAGTTCAGTGCGCTGTAGGCTGACGAATGGCCTACGACATGCCGGCTAGGAAGTACCTGTCATAAACAATATGCTAAAACATGTTTCTTCATTCTCACGTTACTAAACTTCCTAGCTGAGGTAAAGAGTAGGTCATATTCCCGTTCTTCGTTTAAATCATGTACAGCTTTTTAATGGAATAAGGGCAGACAGAACAGTTTATAGTGACCCATGTCTTTCCGTACTTAAGCGTTTCTGACAGGTAGATTTTGCCAATGTTTGTCTGGCGTTTTCAATTGCCAATTGGTTTCAAACTTCTGGGAACCGTCAATGGTTGCGTCGGGACGAAAGTGGAAACACTGTCTCAATGGGTGCCAGTTCCAAGCGACCAAGACGCTGTCATACATCTCCGATCGGCCATGGTAAAAACAAAAGCGATAAAGTCATGCGCTGCCTCCAAAATGGTAATCCATATCGGCCTGGTAAACGTAACGAGGTTACCAGGAACGCAAACAAAAAAGATTACAGTATTTTCCCTAAGTATGGAACTAACTCTGAGTTTAAGTCTTTATACATGCGCTGAATAAGTACAAAAGCTAGTAAAAAGTCAAGCTCTGAAACAGACTTTGTATATTAAAACAGAAAAGCATGTGTTTACATATAATTTATAAATATACTAAAAAAATCATATGGAACTTTTATTGCCTTTCACATGCGTTTATTTTCTCACTATAGTCTTGCAAGAAGTCAAGTTTACCATCGTCTGGGAGCAGGATAACTTCGGTAGTCATTACGCCCCCAAAATCCACCTCTTCTTCCAAAGCTATTACGATAACCAACTTTATTGCTGCCTGTTTCGGTGAACTTCTTAGCAATATCCTGCAATTCAGGCCTTACCACCTGATTCGCTTCAGAGAGGACTCTAATTAAATCATTTGCTTTTCTTCCATCCTTTCGTGAGAAGAATGTGTAAGCGGTACCAGTTTGGTTGGATCTTCCCGTTCTTCCTATCCTGTGTATATAATCTTCACTGTTTTGGGGATAATCGTAGTTAATCACGAAGTCTACGCCGTCCACGTCTAGACCGCGAGCTGCAACATCTGTTGCCACCAATATATTTATCCTACCACTTCTGAATGCATTGAGAATCTTATCTCGTTCCTCTTGAATTTTGTCACCATGGATGGCACCAACATTATGCCCGGCTCTGTAAATTGTTTTGGCAATAAATTCTAC
The DNA here is from genome assembly GCA_010016025.2 of Alatinidae sp. Z8VKAUB7J3. Lineage (NCBI taxonomy): Eukaryota > Metazoa > Cnidaria > Cubozoa > Carybdeida > Alatinidae > Alatinidae sp. Z8VKAUB7J3. The sequence continues at coordinate 73,226,090 of JAAAKM020073195.1, read as the reverse complement.
CCTTCTCTTAGTTTCCACGAAAATTATTATTTTTTTTTGTTGTTCTTTTGAGATTTTATTAAGAAAAAAATGCAGCTTGCTGGCTTTTTCATCTTCCTCGCATACATCGACAATCTGCTTAATATTATGGCTGGCCGAGAGATTCGTTGACCCAACGTTCAACATAATATGTTCGCCGACAAAATCTTTGGCTAGACGTCTAACTTCCTTCGGCCAAGTGGCAGACCACATGAGAATTTGACAGTCCTGTCTCATTTGATCAAAAATTTTTCTAATTTGAGGTTCAAAACCCATATCAAGCATTCTATCTGCTTCGTCCAGGACGAGGTATGTACACTGCATGAGATTTGTTTTTCTTGCTTCTAAGAAGTCATTCATTCTTCCAGGTGTAGCTATGCAGAGTTCAGCTCGTTCTAAATCGCGTAACTGAGGCCCTTTAGGAGAACCTCCATAGACACATGCAGTTCTAATGCGAGATGGTTCTCCATATTTGTCAGCCACAACCTTGATCTGCTGAGCTAATTCTCTAGTTGGGGCCAAAACCAAAGCTATGGGTCCATTCCCCCTCGCCTCTTTCGCATTAATATGTTTAATATGAACAATAGATGGTAGTATAAAGGCCAACGTCTTTCCTGATCCTGTTGACGCCACACCCACCATATTTCTATATCCGAAGATGCGCGAAGCGGCTCCAAGGACGTCACCATATCCCAGGCCGGCGTCTGCGAATGCCCAGTGATCCGGACGATAGACAGTGAAACCGCCCGCTCCTCCCGCCACACAATTTCCCAGGCCCGCATAAATGCCGCGGAGCCCGTTGACGCCGAAGGTCAGCGCACCTGGTCGATTGACCGGAGCAGTCTCCCAGGCTCCGGTAACGAGGTGCGCCTGCTCGCTGTTCGCCAACGGATCATCGTCGCGGGCCGAATATTTGAAGCAGACTTGCCGTTGACCCTCATGCTCCAGCCGCGTCTGCCAAAGAAAATTCCCCGCGAACCGGGCTACCCGCCCGCCGCCCTCCACGAAGGCGTCCACGGCGTCCCGCATGGGCGAGCTCCAGTATTCATCGTGACCGACAAAGATCGCGCAGCGGTAATCTTTCAGGCAATTCGGATCGGCGTTGAGGTCATGCTGGGTGATGAAGTCCAGTTCGTAGCCTTCCGCTTCCGCCCAGCGGGCAAAATGCCGTTCGTAGCTGGCCCAGCCGGCCGAGGCATATTTCTTGGAATACCCGTAGGCATAAGCCCATTCCATGTAAGGGTAGCGGACCATGTCGCCGGTTTTCGGAGGTACCTCGGGCAGCGCGCGAGGCGCTCCGGGCGGCAGCTTGCAAAATCCCCGGGACCACGGGCGCTGCGTCGAGACGACCGGCGCATACCGGTTCCGCTCCGGCCCGGTTATTCCTTCGTAATGATTGGAGCCGCCCCAGCAATTGTAGGCCAGCCAGGTGCCAGTGGCGCAGACCAGCACGTAGGGCGCGGGTGGCTTGGACGTGTCGTGATTGAGCAGGAACAAATGATGCTCCTCTACGACATCGTCACCAAGACGGGCCCGCAGGGTGACCAGGTATCCGCCGGCGGCCCAGTCATCGGGAATTGTAAATTCGTAGGCTACCGGCCATCCGCAGCCCATGACCGAACAATCATCTGGGGTCGTGTGATGAACGCCGGGCAGACCTTCAACCGTCATCAGACAGCTGTACTCGAGGCCGTCCCGACCAACCTCCAGATCCCAGGCCTCCGCAGTGGTGGAAACGTGAAACGCGACCCGGTCTCCCGGCCGATAGCTCATGCGTGGTGTGTAGCCCCAGATTTCCAGCACCGAGTCGTCCCGCGACGGGCCGATGTAATAGTGGTCGAGGATATGCCTTGCACGCGCACGCGTGCGCGGCGTGATCGCCGGACCAGGCCCCTCTGTCAGCGATAGATCCATCGTCCTCCTCACTCCGGAAGATATCGTGACGACCAGGACTCCCCTGCCGCGCCACTTGCTATCAACGCTTCGATTTCATCGGCAGAATAGCCCAGGCGAGAAAGAACCTCTCGTGTCTGCTGGCCGTATTTCGGAGCTGACGTGGCCTTTCAGTTGGGCTGGCGCTCGCAGCCCGGTGGTTAGCCGCCGTGTTATCAGATTTTGGCGCGCTCCTCGGGCGGTAGGTACATACCGTCGCCGGGCTGCACGTCAAAAGCTGCATAGAATCCGGGCACGTTCCGCAGTACGCCGGTAACCCGGTATTCACCGGGTGAGTGCGGGTCGCGCAACAACACCTCGCGTAACAGCGGCTCGCGGTACTTGCTGCGAAATGCCAGCGCGTAACCGATAAAAAACCGTTGGCGAGGACTTAAGCCGTTGATGCTGGGTCCGTCCGCCAGGCCGGAGAGTTCAAACGCGCGTAAAGCCATGGTCACACCCGCCAGGTCGCCGATATTTTCGCCCAATGTCAGTTTGCCGTTGATGGCCGTATCAGCCAGGGGTAGAAAGCTGTTGTACTGGCCTACCAGCACGTCCGCGCGCTGGCGATATTGTTCAGCGTCGGCGTCGGTCCACCAGTTGCGCAACAAGCCTTCACCATCAAATTTGCGGCCCTGATCGTCAAAGCCATGGCTGAATTCATGGCCAATTACGGAGCCGATAGCGCCGTAATTCATGGCTGGATCGTTGTCGGCGTCAAACATCGGGTGCTGCAGAATACCTGCTGGAAAGGTAATGGAGTTATGCGTCGGGCGGTAAAAAGCGTTCACGGTTTGCGGATTGGTGGTCCACTCGCGGCGATCCACCGGTTTGTTCAGTTTGTGCAGGTTATGGGCATGGTTGAACGCGCGTACGTTCAACACGTTCTGCAGCAGTTGATCGGGGTGCACCGACAGGCCGGAAAAGTCCCTCCATTCGTCGGGGTAACCCAGCTTGGGTAAGAATGCCGCCAGTTTGATGAGCGCCTGCTCTTTGGTGGTGTCGCTCATCCAATCCAGGTTCTTGATGCTGTCGGCAAACGCAGCGCGAAGGTTTTCCACCAGGGCGTTGATCTGCGCCTTGGATTGCGGCGCAAAGTGTTCGGCCACGTAAATTTTGCCTAACAGTTCGCCAACACTGCGGTTAAGCAGGCGTACGGCACGTTTCCAGCGATCTGCCTGGCGTTCCTGGCCGCGCAGCTTTTTGCCCTTGAAGTCGAAGTTTTCAGCATCAATATCGGCGGGTAGAAAAGAAGCGAAGGCGGACAACAGGTGGAACTTCAGGTAGAGCCGCCAGTGGTCGATGTCCGCGCTGTTAACCAGATTGTTAAGACCGGCAAAGTAGCTGGTCTGGGCTAGAACAAACTTCTCCGGTACGGCCAGCCCTTGCCCCATGCCGGCAAACCATGCCTGTATGGGGAAGCCTGTCAGCAGGGCTGCCGCCTCGGTCGGGTTGTATTGATTCGAATAGATGGTTTCGCGATCTCTATTCTGCACCTGTGACCAGTGCAGATTGGCTATTTTATACCTTCATTGAGTGAGGATTATACCTAAAATATGTATTCTTGAAGATTTCCTTAACTGCACACAATTTCCTTATTAATTACAGCATATTCATTTTAAAACTTAAAATGGTATTAGTATCTCATAACACAGGTGTGCAAAACACACCAAGGCAAACAGTAGAAGGAGACGTATAGGTTTTGTCAGGCATTGAAAGTTTCGCTGGATTTTGGGCTAGTTTCATACATTAACAACGAATGAAGCTTCCTATTCAAAGTTAACCTTTTTATCATTAGTGTTTGTCCTATCGTGCACGATCTACTGATCCCTTCTCAGGCATGTTAAGTTAAACAGGAGATATATGGTCTATTCAGACAGCATAGTGCTATATATCGTAAGATATGATTACAATATAATAAACCACTCTTCATAGTGTGATATTGATGGTATTATCAAACTTTGACAACATCGTAAGCCAAGGGTTTGTCTGGCGTATATTTTTTGTACATTCTCTTGTTCCTTTTTGACAATGTATTTTTTGCCCCTTCTATTGTCGAATGCAGTTCAAACCAGGGCACATCATTACTATATAATTCTGTAAAGCTCAAAGGGGCAACAAAACTAACGATTTGTTCTGGAGTAATTAGACAAATCAGATAAAATAGATCAAACTGTAAGAATGACTGGGGAGATCAGTTGTTTTCTTATATTTTTTTCTATGCATACACGATACATAATTAAAAAGGTGTCAACAGTCCAGGGGATATCAGCAGCAAAGTCCCTTTTGCAATCGAGAAATATACAATCATTATGGAGGATTCAAAACGCTAACTAATCTTGTGTCGTACAACCCAACGGTGTTGCATATCCACAACGCCTTAACCATTCTACCACAGCTGCTCCTAAAATGATTAACGTGATAGCGACAGAGATAGACCTCTATAGACGTGAGAAGGAAAGAAAAGGGATCAACAGCTACAGTTAGGGAAAGTTGTGAGAACAAAGACTAGGGACATTGAAAGCTAAAGCTTTAGAGTTTGCACTGTCGAGAAAGCGTCACACTTACTCTGTTCGTAAAAGCTACCATGCACCACTGTCCACTGGCGGATTAAAGATTTACATCGTAGTCGGTATTAAAAACATATTAGTTATGTATTAGTTATCGAAAATGTACCATAAGCTCCCGCTTGCTAAGATCCTTCTGTAGCACGGCTTCTTGTATCGCCTTGTGATAAGAGGGCGAGTAAACGCTTAATTTTGAATAATGTGAAGCAGTCGAACCATGATTACACGTTGTTTTTTTGTAAGCAACTATATTTTCGGGGTCAGGCCTGGAGTTGCTTAGCAATTTTGCAAAATCAGGCATGGAAATGCTAGAGTAGTTGTTTAGATATCACTGCAGGTAATCCTTGAATTTTGTTGATACGGAGTAATTTCTGTTCGTTTTAAGTTTTAATGTCGCTCCTTACTTTCAGCTAGAAAAACTGTTTTTTTTTTATTTAATATTAACAAGGGCCAGGTGTACTCCAATGTAAACAACGTCGGAAACAATTCTGAGGGTGTTGTTGCATTGTTTGAAATTGTGGATTCCCGAGAAGCTGGGGCTTTGGCCCTATTTCTAATTGTAGAGGCAAATGCATCTTCAGTAATTATTTCAGAATTGGGAGATATCCTACAATTTTTGTGGCAGAAAGTTTAAGATTGCCCATTGTGTGCTTTTTTAGTCATTCCATTCAAGTTACCCTGGATATTTTTCATTGTTATAGACTGTCTATGTAGCCGCTAGTTCGGTGGAGTCGTTTCTTGCCCATAGAAAGATTTCAATTTCAACACACATCTTTAGACTAAGCGTTAAATTCCGGGGCTCCCAGAGTCTATCCGCGCTGAAAGATCTTGGCTCTATTCCGGGAGTGAAAACAGGAATTTCTGTTGTGACCTATCAGCTTCTTCGGAATCCAGTTTCCAACTGCAAGAGTGTCTGGTTTTGACGCACGCTCATTATTTTCGCGACGATAACTATGTTTTGCTTTTGAAAAATGTATGCGCAACTGGTGTCTATATAGGCTGTGAGTAGCAGCGATCTCAAAAAGTATAGATAAGTTTTATTGCAAATCCCTGCAGGCCAGTGTTGCCAAAACTTCAAGACAAATGTACTGTAGACAAACAAATCAGACCCCAAAAGCAGTGTGTAGTCGTACTCTGATCACTTTGACTCTTAAAGATTGTCCCCAAAGACATAGTTATTATAATTTCCAACTATGCTGAAGAACATGGCTATTTCAAAATATCCATTGACTTTGGGAAAGATGAGTGTTGGAGGGGGCTTAGGTACTGTCCAATTTTTCTGGTCACTTAGAAAGGGCACTAGAACTTTTCAGCTTTTCAACTTTTTCACCTTTTCAACCTTTTCACATTTGGTCCTCAGCTTTATCGATTATGAGCAAGCTTTCGATTCAGTTGATAGGAGAGCGTTAGCAAAGATCTTATCCTTATATGGTATACCAGAAAAATACACTAAAATGATTTTCGTTATGTACGAGAGTAATACTACTGCGGTTAAGGTAGGGAAAGAGGTTAGCAACTTGTTTTGTATTAAATCAGGAGGCAAAGTTGTGTTCTAAGAAAAATTTAAAGGATACGGCATTAGTTCCTATCGGCGGTGCTGATCTCCGTTTCTTGGCCCTTCAGCAAGGAAGTGCAGTGGGGAACTGGGGGCCAGCCCTAGGGAAAAAACACAAACAAACAAACCCGGCCAGTGAATTCGAATCTCTCCCCTCAGAGTTCATTGGGTTTGTGTGCAGCGACTTAGTCCACTGGGGCACCTCTTACAATTTCGATGTTGAAATCGTATTCTGGTAGCCAGGTTTCGGTTAATCCGAGAATATCAATATCTTTCTCGATGACAAAATCCTTAAGTGCAAGTGCTTTGTTCATGACTGATCATTAAAAGTTGCCAATTACATATTTTGCTCAAGTCATGATATGCATTATATATTATAAAAGCTTAAGATTTAGTTAAAAATTTAAAATTGTTCTTACCGATTGTTTGCTAATCAAACATGGCGATGCTTGATGCTGGTGGTAACAGATGCCGCTCGAAAGTTGTCCCTTTTGGTTTATGTAAATAATAAATGGAAAACTTCCATCCTATCAAGCAATAAAAGCTAGTTTCGCGATTGAACATAACTGGTTGTCTTTAGCAGAACGTACTCTCCATCATCTTAGAGGGTTGTGATACTTCTTCGATCACAATTTATCGCGAGTGTTTCTCAAAAAGAATCCGGCTGTTTACTCAGATATGTCTTCTCTGTTAGGAAATTCGAATATCAAATTCAAACGATGCATGAAACATCTGCGAATACGAACACAGCCTTACTCGATAAAGACTGCATGATCGTATAAGCAATGAGCAGTCATTTGACAGAGATGACAACAAGACTGCATGTAGATTTCATCACGGACTTCTTTGTATAAAGTTGTAGACGAATCCTCTCTCTGTGCTCTTAATCACTTAGTTCCATAACGTAATTAAACTCAGTGCTCTTGCACCCTTAGTTAACGAGTCTATTTGAAAATCATTGTGACTGTAGGGTAAAACCATGAAACATTTCTTTTCATCACTTCAGTCAAATCCTACGTTCCATAACGTAATTAAATCAGTTCATCTCTTTAGATACAACATAGATTGCTGTTGGGACTAAAGCATCCCCATTGGAAAGAAATTACTGCGCTCTCTAAATAAATTATATTAATCAAGTGCTCACAAAATGACTACATATATCTTCTCTTTCCTTGTATCAGCAAGCTCTAAAGTATGCTTAACAATACATACTGAATGAAAGAAACCCACTTTAAGGTACCCGTTTTTGGTATAACTAGGTTACAGTCTCTCAATCACAGAACGATGTTTCACACCAGGCTAACACCAAACCCAACTGATAAGCAGTGAGGGCTTAAGGAACCGTGATAAACAGTACGGCCAACATTGAAGCTACCCTTATTTAACAGATAAACCATCGAACAGGCTAACTAATGAATACAGGGCAGCTGGGGCGTCCATGAGCGACGCCCCTTAGTTTAGCATACCGGGTAAAAAAGCAAGCCATGAAGCAGGCTCAAACGACCAATAGGACCACCTCTCACAGACCATAGAAAGAACTTGCCGTCAATCTGTCATCAATGGGCTCACGAACCAGGTCTTCCAAGAGAGGTGGGGCTGTTAGGATTTCTTGCGAACATAAGCACTTTCCCTGGTCTTGCACCACTAATACTTGGTCCCAGACTTCTCTGTGCCTCGTGACAATCATCATCATCATCATCACATTCATCATTATCATCATCATCATCATATCCATTATCACTCTCACTGTCATCATCATCATAATCATTATCACCATCATCATCATCATCATCATCATCATCATCATCATTATCATCACCATTCTCATCATTACGATTATCACTATCATCATTCTACACTCTGTTCTTCACACAGCATTAAACCTAATGTCAAAGGAAGTCTACACAATGTTCAATACTGTACAAAATTTCAGTCCATAGGTCAAAATTAACACTATCTGCCAATTTAGGATAGGATTATGATTTGAAAAACAAAACGTATTTGCTGTTTAGTGTTGCTGTGTTCCTTCTCTCCCTGTGGATTGAATCAGAAAAACATTTACAGCAGGGCTACTCTGCAAAGCACATACCACACATTAATGCTCCTTTAAATGCACTTGTGTTAGAAAGGGAGGAATATAAACGATAAATACTTTCATAAAATCACAAAACTTAAGGCATCAAAATTAATCTGGTTTCTCTTTGGTCTCAGGATTTCTGTTCTTATTGAACTTGGATTCTAGATGAGTGCATTATGTTCATATTTGTTGACATATGTTGATACATGCCTAAAAATTTTTGGAAAACTTTGTTTTCAATGTTACTTTTGTAATATTCGTACGTAATCCACGTCAATTCTATATAGTAGAATATAAGTGAGTTGACATTTGAACATAAGATATGCTGGTGGTAAGTATATTGTTTGGAATTGGATAATAGTGGAAAATGTAGTTTACGTTTTGACCTGCCATAGCTACAATTTTCTATTGTTTTTCTACAGCAAGAAATACTGAAGTATAATTAAATGAAGCTTTTGCGACACAGAACTAAATAAATATCATATGAGAATACCTGGATTTTGGCTCCTTTATACCTGATGACTCCTACAAAATACAAGGATATCAAAAAACATATGCTTAAAAGTAAAAAAACATTTATGGATTAACAAGTTTCGTTAATACGTTATTTCTGTACATCTAAAAAGTTTAAGTGTGAATAGGAATAAGAAATTCTGAGGAAATCATTTGATCAAAATGGGCCCTAACCCATGTATTAATTAAATTCCCCGTACCCACTGACTGGGGAAGAATTCACGAAAGATTGACACTAAAAATCTCTGCCTTAGCTTTATTGAGCCTGATGGCTCAATGCTTAAGGCATTGGTTTAGTAATCATGAGGTCCTGGGTTTGAATCCGGTCAGCACTGTTAAATTGCTAGCTATTGTGGTAATGCTCCACTCTTTGAGAATTATATACAATTGCAATGTGTCTGCTGAGAATATGTATATGTCTGGACAATGTCAGGGAGGAACTTTTAAAGGCACTGCCTTGCAGTTTACAGCTTCGTTGCAAGCTGAAGTTCAAAATAATAAAAAGGGCACTGAACCAGACTCTTCTCTGATTTGAGTTCCTTTGGGTTTTTGAATGGTTGGAATTTTGTGTTCAAAACCATTTGAGAATGAGCAGATGCTAGATTTACACAATGTCTTAAACCTATTTTTACTGTTTTGAATGAAGAAAATTACTCTTACCTCCTGGTTGAGATAACCATGACCATCCATTTGAGGAAGGAAATGCATTGAATTCAGGTAGATTGTATCATCATTGGATGTAAACTATTTTGGTCGTTTTTGTGATGTGATGATGATATAAAGACTTAACTGAGTACCAATTTGTCATCAATTTGCCAATTTTTACTCTTGTTATCAATTACCATCATTTAGATTCAACTGTTGCATTAGTTTTGGGCATTCTCCTCTCATTAAGTGAACCCAGACTTTTGTTTTTTTGGGATTTATGGGAGGACCAAATTATGGGGGACCTGAGATAATTTTACCCATGGGGGGACCTAAAATTATGGGGGGAGCTAAAATTGATGGGGGGACCTGAAAAGCTGGATGAAACCATGTGCATCATTGCTATATGTCTGCTAAGTACTTCTATACCTCTGGCACTGAAAAAGGCTCAAAGCTGAAACACAGCAGATAATTATAATCAAATAATTTCCCCATGTCCACTAGGTGGAGGAAAAAACATGACAAGATTGATATTAAAATTTCTTACCTTAATTATCGGACTTGATTGTAAAATTGTTAAGGTATGGGTTTTCAAAGCAATGAGTCATGGGTTCAAATCCTGTGAGCTCCGTTAGTGAAAAAGCAAGCTATTATGGTAATGCTCCACCAATGATAAATGTATAATACACTGATGAAGGCTCAAAGCCAAAACACAATAGATAATTATAATCAAATAATTTCTGCATACCGCATAAATGTATAGCTATGCTATGTGTCTCCTGTCCATTTCAATGGCAGTGCATATGAGTGTTTCTTAGCCTAGCCGCTTGAACAAAATTCCTTTTCTCAGTAAAGGAGCTAAGCGAGGGACATTGGATTTTTTTAATGACCTAACATAGCATTCTCCCCCCCAGGAACTTAGGGGGGAAACAATATTTTTGGTTCCAGGGGGACCACAACTACAGACCTAAAATGGTTGGGGAAAGGCATCTGGTAGAAGAATGTTGCTGGGACCAGATAAGGGGGGGATTTGAAAACTACAATTTTCCATTTAGGGGGAGAGGGTAACACAGTTTAATAAAGAAAGATAAGAAGTTTTGAAAAGAGGTTGTCAAAGAGGTGAAAGAGTTTTGTTACCTCGGTGATTTATTGGACACGGAGGGAGGAAATGAACGATCTGCATGATGTAATGCGGAATGTGGACTCCTTTAACAGATGAGTTACACAAATATTCTTAAGTAATTGAATAACAATTTTCTTAATCCCATGATCTAATCTTTTGGCCTTAGTCAATCAACTGTGTTCACATAATTCACTCAGTCGTTTGTAATACAATTTAAGATAGCATTCAAATACAATAATCTTCATAATTCGTTCTCGTAATATAATTCTCTAAAAATTCGTATTGCAATACAATTTTTATCAATTTCATATTCAAACATAATTTAATCTTCATAATATAATCTTTGTAGCATAATCTTCGTAGAATTCTTATCTTTATGATCTTCATTAAATTCTCATCATAACATAATCCCCAGGTACCCAAAAGATGTCCTCATCGTTGAAGAATCAAATATATGTATTATCCAATGAAAATAAAACATTACAATAATATAATATATCATAAGAAGAGTGCCAGAATCAAGTGATGGATTCTGCAATGTCTAGGACGATACTTGAAGCAGGGGGAGGGGGCGAAGGTGGCAAGGGCAACGCACAATCGGGACAAGCATGAGACGGAGGTGGACTGCATGTGGCATGACAAAATTTATGAAAGCGGCAGTGGCAGCAGTAGTCAAATGCCAAAACAAAAACTAAGGTAAATAAAATATATAGTAGAAAAGCGCCGATTGTTTTAAAACAGGAGTGCAGGGTTCCACTACTGCCAACTTCAACATCACGAATAGCTCTGCCACCTGAAGAAATAAGGGTACCAGCTAGAAGATCTGATTTGATCCGTAGAATGACGTTTGCTTCTGGAAAGGAGGTAACCCTTGCATTCTTGTTATCAGAGCTCTTGCTTTGCAATACACTTCTTTACCCTTGTGCAGTTTTTTTCACATTGCTAGCATATTTCGGAGAATACATCTTGAGACGTAGTTTAATAAATTCTTTTTATAGGGATACCGTTCAACTCCTCTTTATACTTTCCAAGTACCTTCTTAATGACATTTGGATGGAGGGGATGCGTTGTTGGATCTTCAGAAAAGTGAAACAGATGATGTAGAAGACGCGTATTGGCATACAAATCCGGTGTTCTGATCAGATAGCAGAAAGAAATCGTGTAGGTGAATAGGAGAGAGCTGTTATCTCTAGGGTAATAGCATTTTAAAAAGATCATAGTGAAAGTGATACATTAAAGTTTTCCTAATGTCAAGAATGCTCAGTCCCAGGTAGATAGGACGATTAAGCAATACAGATGTTTTAACAGTGTTCACAGCAACTAAAGATAGTGTGATTTAAAGCTTGTCTTATTTTGCGAGAAACTTTAAGCATTGTTGGTGGCTGACCAATGAGATATTTTTATGGTGGGGCAAGTCCTCAATTATTGAATAGCTTAAAGAGGTCCTTCTCAAATTGATTAAATGCATATAAATAGACATCTTACCATACATAAAGATATAACTAGATATAGAAATATTATAAAGAATTAACTGAAAGCTGAGGTTTTCCTTAGCGTCATGGAAAAGGTTGCAAGTTACAAAACTTTCTTATATCTATTGAATACTGTGTGTACCATACAAGATCCACACAACAAACACCGACAAAATATCATGACAAGTTTTCAGTGTAATGCTTTTTAATGATAAAATTTAACAATGCACCCTCAGCTATTCTTCTACGTATCTGTCAAAACCATGACTATTACGAAGACATCAACTTGAAAAGAATCTTCGTGGTACAAAGTCTAAATATTACGTTGAGAAACAGATTCATGTTGCAAAATAACAGTCACAAGAGTGACACCTTTTCTGCCACTCATCTTAATGAACAAGGAGTAAATTGTAAAAAAAATTCTCTTGTCAACACAGTATCAGCTTCTTTGCTTTGAGAATTGAGGTCTCCAAAGAGGCAAGATGAAAAGGAGATTGTGCTTTGGCTAATACCCTTAACCAATCCTCTTGATAGTTGTCAGTGCATGATGGGTTTTCAATCAAATGCTGTCCTATTGCCAAGAGCTCAAGCTATTCTTTATTTAAATTGATAAGAATTCTAATAACTATAAGCACTTAGATACCTCTCCATCAAGCAAAACAAAAATGCAACGAAGAGTGTTTCATGATTCTGGATAATGCTTCCAGCAATTATCACCTTAAAATAAAGGAAGCATTACATATAAATTGGGAAAGGCCCGACGTTAACACCCAAGTCACACACAGCAACATTACTTTAAGTGTTTAGTACTACTTTATGTCCACACATTGTTTATTTGTCGTTTTTTGTTTAATAATTGTAAAACCCTTTTCAAACTTAGTTTTTGTTTTAACTTGATATTACCACTATGTGTAATTTTATTGGTTTTTTTTCTGTAAATAGAGTAACATGTGTCAATAGTTTAAATGTAAATAAATTGTGTAGAACGTTCTTGCAAATTAATTTCAACTGAAGATTTAATACTTCAACTGTATTTACATTTGTCTGTATGTATAACATCTTTCAATATATATCAAGTTAGATATGCAGAAAGAATACAATGATATTTGTAACCATCGTTTCATGTTTCCCAGCATCCCAGTAACTGCCAGACCACTTTTATAAACTAATTTCTTCTGAAATAACATGCTAAGAATCTATTCCCATAATGGCATTTCGAAAACATATATACATACATACATACATACATACATACATACATACATACATACATACATACATACATAAATATATATATATAAATATGTAAAAACATTAAAACTAAAATTGGGCTCTCCGTGAGCTTTCGGAAATCTTATTCCTTCTTCTTGGCGACATATACACATTGTGAAACCAGTCATTCAATGAATGTCTTTTGGCAACAAGTAGATTTTGGCTGATACCAGTTAAATGAGTAAAGACATAAAAATAGAAAAATGTAAGAATAGTATGGCTCGAGTATCTCATCAGGCTGGAGAAGATAAGGGAAGTCTTAGAACAGTTTCTAATCAGGCAAAAAAACTGCCAAAATACGCTTGATAATCTACCGCCATGCAAAGCTACAAGGCTGAGTTCCAAATGATGCGAGTCTACTAAAATGAACACAATTCTGAACATGGATTGTTTATCTCAAATTATTTTACAACACAAAGACAATGACACTTAAATAATAATTAAGTGACATCATCAAAAAATTAATCAATAGGACAACAAATCTTATTGAAACTATAAATATTTTTGTTGCCATTGTCCTTAAAAAGGCACTTTGCTTTGAGAAACATTGACGGCAGATGTTTAGCAGCTAAGCAAAGATGTTGATGATGATGATACGATAATGAGGATGATAATGATAACGATGATGATGAAGATTATGTAGATGATGATGGTGATAATGGTGGGGGTGATGATGGTGATGACAATGATGATGATGATAATGAAGTAGATATTGATGATGATGATGATGATGATGATGATGATGATGACGATGATGATGGTGATGATGATATAAATATAGATGATGGTTATAGTGATTGTCAGAAATTTACTGAAGAATTTTTGACAGAGTTGCGCCGCTCGTGTGATAGAGTTCTGAAATGATGCTGCAGAATTCCAAAAGTACGTGAGAAGAAAGAAAACAAGTAAGGAGAACCACAAACGTAAGAGTGTTGTCTGCAGAACTGCAAGGATCCTGCAAGGAGATCAATACTATATATAGGCGTTGCAACCATTAATAATTCGACTTCAACTTTAAGAGCATCTCTTTATCGGCTTCCTGGCACACACCATTTGCGCCAGACTAACAAAAAATGCATACTGACGATGATTATAAATATTGTGAAGAAAAAGAGGAGGCAGAGAATAAGAAGCCACAGGAGACAATGATGATATTGTTGAGTGTATGACATAATGAAGAAGAGAAGAATTGCTGAACAGCCTTTGTTTCCTTTATTTTTAATCTGAGCCTATTTCAACATCATACCGTCCAACCCCTACACCAAGGGAAACACGGACGTAAAACCGAAGATGATGATGATGATGATGATGATACGAGTTCAGATAATATCTAATAAGTATTTTTCTACCAGTAGGTGAGAATGTAGCCAACTGCGGATGTTGAATGGTTAATTGATGGATTGATTGATGCAAATTATACTTTCGGTTGGCTTTTAAACCACGTTATACGTTTCTGGTGACACAAGAAAAGCTAACTTGTCAATTTTGAATGATGTTTATATGATCGTCTGTCAAGAATAGTCCCAATAAAATGTGTCATGAAGAGTGTGGTATACCGGATAGTGATATGGACGAAATCGATTTCCCTGCAAAAAAAATCGTAATTAACCAGACGCTATAATCAGCTTTGCTTAGATAACACTATACTAAAGAGCATCGACAAGAAGGACATCGAGAAATAGAGTGTTAACATTAGAGGTCACCTAGCTCAGTTGCTAGAGCGCACGCCGCGAAAGCGTGAATCAGGGGTTACATCCGCGATGTTTACATATTTTCTATTTCTCTAGGGTTCTTTTCAAAAAGACAGCCAAAGAGGTTTCCTTTGCAGGACAAAATTTATTCAGGAGAATAGTGTCGTTGCAGTCTTAAAACATGGGGGAGGGGGGAGGTGGGGCGAAGTAATTTGATTGTTCATCACAAAGCGCTTTAAATATAAGTAACAAATTACAGCTGCTTGGGGTCGATTTTCCAAAATGTCTCTAACAAAACTAGAAGAAAAAATTTCTTAATGAAATGAAAGTGAGGTAAATATTTTCCTTTTTAAAGACAACAAAGAGTAGAAGCTTTTAACCATTAAAGAATTCTTCCTTAATTCTATCGAGAAACCCCCCTCTTGGGTAATCATCGTTTTGGTACTACTCTCTCGGGAGGATCATTAACTTGAGGTCACAGCCTCATTCTCAACCGGAGAAGAGGAAGGGTTAAACATTTCATAAACTTAAACATTTCATAAACTTAATATAATAGATTGTCTTTTTATCTGAACGTAATTGTAATTTTATTGGTAGATATTTTTGTAATGTTCCGTAATGAATAATTTAGTTGTAAGTTTTGGAAGTCAATAGTTGTAGTTGTGAAGTTGCTGTTGTAAAGAGGATTGCATAAAGATAAAAAAGCTACTGTTCGTAGCTTAAGTATATGGATTGGCTCTTTTTGTTATTTTCCCACTTCATGTTTTTGCTGTCAGCCAGCGCTGTTTATTACAGATGTTCATTCACGCAGCATTTATCCGGAATTTGGGAGACATGAAGCATTCTAATGGTCAGAAGGCTGATTTAACAGTACTCTTTAACTTTATACCACAACTTAGAAATTGACAAACATGAGAAAAGGCATTGAAACTAAATCTCTCCAAAATTTGTTCATGAATCTCTACAGCTTTGATATTATTACCATTTGTATAAAACCTCTAACCGCAACAATTTTGTTGCGATTACCTAAGAAATGTCGTAGCAGCATCATAAAGTTCCCCATTTCGTAAAGTGCCAAGGGAGGAAAATTTAATTGTTAAGTAAAGTACCCGAACAACAAGGGGATGTAAATCAAAAACTATGGGAAGATGCTCAAGCAACTTGAGACGAATCTATTTCAGGTCGTCTGTCCCATTCCTTAATAGTTCTGCATTATCTTCTTATCAGTCTTTTTTTACGCTACACTACCCTACCTAACTAACCTACACTACCTACCTATCCTATCTACGCTACCTACCTATCCTATCTACGCTACCTACCCTGCCTAACTATTCTATCTACACTACCTACCCTACCTAACTACCCTAAACTACCTACCTGACTAACCTACAGCTACCTAAGTAACTATCCTATCTACGCTACCTACCTACCCTACCTAACTAACCTACACTACCTACCTATCCTATCTACGCTACCTACTCTGCCTAACTATTCTATATACACTACCTACCCTACCTAACTATCCTAAACTACCTTCCTGACTAACCTACAGCTACCTACCTATCTATCCAATCTACGCTACACTACCCTACTCAACTAATCTACACTATTTGCCTAACTACCTAACTTTACTATCTACGCTAAACTACCTGACTAGCCTACCTGCCTAACTAAACTACACTACCTACCTATCCTACCTACCTAACTAACATACACTATCTGCCTAACTACCTATTTATTCTATCTACCCTACACTATCTACCTAACTAACCTACAGTTACCTACCTAACTATCCTATCTACGCTACCTACTCTACCTAACTAACCTGCCTATCCTATCTATGCTACAATATCTACCCTACCTAGCCTACACTACTTACCTAACTATACCGTCTACCCTACACTACCTATCCTATCTACGCTACCTTCCCTACCTAACTAACCTACACTACCTACCTATCCTACCTACCTAACTATTCTATCTACACTACCTACCCTATCTAACTACCCTACACTATCTACCTGACTAACCTACAGCTACCTACCTACCTATCCTATCTATGCTACACTATCTACCCTACATAACCTACAATACTTACCTAACTATACTATCTACACTACACTACCTACCCATCCTACCTAACTAACTAACCTACACTACCTGCCTAACTAATCTATCTACACTACCTACCCTATCTAACTACCCTATACTACCTACCTGACTAACCTACAGCTACCTACTTAACTATCCTATCTACGCTACACTACCCTACCTAACTACTTACCTAACTACCTAACTATACTATCTACGCTACACTACCTGACTAGTCTACCTAACTAACCTACACTACCTACCTATCCTATCTACGCTACATACCCTACCTTCCTAACACAAGCTACCTACCTACCTACCCTACACTACTTGCCTAACTACCAAACTATACTATCTACGCTGCACAACCTGCCTACCCTACCTACACTACCTACCTACGCTACACTATCTACCCTACCTAACCTACACTACTTACCTAACTATACTATCTACGCTACACTACCTGCCTAACCTACCTAACTAACCTAACACTACCTACCTACCCTACACTACCTATCTACCTAACCTACACTACCTGACTACCTAAGTTGTTGAACCCCCCAGTACCCCTTGTCGCAATTTAACCCCCCTCTTAAATCTCAACTACCCTCCAAAGGTGTCCCCGGACCCTGTTTGAGAATCACTGAATTTGCGTACGTGATTTTGTGTCCCTACAGTGTATAAAGTACGTCGTTTACTTACTTAAGGTAGATTATGCTGCCTGGCCATAGTATAGAAGCTGCCGTAAGCAACATGTTACATGCCACACGACACATGTGACATGTCACCTGTCACACTTCTTATATCATACTTTGCATCTGACATATCACATGCCACACGTCACATGTCGTATGTCACACATAAGTTCGTGGACTTCTCAAGTCATGTTACAGATCACATTTTACAATCATAAAAGTCATGCCATGTCCCATGGTTGCACAAGTTAATCTTTGTTTTCGCAATCCGCGGTTTTTTCTTTTCTCTCTATAAAGGATATTGTTAAATATAGTGTATATTTGTTTTGGGTTTCTTAATTTTATCATGTAGAGAGATTGGCAGTAACATATTAACTGCTGGAAGTCTATGAGTCAAGTATTATCTTCCGTGGTCGTAAATATTCGGTAGGCGTGGAAATGAACGACCTCCTTTCCTTTAATATCTTTTCTCAAGGCATAGTTCAGGGTCACGAGAAGAGATAAGGAGTTAAAGTATCTCCTTGAGGAACACCATTTAATGTTTTGAAGGTTTCGGTCTCTCTATCAGGTGTAAACAACTTTGCTGTTGATGTTTAATATATGTTCTTAAGGATCGTAATTTAATACACCAATACATGAAAGCAAGTCTTTACAGAATGTTGCAAAAATCAAAGAAACTTCTCCAGTTTAGGGACCACTCTTTTGTGGCCGTGTTGCGTGTAGACCTAAGAAGAATACTCCTGGTTTTTGATATTTGAAACAGTGCTGCGCCACAAGTAAATTCTTAACGTCTTATTCCGTATAGGATTGGCACATGTCCGCGTCGTCTCGCCAGAGATTTTATACAATCTTGACAAGCACCTAGATTACTTTTTATTGTTGATTGCTTTTTTAACAATTAATTTTTTATCGTAGATTACTTTTTATTGTAGATTACTTTTTATTGATGATTATTTTTTTATCAGAGATTACTTTCTATTATAGATATGTATTTATTTTGAATTACTTTTTATTATCGATTACTTTTTATTGTCAATCGCTTTTTATAGTAGATACCGTTTGGGTAGATTGCTCTGATTGTAGATACTTTTTATTGTAGATTACTTTTTATTGTAGATTACTTTGATTGTAGATTACTTTGATTGTAGATCACTTTTTATTGTAGATACTTTTTATTGATACTTTTTATTGTAGATTGCTTTGATTGTAGATACTTTTTATTGTAGATTGCTTTCTATTTTAGATCAAAGCAAACCGATAATATAACCGATAATGACATAACCGATAATATAACCGATAATGACATAACCGATAATATAACCGATAATGACATAACCGATAATATAACCGATAATGACGTAACCGATAATATAACCAATAATATAACCGATAATGATATAACCTATGTCTACAATAACAATAGGAGAGAGTTAGTATCTGTACGAAAAGATGCACTGTAAGAAAGATAGCCACCTCCTTCCATTTGTCAGTTCCGCAAATAAGATTGTGTATCGAACTTTCACAAATCACCAGCACTAGTGATTGGGCTAACTTACCAATAAGCCGTTCCTGTGTATTTCTTAACAAGGTGAGGTTCATTTAAAGTGTAAACTTTCTTAAACAAGATTGAAGCAAAAGATAATAACTAAGAAAATTTACCTACAATTACTCTTCACAACAAGTTCATCCGATGTTGATCGAGCGATCGAAAGTAAAGCAAAATGATAATGCGACGTACTCTAGGCAGTGTCAGACTTAAAGGGGAATATGCAACTGGCATCCTTAGCGACACGTATCACACGTAAATATACAACTCGTAACCAGAGGGTGTTTCGATGAGAAACGCGCACCTTCGACGTAACGTTTCCATGGCCAGGTTCTGCAAGTGCACATCCTATTTTCTCTAATTAACACCGCGGCGTTTATTACAAACCCCAACGTTTGGGTATGGCCTTTAAAGGCGGGCGGTGTGTATTACAAAATGAAAATTGAAAATAAATAAAAAACCATGCAAAAGTCTTCACGAAAAATTATTAAAGTGGAGGAAGCAGGATTTGTTGATGGAAAATATCTAAAACTCGTATTTATTATTTGTCATTTCTTGTTTGGTCTGTTTTCTAATAAATGCCGCTTTTCAAGATGCGGCGCTTATTAGAGGACGACGTCTATTACAAATGTTCACCTACAAGTGTGAAGTTTATCGGAGGAAGGCGTTTATTGGAAAAAAATACAGTATACCTACATCGCTGATAATCTGATAACGAAGAACAAGAAACAAGTATAAAATTTAAGTAGAATGTACAGAGAGACGTAGACTCAGTTTCAGATTCAAAGTTAGGCTCCCATATTTCGGTAGGGAATCTTCGACAAAGATGCTAATGGCAATGGAATTATATTTATGCCGGAGGCTGGCTCAAAACAGGTTGTTAAGTATTTGTTATAAGTAAGTTTAAAACGGATTTGTTATCTTTCGTTTTGATGATAAATGGAATATTCACTTCCATCTAAGGGTTTGCTATTAGATACTTATGAGACTTGCCGTTTATATTCGACATCATTCACTCGTTCACGACCTCCTATTTACATTCGTGAAACCATTTTAATGTGCAATACGGGGGCACACTTCTCCTATGGTCTGCCTATTCTGCCCTCATTCTGGGGGGGGGGGGGGGGGGGGGGGGGGGAGGTATTAGTGGGCCACGTCCACTGTATAAAATTTTGCCTCCTATTGAGATATTGTTAAAGAACTTTTCAGGTTAAATAAAAAGTCAATGCCTTAATGACGTCGGTTATAGTAAAGCAAACTTACAATATTAATGTTCTCTTACATCAGCATACGTGGACTACAATAGTAATAATTAATACTTCGTTGTAATTTTCAAGCTCCATGAGAAAAGTATTGCCTCTTCCCTGATAGCTCATCGAACTCCCATTAGGTGTGGCCAGCTAGGGGTCTGTGGTGCACTTGATTTAATCCCCTACTTGATGCAATCCCCTTACAAAGAGGTCATTTACACAGTCTGCCTACTGATTTCCTAAAGTTCATTCCCACTAATATGCATTTGCAAGAACTCCTTTCTGTACTTGCGTTAGGTAGATAACTCCTTAAAAACCAATTAACAAAGAGTATTTTAAGTCGATGGAATGGTCAGATTCTTTTATTTTTGTGTGATGATGAAAAGTGGAATGTGAAAGTAGTGAAGTAGTAGATGGGGGTAAATATACTTCATTTTTCAAGGCAGCCTTTTGCTCACAAGATACTAGTTCGCTGAGAAAGTAAAACAAGATCATTACAATATAGTCCCCCATTCTTAAAACTATTATCCTTGGCTCTTACGTAGGGTCATGCGTTTATAATTAGGCCTGAGGAGACAACATAGAACAAAGGCTACTGCTGCCTCAACCAGCCAATCATATGGCTAAATCAGCTTGAATCCGTGATGTTTGTCAGGTTGAATGTGGGAGAGCATGACCCTTCTCCAAAAGGCTACGAAAACATCAAACTAGTTGGTAGAGAGCCATGGTAATGATCTTTGATGTGTTCAAGGAAATATGTACGTGTGTTTTTATTGGGTTTGGGTGGCCTAGACTTTTTGGGACACCGAAAAGTTTAATTGGAAGGAAGGGCACAGGGAAGACCCTTATTACTAAATTTTGGTTGAAATTTTTAGGGCAGGCTGGGCCTGACTAGCCTGCCCTCTGACTTTGCCACTTGTGATATGCATACCGCCATCAGGCATTTTAGACTCTCCAAAGCTGTCTACACCTATGTGTATAAATATTATATAAAGCTAAAAAAATACACATTATCTTTACGTTTTGATGTTATCTTCCTCAGATTGAAACTGATCAAAATGTTTATTCAGGATACTTTCACATTATATGCTGATGCAAAGTTACATAACTGCTGCATGTTTTAACGGGCAAAGCATACCATGTAAACAACAAAACTGTTCCCTGCAGGAACATGTAATGAAACCCCCAAATCCCAATGTATCAATGATTAGCTTGTGAACAAATGTTAATATTCATTCATAGATTGTCCACTCATTATGGACCTATTCTTAATTAGTTTATCCCTTCTCTCGACCAACGACAGGAGTGCAACTAGAGGGGGAGGGAAGGGAGGCCCTCAACTTAAGCACAACTAGAAGGAAAGTCTTGCCCTTGAACGCAAGACGCGAACTGTTGATCTTCATTTTTATGAGCCACGTGATTCTTAACAAATAAGCTTTTTGAGCCTCAAATAATTCTTAAGTCGATTCTTAAATTTTTATGCTATGAATCTAATGTATTTTTTGTTAGAAATGAGGCTGTTAATTGTGGGTAGGGAAAAAGGTATATTAGACTTAGAGTGTAGAAAGCAGGTTGACTTTCGATAAAACGAACTCCTACGACTTCGTCGCTTCATAAAAATATATATATGAGAAATCTTGCCCTAATTCTGATAATGCTCCCCTGCCCTCAAAAAGTTCTAGTTGCACCCATGAACGTCTGCAGGCATTTAAAGATTTATCATGTCAAATTAGCTGCTTTTGTAATCTAAAAGAACAGTCTTAAACACAATTCAGGCCGCAGTGCAGCAATTACTTGAACATTACATTTGTTGATGAATTGCATCAAACTTTAACATTTGCCAATATCTTGACAGACGAGGAGCCAAAAGGTATTGGTGCCCAGCCTTCTCTGTACACAGACTTAACATAGATAAGGGTGTGCATCACACTTTCCCTTAAGCCGCATTTCCACTGGGCGGAATTTTGCGAGCGACCTGGTTCTTGTTTACGTCATTATTCCGCTCGCAAAATGAGAGACAATTTCCACTAGATTGTAACGGAGGAAAACTCAAAGAAGATAAAATAGAGAGGACGCAGTCACAGAACTGCTGAGACCTATTAAAGTTATTCTGCTTTTGATTGCTATTTGAGAAAGTTTCTGTTCTTCATGTGATGAAAAAATTGAGTTTTGTATTAAGGTGAGAAATCGTTCTATTACATTTATCTTTTTTCCGCACTATGGTCGTGTTCAGTAACATAAGAAACCCGTGTCATTACAAAAATATTCAGCAAATTTGTTTTGAATTGCAGAATTTTAGCTTTAACGCGAGGACTACCATCTACAAAGAAAAAAGGACGGTAAGAGGCTGATAAACAGAAACTGGTAAAAATGGTTAAAGTTTGGTATATGGAATACAGTAGTTTAGCAGTACCCTTGCGAAAATTACAGATAAAGTATGTAATTGAAAAGGAGACTCTGTAATTTGCAGAAGTTAACTAAAGGCTCTTTAACTCAATGAAAAGTAAACATAAATAAGTTACAGAGACGTGAACGGGCTAGTTGTAGCTGGCCTAATGCCTCATCACTCATGTCATTTGCAGTAATAGCTTGCACCCATTGTTCATAATTGGATTTTGTACCTGTTTTGTGCAACTTCATCGCATGATCTGAATACATGACCCATCCTTAATGACACTTGCATACTTGGAATGCGTACATTCCATGGTGCACAATGCGTTTAGAATTGCACAAATATCTTTTTTTAGACACATTTGCATACTTGGACTGCTTGCTTTTCATGGTGCACAATGCATTTAGAATGGCACCAAAAGCTGTTTTTAGTGACACTGGCATACTTGGAATGCGTAAATTCCATGGTGCACAATGCTTTTATAATAGCACCAAAAGCTGTTTTTAGTGACACTTGCATACTTGGAATAAGTACATTCTCTGGTGCTCAATGCGTTTAAAATAGCACGAAAAGCCGATTTCTAGTGACACTTGCATACTTGGAATGCGTACATTCCATGGTGAACAATGCGTTTAAAATAGCACCAAAAGTTCTTTTTAGTGACACTTGCATATCTGGAATGCGTACATTCGATGGCGCACAACGCGCTTATAATAGCACCAAAAGCTGATTCTAGTGACACTTGCATACTTGGAATAAGTACATGTTCTGGTACCCAATGCGACTAAAATAGCACGAAAATCTGTTTTTAGTGACCCTTGCATACTTACAATGCGTACATTGCATGGTGCACAATGCGTGTAGAATAGCAGCAACAGCTTTTTTTAGTGACGCCTGCATACTTGGAATAACTACACTCGATGGCGCACAATGCGTTTAGAATAGCAACAGCACCTTTTTTTAGTGACGCTTGCATACTTGGAATGCGTATATTCCATGGTGAACAGAGCGTTTAGAATAGCACCAAAAGCTGTTTTTAGTGACACTTGCATACTTGGAATACGTACATTCCTGGTGCTCAATGCGTTTGGAATAGCTCTAAAAGCTGCTTTAAGTCACACTTGCGTACTTGCAATGCGAACATACCATGGTGCACAATGCGTTCAGAATAGCACCAAAAGCTGTTTTTAGTGACACTGGCATACTTGGAATGCGTACATTCCATGGTGCACAATGCGTTTAGAATGGCACCAAAAGCTATTTTTAATGACACTGGCATACTTGGAATGAGTACATTCCATGGCGCACAATGCGTTTACAATAGCATCAAAAGCTGTTTTTAGTGACACTTGCATACTTGGAATGCGTACATTCTCTGGTGCCCAATGCTTTTAAGATAGGACGAAAAGCGGTTTTTAGTGACACTTGCATACTTACAATGCGTACATTCCATGGCGCACAATGCGTTTACAATAGAACCAAAAGTTGTTTTTAGTGACACTAGCATACTTGGAATGCGTACACTGGTGGTGCTCTATGCGTTAAGAATAGCTCTAAGTGCAGTTTTAAGTCACACTTGCATACTTGCTATACGTACATTCCATGGTGCACAATGCGTTCAGAATAGCTCCAAAAGCTGTTTTTAGTGACACTGGCATACTTGGAATGCGTATATTCCCAAAGGCAAACGCACAGCCAAAGGCAAACGCACAGCCAAAGGCAAACGCACAGCCAAAGGCAAACGCACAGCCAAAGGCAAACGCACAGCCAAAGACAAACGCACAGCCAAAGGCAAAGGAACAGCCAAAGGCAAAGGCACAGCCAAAGGCAAAGGCACAGCCAAAGGCAAAGGCACAGCCAAAGGCAAAGGTACAGCCAAAGGCAAAGGCAAAGGCACAGCCAAAGGCAAAGCGCAGCAAAGGCACAGCAAAGGCACAGCCAAGGCACAGCCAAGGCACAGCCAAAGGCAAAGGCACAGCCAAAGACACAACCAAAGGCACAGGGCAGGGGAAAGCACACTTTACAGCTGCTTCGAATTTTGGTTGTAGGTCTTTGATACTATGTTCTAATGTCTTAAATATTGCAATGAGGTGCACAAACACTCACCTAAGTGTGGCAATAGCTCCAGGTATTGCTTCCACAGCCAAAAGCAACCCACTGACAGTTGCCAGTACAAAATACAAGGCTGTTTTATATCCACAGTCCTTTTTGCATGCTCCTAATATTGCCATATTGCTACTTGCGCACGTGCAGTTTGAAAATACCTAAGATTGAAGTAGAGCAAGAAACTGTAATGGCATCAAAGTACATTTCCACGTCATAATATATATAGTAAATATCTGAGTGTAACTATTGTTAGTTAAGGTACAATGAAAGCAGTTCAAATTTCTCGCATATTTAATAACTTTAAAAAATTAAGGATTTCATTGTATGCTACTTTATCTTTTTCTTCTTCTTCTTTTTCTTCTCCTTCTTCTTCTTCTTCTTCATTATCATTATCATCTTAATTATTATTATCATCATCATCATTATCATCATCATCAATGTTCATTATCGTCGCGATCTTTGTCATCTTCATCTTTATCTTCATAATCATCATCATCATCATCATCGTCATTGCTAGTAGCATGATAGTCGTCATCGTCACAGTAATTATCATTTGCATTATCATCATCACCTTTATTATCCGCAAAAATATCACACCCTTCATTATCATTATAATCACAAATCTGTTGAAGAAACAACTGCTGAAAAAACAAACTTCTGAAATAGTATGACTATTCGGTAGGACTTTGGGGAGGCCTGGTGGTCCGCTCGAAAGGGACGCACCCTTTACAACTCCTCCTACTTCATATACCAACGAATATTACGCTATGTATTGATAGGACAATTTTAGGCTACAGGAAATATTGAACGGGGCAATTTTTTCGATTCGATACTATGGATTTCATGAACTCCAAATGAAATTAACCCACGTAATACTTATGGAATTTTTCTACCCAGAGGAATAATTCAGTTACAATTACTTATTTTTTCATGAACTGTATATTATAACTAACAAGTACACATGCTTAATACAAAAAATCCGTTTGAAACAGTACCCGTGTCAACAGGGACGCAGGTTTTGAATGGTCCCATACAGCAGTCCTATTGAATTGGCGGCACGCGGGCTAAATGTAGCCCAGAAGCAATACCCGATCAGGTTAGCTTATATTTCAGCCGAAAGTGAAGAGAAAAACAATTTTCGAGAGACTGACCTCAGAACTCTTTACTTGAAAAGAACACTAAAAGAATAGAAACTGTCACCACCAAGGATCGAACCCGTGACCCTCGCTTTCGTAGCTTGTGCTCTACCAACTGAGCAAGGTGACCTCCAATGTAAATATACTCTATTTCTCTAGTCGCCACATTGGCTCCCAATCATCCACCGGTGGAAATCGACATCCAGCTTCTACGCAATTGGAGACTAGCCTCTCTGCGCCATGTGACGTGACCAAGGAAGGACTACCATCCAACACGTCGTACTGTCCGAAGCCCATTGTAATGGAACGTATCATCGAGAAGAGAGGATTCGATCCCCGGTGGCGACATATTTTCTATTTCTCTAGTGTTCTTTTCAAAACTGACCTTCAAATCCATTCTTCTCGATGAAACTCTTTTATTCAGTTATTTATTTGGTCTTTCTGATTGGTATTTTAGATCATGCATGGCATTTTACAGTTAGTTGTGTTAGTTTGAAATTTAGCGTTACCTTCTCGTTATTAAGTGTCTGGCCCGACCTAAGTTCTCAGTTTTCTAAACCGCCCCAGCTTGCCTTTTCATTGAATAACCCTGACACACAGGGCCGCCCCCTAAATATATTTGCAGTGTCAGTGATGATGGTTGTTATGTTTTGATTCCAGGGGGTTACGGAAAGGAGGCATACCAAAGGTAAGCGATTTGTTCATTTATTGAGATCATAAAGTTTAGGAAAGCACGGCCCAGTGATTTTGCGTCCATACGCAAGCTCTTAGCCTGTTTCACATTTACTTTGTACATCTCCGTGTACTTCAAGGACAGCAGCGTAGCCAGGGGGGGGGGGTGTACTAGGGTTCCCCACCCCTTCACATGCACTTCTGATAAGAATTTAGCTCTCAGTTCGTCCCCGTCCGAAATAAATATCCTCGGCTTAACGCAACGTTGTCCAGATTGGCAGTAAACTGGACACTGCCGACACCATCCTACTCAAAAAACTCGTTACAAATATTCAAAGAAGCCAATTATTTTAATCGGTTGCTTTATTAATAAGCTTTATTGTCGCACGTATAAATATGCTAATTGGAAATTTATTTGTTCTGTGCTTGACTCTTTTAATTCAACTTCAGGCATTAATATTTCATGGAAATGTTCGTAAGATAATGAATATAATAATAATGTATTTGATAATTTCAAAGAAGGGTGTGACCTGATAATATATTTTGTGTCAGTTCTTCTTAATTTAATTTCGTCTGGCAGCCTCCATTTAATCATACTTTTGGAGAGCCCATACGCTATTACAATATTTCCTATTTTGCTGAGAAGGACAGCAAATCTGCTAAACATGCAACTACGAATGAGTCTGTACTTAAATTGAACTCCTTGTTGACGTACACCCTGTATAACGTATGTATTAGTGCAATCAGTGACTATCACTATGGGGAGCAAGAGATTCTTCGATTTCAAACACAGGAGACATGTAAGTAGTTAAAATACCTATTAGAAATCTCTTCTTCTTCTTTATCTTCCTGCCCTCCCCTCTTTAACTCAGGTGTAAAGTGTTTCATTATATGCCTGCGTTTAGGCTGTTGCGCACTAGCAACATTAAACCATATTATAACCAAGAAGATCAGAGCTACTTCCGTCTAAAGTGAAAATGGATATTTAGAGGGACGATCCTTGCAGAATAATTATATAAAGATAGAAATATACCTCAAAAGAAACAAAATGATATACTTCATTGGTATTATGAATGAAAAGTGAATAGTCCACCGACAAGTTAAAAGTAAAACGTCAAATGTGGAAACTTTCTTGACAACGTTTCGTCTAACAGACTTCTTCAGGTCACTACTGAAATAGGCTAAACAATTTTCAGCCAATTTAGCCAATGTCAGCCAGTGTAGCCAATTTTCAGTAGTGACCTGAAAAAGTGTGTTAGACGAAACGTTGTCAATAAAGTTTCCACATTTGGCGTTTTACTTATCATTCAATGGTGTTATGTGAAATTCTTGTACTCCTGGGCGTTAATACAATTGTTTGACGACAAATGGGGTTAATAAAAGGGGGACGTTTAAGAGAACACCGAAAGTAATAAAAGGTTTATTGCATGCTAGTTTTATTGTGCTATTGTAATAGAGAGATTTTATGATGATCCAAGACTGTCTGCCAGAGAGTAAATTTGGAAATGCTTTGACAATTTCTCATTTTTGTACTTGCATTTCACACTGTTCACATTAGATAAAGTTTGTGCTCCATTGAATCCGGGAAAGGCATATGGCAGATATTTTACCTCCAATTTTCAAGCATTACTAATAGTTTTAACAATTAAAACTGATATGAAGCCACAGCTTCATATGCTGCTCTTCGTCTGCACCAGATCCATGCACCAAATGCTCATCTTCATCTCTTGCATTCTATTTGCTTCATTTTTCAAGCAACGTGTTTTGGAATTGCACCTATATGGGACCCCAACACCGTATGGCAACTTCCAGTAAGTTAAAAATTCTCCAAAAAAACTCCTGGATAACATCAATACTATTTCTAATACAATTGCTCAGTACTAAAATGAGAACTTTATATTTCAATTCAACCTTTAGATCCTGAATTGATACATTGGCTTGGCATACGTGATATCAAGCAACATTCTGCCAACTGCCTAGCACATCACTTTTCATGCGTTCTATTTGTCTTTGCATAGTATCAATCGCAAAGTTGTTATTGAAACTAATAAAATCCAAAATTTACAAGCAAAGACTTCAGACCAAGGAACTCCGGAGAGAGACATTTTTAACGCTGCAATGAAGATTGTTAGTTCGTGGCCTTTTAAGCATCAAATGACGTCATTCAAAAAAATAATTGTGGCAGACTTCGCAATGGGAAATGTTTTCTCGAACGCAGTTGTTTGCGTTTACTCACCATAGTAGGGACGGGGGATGGTTAGGAGAATAGAGGGGGCATGGGCGCACGACCAAGGGGCTAAGGGGGGTTGTAACCCCCAGTTTGTTAAAATGTTATATTTTTTCGGGCAAAGGCAAAACGTTTTTCATTGCCGTAGCATCAAGGAAATTTTTTCTATTTCAAAGTGGCGGTAGTTTACCCTACCCCCCTGGATTCAACTGTCTGTAGAACCGTCACATGATGTCCCAATAATTTTCGGGCAAAGAAGGTTTTTTAGGGAAAATAATCCGCAGCCCCTCGTTTGCAGTCTGAGCTATTTCCGGTACTGCACGGCTCAAGTGGAGGGCAAACAAATCGGCTGCACTGTTAAAGTTGAGGATATTATTCGCTTGATATTTCAAGATAACCTAAGAGAAAACAAGATGCCACTGAGACGAGGAATTCAAATTTAGACAAAAGGATTTTTAGGTTTCCGTAAATCGTCAAGAACACAAGAGCTAGAATGCTTATTTTGATGCTTACTACGATAGAAACACAGATGGTAACACCTGAAAGATTCGATTCACTACGCCCGTGAAGCTTTAATGATACTGACGAGTAATAATATTTGACGGCATCATTAAATTTTGAAAAACCGTGCACATGATTAGAGGTAAACGCGAGGGTAAATGTGACCTTCTACAGAACGGTTGATGTGCCTACGATTTCTTGCTTCCAAGTGTTTACGTAGGTAACCTGAGGGAGACAAGGCCAGATTGTTGAAGAGGATTTATAAACAGTATTTCCAGAAGGCAGCTTGAACATCAAAAATGCATTCTTTGCTTCGTAACGGTTCCAGATCAGCATAATAATTGATAATTATTCAGGCTTACTTTGTCTCATTTTACTACATCGGGGACTTCCTCACGGAGAAGACGGGACATTATTGAACCTCGTCCTATCAAATTTCGACACAACAGATTGGCAAAGGTTAGAAAAGGTCAATAGGTTTGTATGAAAATGATGAGAAATCTGTCAGTTGCACTCAAAACCAAGATCATTTAGGTGATAAACTAGACGTGAAGGCGTATTATTGCTGAACCTAATTTCCAGCATGCTGCAATGTCAAAAATGGTACATGAATAAAAGTGCAAAAACCGAAGCACATGTGAGTGCTCACGGCGTGTGCTCTACCAACTGAGCTAGGTGACCTCCGATGTTTGTTTACTCTGTTTCTCTGGTGGCCATACTAGCTCACAGTCATCCACCGGTAGACATCAATATCCAGTTCAACCTAATTGGAGTCCAGACTCTGTGTGCCATGTTACTTTACCAAGAAAGACTGCAAACAGGCCCGTCATGTTGTCCAAAACTTACTGAAAGGTTTGCTATACAGGCGGTAGAATTTCAGGGATGGGCCCGGGTCTCCCTGTGATGGCATGTTTATTAATTTTTGTAGTATCTTTCCAAAACTGACTTTCTAAATCCTTTCATTGAAAATTCTTTGTAACTGTCAATAGGCTTTTGACAGCATGACCAACAGGGTGATAGTCTTTCCTTTGGTCCATTCACATGACGCAGAGACGCTGCTCTTCAACTGAGTCGATCTAAATGTTGGTGAGGTTTGGGTCACGGGCTCGAGTCCCAGTATTTTCTGTTTCTCTAGTGTCTCTTCACAACTAGTTGTAAAATGTTCTACATCCTTTCTAGCAGAGGTACACCTTGATTAACTGGTGAGCTGGCTCCTGAAGTACAGCTCTCGTATCTCGCCAATGACCAACCCAAATACCGTACTGCTTTCAATAAATCCCAGGGATGTTTATTAAAGATGATCATTAATCAAATTGTTTCCTTTTCATTATTTTGCTGCTAATAATTATTTTTAGAGAAAACTTTTCTTCTTCGAACAGATAACCCTTGGACTTCTAAATAATGATAATAGATGCTATTACTTAGAAGTATATGAGATAAAATTTTAGGATTTTTTTGCTTTTCAATTTCCCCAGCTTCTGCCATTGCAATAAAACTAAAATTTATTTATCGAGAAGAGGGGATTTGAAACGTTAGTTTTGAAATCAAGTCAAGTCAAGTCACATGACGCAGAGAGGCTGGTCTCCAATTGCGTTGAGCTGGTTGTTGGTGTCCACCGGTGGATGATTAGGAGCTAATGTGGCGACTAGAGAAATAAAAATTTGTTAACATCGGAGGTTGCCTAGCTCAGTTGGTAGAGCGCACGCCGCGAAAGCGTGGGTCACGGGTTTGATCCCCGGTGGTGACATGCTATTCTATTTCTCTAGTGTTCTTTTGAAACTAAAATTCATTCTTTGTTTGATATTCCAAGACGCTAATAACAATGCATTAAGATCCAGTTATTAATTAGGTTTGATTTATTTGAAAGGGGTAATAGAGGACTGAAGGAAATAGAAGAAGAATTTGTTCTAGTGGGGCACCATAAAGAAGAAGGGAGTAAATTCGAAACAGTGCGGTATTTATCAGAAAAAGTGTACTTTTACATAAAATTAAACTGCTATAATGTATAAGTATATAATTTCCTATTTTGAAATAGTAAGGTTTAGGCATTTTTGCCTAAGCTGATAATACCATACGAACACCGAGGCATTTGAAATCGCTGTTCCTTTTGGTATCGAGGTTTATGCTGCTAGAGGACAAGATGGAACTTGATTTAGATAAACTATTTTAGCTTTTCTACGATTAATTTTAAGACAGAACTAGCCTGTGTAGTTTTTTAATTATAATGAGAAACATAAGTTTTTTCTGTCTAGTTGAAAGATGACGTCACAACTTCCAAGTCTCGTAGAGTTGTCGGTGCATTGCTACGATTGGTTTGAATTTCATTCTTGAATAAGTGTGATTTAAGATGTAGCTCAGCACTTTTGCGAAAACAGACAGTGCCAATATGTCCACTTGTAACACCCCAGTGCTGGCTTTAAACGGTTTAGTCAGCTCTCAAGCCAGACTAGCTTTGCAGTCGTTGTAGAGAGCACGGATTGTGCTGCCTTTATTACTTGACATAAAAGTCATTATTACTTTTGTACTAAGCCAATAATGGTGAGCTAACAAGCAATATATTTGCCTTATATTCACAGTAACGACTTTTATGGCGTTTTTCATAACGTTTTGGAAGAAGGGAAGCATATTGGGCAATGCTACTGGAACAAATACATTTCCCCTGGTTTTAGTTTTGTTTCGTCAGACATGAAAACAAAATATTTCTAATTGAAGTATGCTTTCGCCGAGAAGGAGCATTTTTTTTTCTCGTTTTTTTTTTGCAAAAGTAGGAGCAGTAATAATGCAACAATTTTCAGTCCATGCACAAAACAAGAATTCTTTCTTCCTCCCCAAAGACGTTCGGATAGTGCCCTGCTCATCGCTTGCACTTCTATTGCTAAGCTTTTGTTGTGTTTGTTGGCAATAATAATATTGTAGCGAAGATAATTAAGGAAAAATTGGCAGGTACTGTTTTTCCGAAAGACCTTGGGGGGAACGGAAAGGTAAAGAATATTAACGAGAGAAAAATTAAGAATATTTGAGCGTTGCAACACAAGAATGAAAAGAGTTGACAATGGATATAAAGAATAAAGGCGGCAACTGCAACGGATGAAATACCATTAACTCTGTGCATTCACAGGTGGAAGAAAGCGTTCAAAGTATGATAATTGCCAAGGTTTACTCAGACGTAAAATACCACCTTATATGAATTGTAAAATTTACGACAATAGCATTTATGTAGACCTTGTACTAAGTTAAGACTAAATAGGTAAATTTGCGTTTGAATGATGTTTGAATTTTGATACATGCCATCTGGAAAAACGTGACAGTAAGATCCGTTTTCAGCACTTTCATGTGGGTACACGCAAACATAACATATCAAAATTTATTCTCTAGGGTGGTGAACAACCCTAACCCTAAGGAAACATCCTCCATAGGATTAAGAGTGTCAGCTTAAACAGTAACAGACAAAGAGTTTGCAAATAATTTAGGCGTTTTTATTTTTTACGTATCCGATGAAATGCGCATAATCTTATTTTGCAAGCTAGCAAAGATGTCTTATCAAATAGTGCATAGCGTTGATATATTAGCGGTGTTAGCAGTGGTGCTCTTTTTTCTTTAACTGGATGCAGCATGGAACAAAATGGAGGGGAAACAGAATATAATATGAGGGTACAAACTTTGTACTTTTATACGATAAGACGACTGGAAATTGATTGTTGTGATATTCGCAAAAAGGGTTTTATCGGATATGCTGAATAACAATTAAACACGAAAGAGCACCTCAAGACTAATAGTGCGTAGAGGTGGATAGGCAGTGCTAGATTGATAGTTAGGAGTGGATAGAACAGGCTGGTATTTACTGGTAGATCAGCTGTTTATCAGGGAGACCGGTATGAAACACCGGAAGAGGTGTTTAGGTATTTATTGATACGGTGGTGTAGTTAAACGTAGACGTGGGGGTGAGTAGTTCGAGAAAAACAGGGGTAGCTAGGTAAATATGGTTAGTAGATTGGTAGGGTGGAGTTGTGAGCTTTAGATAGGTAGGAAAGTTAGTGGTAGTTAAATATGGGTAGGGTTAACTGGTGGTAGATAGATAGAAGTTGGGTAGTTAGTGGTAGATAGATAGGCAGGAGTAGTTAGGGTAGATAGTGTAGGGGTAGGTTAGTTAGAGAGAGATGGCTAGCGGTAGTTAGTGGTGGATAGATAGACAGATAGATAGATAGATAGATAGATAGATAGATAGGGATAGTGTAGTTAGTGATAGGTAGTTAGGGATAGTGTAGTTAGTGGTAGATAGATAGGCAGGAGTAGGTAGTGTAGTTAGTGGTAGATAGTATAGGGGTGGTGGTAGACAGATAGAAGTAGGATAGTTAGTGGTAGATAGATAGGCAGGAGTAGTTAGTGGTAGATAGATAGGGATAAGGTAGTTAGTGGTAGATAGTGTAGGGATAGGGTAGTTAGAGAGAGGTAGTTAGTGGTAGGTAGATAGATAGGTAGGGGTAGTGTAGTTAGGGATAGTGTAGTTAGTGGTAGATAGTATAGGGGTAGGTTAGTTAGTGGAAGATAGAAGTAGGGAAGTTAGGGGTAGTGATAGATAGGTATAGCGGAGTTAGTGGCAGATAGATAGGTAGGATAGTTAATGGTTGATAGTGTAGGGATAGGGCAGTTAGTAGGGTAGTAGTTCTCTATGTCAAGTGCAAACTATTATCAAGCGTTCATTAAATTGTGATGTCACACTTTAGTACTCTATTGAAACACAGATTAGATGTAACCCCCTGACCAAATTCGAAGAGGAATACGAGAATTCCTTCTTGAATGATAATGAACGATTTACAGTTTCTGCTTGTCGAATTACAAACATTGAATCTAAATAGTTCCTCCCCCATATTATTACCCCATATTCTTACCCGGCACCTTGAGTGTCTCCAACGACCGCGATGCCCATAGGGGGGGGGGGGGCAGTGCCGCCTACGTTGATAACTAATGGTCTACTCATGGTGGATAGATTTTAACAAGCAGGTGATACGTAAGTCTAACAAGTAAAACGGCTAAACACTGCAGCTGGTTCTGTATCTGCTTCTGTTGCAATTATTAACACTGCTGTTAGGGATGACAAACGCCAAGGTAGCCAAAGTGATCGTGATGATCATGATAATACGGTTCATAATACGAGTTTAAAAACGGTTGTCATCATGGCGACATTGGCAATGATTATGAGTATGACGATCATGATGCTTGGAAGAATGATTGTGATGACGATGATAATTATAATTGCTATCATAACTGTTAGTTATGACTGATGACAATAATGATGATGAGGATGATGATGATAAGGATGATAATGTTGATGATGACGATGATCATGATAATGATGGTGATGATGATTACAGTGATGACGAAAATAAGAACGGTGGTGGTTATGATGATGAAACGATCACGATTGTGACGATAATGATGATCTTACCCCTGTACAAGTTGCTCTAAGCGGGTCTTGGTCTACAATGGGTCACGGGTTCCAGTCCCGGTCGTGATATATATCTATTGTTGTCGTGTCTTTTGAAACTGAATTTATATTTTCTCGAGACTTTAATGTCTTCCCTTAACTATATGAAAACCCTCGACCGAGATAAATAACTGGACATTTCTACTGTAAACTTTCCATCGAACAGAGATAACTTGCCATTGTATACGGAACAATCAAGTAGTCGTGATATTCTAAAGAGAAATAAATGCTACAAAATTCCTGTAGTAACCTCTTCAAATCCAAGCATCGATATATACTTCAACGCTTGCTTGTAATCTTTGATATCCTCCAACTGAATTTTGAGATACCTTTGAATAAAAAAATATTAACAAGAAACGTATATCTAACCACATTACTTAAACTAGGGTAAAGCAAATGTACTGTTTTCAATAAACTACCTTGGTACTAAGAAATTGAAGAAGCTCAGAAGAGTAAATACTTCCTGTTGAAGTCAAAGGAATAACTACTAATTAAGTCTTATTACCTCTTAAATCGAAAGAAAAAACGCACAGGTTGTTTTCCATTTTGACACCGACGGTTGCGTAAACGAGTACACAGGTTGACCAGTAGAGTTCCTTGCCAGCAGCTCTTAGGTTTACCTACAACTCACAGTAAAAATTGGCCGGTGTCGCTTGGCTTTCAACAAAGATGGTCAGCTCAAAATTGACCAGAAACAGATTAGCTTTCCGAAATGGTGAGCATCATAACGACACCGTTCATCATCCATACAACAGTGACATTTTATCTTTCCACACAGTGAAATTTTTAAAACGTTGCTGTGTTTATGCATGAAGGCTGGTTAGTGTGTTGGGAGGCTGGTTAGTATGTTGGAATTCTGCCTTGTAATCTCACATGACAAATTGAAATTTGTTGTGGTACAAAAATAAGAATATGGCACAAAATAGCAAAAACATTTTGAACATAAAAACCCTTTTGGTCTGACATTCCTCAGATTACAATCATCAACAATGATCTGAAGTGAAACATACAAAAGCGTAAACCCAACTGTATTTTGAAAGAGCCAATCAGAATTTGGACTGCGTGAATATGACATCTGTTTTTGGACCAATCAGCATCCACTACAACTAGATTAACAACTGTATTTTGAAAGAGCCAATCAGAATTTGGACTGCGTGAATATGACATCTGTTTTTGGACCAATCAGCATCCACTACAACTAGATTAACTGGATAAGCCCAATGAGAAAACAAAATCTTTTTATTTGCGAAGAAAATGTTTGATGGAATGACTCGAGAGTAGCAAAAGTTTGGTAGGTTTCATTTGGTTCACTTGTGACTATTGTACACTGAGGAGTGTCAGGCAAAATGCTTTTTGAGTATAAGTAATGTCTTTTTCATGAAATATGACAAATTGTAAGTTGTCACTTCTTGCGTAATTATTTTATAATTATATTGTTTTTCATTTGCAGATTGGGTTCCAGCCAATGCCATTTCCATTTAGCCCCACAATAACACCCCCACCCACCCCTGATTTCAATACCTTTACACCCATGTCATCATCACCATCTCCTTTTGGTTTGCCTCGCCGAAACTTGCGTGTCCATTCAGCAGGGCTCTCGCCAGTGTCCCCTATGTCACCTTTATCACCAATGAATCAAATGTCTACAGTGGGTGATCATACAGACTTGTCGCCAAGCAACAATTTACTGTTCGATGCACGTTGGAACAGTCTGAGCCCATTCAGCACAAGCCCGTCTACGCAAGAGATCCTTGAAGCTGAACGAAGAGCTGCTGTGAGGAGTGAGGCAGGTAAGAAACTGGCATTAAGCCCTTCCATGCTGTAATTAATATATTGTACCTAATGAGCGTCCCCGACGCTTATTAATTTTCGGAAATTTTTCCCACCCCCGGACCTTATGAGGACCACCCCGCTTATCAATTTTGGCGAATTCAGTTTCATACCAATCAAATTTATGTCAGCATATCCTATCTATTTCGTGCATTTTCATTGATTCCGTTTGTTTGAACGCATACTATCTGCTCCTGGAAAAGTAGTTAACAGATATATCAAGCACCTGCCATTTGGAATTGAAATTGCGACATTGTTTCACATAGGAAACGTCTACCATTATTGCTGCAAATTGAATGTGTACTTTAAAGTGCGCCATTATTAGTGAATTCCAGCTACAATATGTGGTAATGTATGTCTTCATACTTTAAGCCTTGTAAAAGCCACTTTCATCTTTTAAATGTGTGATTTCCTTATTTTAATAAAGACATTAAGGCATTTTCTACTTGCCCGCCAAAGTACCACCTCAAAAAATTGTGATGGGTGGGAGATTGCATAAAAATTAATAGGTGGGGGGGTGGTGGGGGTGTTGGAGTTGGCGGAAAGTGTCCTTGGTGGAAAAGTTTTGAAAAATTAACTAGTGGGGGGATGTCTATTTGGCACCCAAGAGTAATGCCACAATATAATGCCTAGTCAAAAATGTTGATTTAATTATCAATTTACACAGTATTTATTGCATGACTACAAATAAATATTATATTACTTAAATGTATAATTCATTGATTTATCTGTGTGGGATTTTATAACTTATATGGTTTATTTATTCAATAACATAACATCAATAATCCATGAAAATTGGCCTATCAGGTAAATGCATATATAATTTTAAAGCATATTTTAAGGCCACAAATTCATTATGCAAATAACCGATATTGACTTTATCTGTTTACTAGCCAAAGAGTGAAGCTTTATTGTTAAAAACCATATGAATTCTATTGATCAGTGGAGTGGTTATCTCGAAGGTGCAGCAAAATACGGACCATCTCCATGATTTGAAAGTTCTCAGCCAGATACGTTCTGTGATATGGTACCCTCCCAAAAGTAATAGAATGCTTACAAAAAACCCAAAATAACAATTGGCAGCATGACAAATTGGCATCAACATTCATTGAACATTTATCATTTGACAAGACAAATTTATCAACTGAAACTTGCACCAATCAAAAGAGAAAGATTCACATGTTTTTATTATCATGCAAATATATACCATTCTATCTTTTAAAAATTTATCAGATGTACCCTTATCATCAAGATGTTGCGTTTTGAAAATATAAGCAGAAAGGAAAGCAGTTCATAAATGTGATCACAATCTCATATGCAGATCAACAGATTTTATAATTGTTTTAGGAGCAGTATCAATATTTCTTATGGACTAACCTGAGAAACTCTGGTGGATCTGGTGCTTAAATTGTAAATGGATCTTTTACTGTTCTTTAGCTGAAAGCAGAATTTTTCAGTTATCTTAGTTATTCAGAGGAAAAGTACATTATCAAGTTCACTAACTTTCTTGAAAACAAGAATGATTTTATTCCAATAGGGATGGGGAAAAGGGGGCAGGGGACCATGGCCCCTCCAAGGATTTGTAAAATCTCAATTTTTTCTGTGACCACTTTTCATCTTTATCAAAAGTGAAACTGATTGCGACAGACATTGTGTCACACCAAAGTAAGATACGCATATCGGCTGGAAACATTCCTTTCCACACAATGACCAATGGCACCTTAGTGGAATGTGAAAACATAAATTTGAACGAGTCAATTCACTAAACGAAGCTGGCCCTCTAGGAAAGGGGCGCGGTTGAGATTTCCAAAATATGAAAGGGGGGCGGTCATAAGTTTTATCATTCTTATCCTTTTTAGGAATAATCCTAAAAATAGCATCCATTCAATTTTATATCACATTTGATTAGTACTTGGATTAGAGAAGTAGAGTATGTTAACATCGGAGGTCACCTAGCTCAGTTGGTAGAGCACACGCTGTGAAGGCATGAGTCACGGGTTCGATACCTGTTGGTGACATATCTTCTATTTCTCTAGTGTTCTTTTCAAAATGTAGTATAGATGAGATTGCCAGTTCTTGCTTGTGCAGCATGAGCATTGAAATAGTTGAAAGTGTTTTTCACATTGATTGTAGGTTGAATAATCTTGAAAGGACAGGGAAATGGTATAAGCATCAACCAGGTTGTGTACTTAAGTTTTGTAAATTGTCAAGTTAGATATTTGAAGTAGGAAAAAGACATTTGTAACTTATGATCATAAATATTGCTTCACCAGCACAACACGAGAAGTTACAAGGAACATATAAAAGTACAGAAATACCAGGATCTTAAGACAGAAATTGCAATGATGGTGAGGTTACAAAATGTCAGAGTGATCGAAGTTGTTCATGGTGCATTACACACTGCATTACTTGCATTATAGCGTGTAGGCAATGTTTTTACCTCTGGCGGTGATAGAAAAAACACTTCTTTAGCAGTTGTATTCATACTGAATTTTCTTCAGACATGTAAATGTAAGTTTCCAAAACTGCTTTGTGATATTAACGGGTTCGCTTATGCTAAAATAAAACCTAAAATATACCTTGGGAAAAATAAGCAATTATTTTAACTATCATATTCATTGATTTATTCATTGAATTGCATATCTTCCTTACCTCCAGATACTGTAGCTCTCCCTCTCTGATTTCGTGGAGTTGGTGTAAATGTGCTTGCTATTTCTTCATCATCATGTACTGATAATGCTTCGTCATATGGCTGATTTGTCACCTTCTGTGATGGTAATATGAATAAAATGGATTATTATAGAAGAAGGCAGTGTTAGCTTCCAATGTTTAGCATGACTAGTCATACAAATATATCAGATTAGCAATATCAAAACAGACTTCTGTTATCTGAGAGTTTATTTATAGTTTATTCAAATAATGGTGCTGGAACAGTTCTAAAGGTGAATACATGAGTTTTCAAAAAGTGGAGAAACCATCAGCCCAGAGCTCCATAATTTGAAGGTTTGAAAGTATCAGAATACATAAAGTAAGTGCACATCTGGAAAAGGAATAAATCTTGACTGCAAGGGTTAAAAGAAGTGTATATATTAGCATTGCCTCATTCCACAGATAACTGCATATGGCATTTTGTTAGTTTAGCAAAAGAACGTCAATTGTTTATCAACATTAGTATCAGATAATTTTTATGAATGTAAAAATTAATTATTGTATGATAATACATGACTAGTGCTGATATCCCTGACTGAGTTGCATAACTATTACATAAAAGCAAAACCACTGTTGCCTCAGGTTAATTATACTTTTCTCTATCAGGCAATTGGAATATAACACCCTAGTGTAAAGATTCTCTTTGTTGGTAATGTGTTTTAAGTATAATTCATCACTACAGTCTTTCTTCTTTAGAGGCAAAATTTTAGCCCCTTAGCACCTAAACATCCACATGAACTTTGCAATTTACGTTTATACAAAACTAACATGTTTAATTGAAAAAAAACACAAGAGAAATAGATAATATATCACCACTTGCGATTGAACCCGTGACCCACGCTTTCGCGGCGTGCACTCTACCAACTGCGCTAGGTGACCTCCGATGTTAACACATTCTATTTCTCTAGTCGCCACATTAGCTTCCTATCATCCACATCCAGCTTAACCCAATTAGAGACCAACCTCTCTGCGCCATGTGACTTGACTAAGGAAGAGCTGCCCTCTGGCCTGTCATCAATCCAATGCCCATTAAAGTAGAAAGTTTCACGGGTTCGATCCACCGTGGTGATCCACGTGACCCTGATAGAATAGTTGACCATATATGGTGGAAAGTTTCAAAGGGCCATAACTCGTGATGTTTTTCATTAATTTTACCAATACTTTGTAGAATGATCTAAAATTAAGTTCTTAATACATTTCAAATTCATTAATGCTAATTACAAGCTGATTAGCATTAATTAGTGGGTCACTATCGATTTTGATGAGGTCATATTTCCACTCTTAACTTTTTAACAAATTTGTATCTAAAAACCATAGAGAACAGTCCCCAATATATGAATAATGCTAAATGGCTTTTAAAACAAGTATAACTACATGTCACTGCTAAAAAGAATGCATATCGTGCCACACAATCAACATCTTCTCTCGGAAGTCGTTTAGCTGCGATCGTTGAGACTTCTCATCTTCACTATTGGTTCCGATATTTGTCTCGAATACCCGTGTTTCTCAAGGATTTAGAATACAAAATTATTCTATTGCTCAAAACAGATTCTTAGGTAACTCCTACTAATTTTAATTCATGAAATAAAGCGTCGCAACCTCTAACTCATTTCGCTCAGACTTTTGTCCGGTAAACATTCTTTGGCTTAAATACTTTACCTTAAAAAAATAATAAAAATACACATTTTACCTAAAAGTTCAAAATAGAAACGCTTAAATTCAACGTCAAAGGTCTCCAAGTATTTACAATCTTAATATCAAAGCATACAATCACGTTTTATAGCAGTTATACGTGTTAAAGCAGCCGCGGGCCTACTAGCCCCCCCTCCCCCGTGCTGCCTTAAGTTACATGCTTAAATTGTTTTGTAGGCGGTATCGAATGTGGAGAGGAAGTCATCATTCCTGAATAGAAGATCTTGGCACAGACAAGACAGTAATGAACCAAGGCGACAGGTATCATATTTAATTCTCATTAGAGACCAATTCAAGTTTCATTTTTTTACCTGAATCTACGAATTGATGCTGTGGTTGTTCTTATAACGTAGACGTAGTAGTAATATCATTTTTCTTGCAAACTTTGTTATACTTTTGAACCAATATAAAAGGGCACATTGACAGTGGACAACTCTCCCTCTTCGAAAAAGGTTCTTTCACACCGGGCGTGTCTCTCGTTTATGTCTTACAGCAAGCCATGGAAGAACAAATACCTAAACGATAACAAACACGTAGAACATTTTGGTTGCTATTACTAACATTTTTCCGTTTGACGTCAGTTCTTGAACACTTAGACAATAACAGAATAAATTTGCGGTATGCTTAAACGTTTTTTAGAATATAAATTTATACTTACGGCTTGTCCACATCCTTACCTTTCCTTTCAGCTACGTTGTAAAAAATTATGTAAAAAAACAAAAATTGCATTAAGCTAATATTTGTTTGGTACCTGAACTGAAGTTAGATAATTTTCTTTCTGCCAGTACCGTCATGATTGTCAAAATGTGGGAAACTCAGTTTTATGATGGTAGTGGTAGATGCTTAAGACGCAACCGCTTTGTAAGATTGCCTTGTGGTATTAAACGTTTTATTTCTATCGATCCCACATCAGTTCTCCTTCTTAACTAGAGAGGCATGGCAACAATTTGTTGGTATGATTTTTTTTATGCAGTTACAGCTCTGTACAATGGGTTGTTCCCGATGACAGATACTTCCAAATCACAGACGCTTCCCTATCACAAACACTTGCCGATCATAGGCACTAGCCAATTACAGACACTTCCCAATCGTAGGTATTCCCCGATCACAGACATTTCCCGATCATTGACGATTCCCAGGAAGGGGTACTTTCCAAACATAGACTCTTCCCCATCACAAACACTTCCCCATCACAAACACTTCCCGATCATAGATACTTTCCAATCAGGGACATTTTCCAATAATATACTTTTCCCAGTCACAGACACTTTCAAGTCATAAAAACCAACATTGATCCAGAACGTATCCATTAACAGTGATAAGGAAAATGTAAATATCGTATTTCATCTGTTTATTGTAGAGTCGGCATGGTGTAGACGGAAGCAATACACATGAAAAGTATCCGACGTTTAAAATGGTAACTGAGTTTGTGATGAATGGATCATTGTCGCATGAAAGGTTAGTAGCCAAACCCCTGCCAACATACTGCAAAATTATATGGTGTACA
This sequence comes from Alatinidae sp. Z8VKAUB7J3, assembly GCA_010016025.2. Lineage (NCBI taxonomy): Eukaryota > Metazoa > Cnidaria > Cubozoa > Carybdeida > Alatinidae > Alatinidae sp. Z8VKAUB7J3. The sequence continues at coordinate 73,183,386 of JAAAKM020073195.1, read as the reverse complement.
ATTTGGGTGATAGAAGTCCGTATTTACAGGCAACTCTGTGAATTGCGTCCAGTTTGGCGCGCGCGACTTTTTGCAGTCCAATCGGCGTCCGGGTACGCGTGTTAGCATAGTTAGGGCTTAAAATCTCCGAGCGAGCCATCACCAAAAAAAGTGCTAAATGCCTACTTCTTTTCAATTGAACGCATAAAGTTAAAAAGCAGTAGCTAACAACAAGAATTTATAAAGCATATTTTGAGAATCAACAAGGTACAGAAAATAATAGATGGGCAGTTGTTTTGCTGAGAGCTGAAATTTGTGCAAGTACGTTGTGTTACTGTCCGGGAAGATATACTCAATCATAAATCTCTCAGGATGCACAGTCATCCTCAGCCGTCCCAGACGAGAGAGTCTCTTAAGTTTGCAGGTGTTTTTGAGGATTTTCGGTAGGCATGTGATTGATGAGGAGCTTTGTATCAAAATATGGATTAGTCGAAAGAAGATTTTTGACTGCAGAACTTACGTCTTTAGTAATGCAAAGAAGTTGGAAAAATATTAAATCTGTAGACAAGATCGATAAAATGTTGGGATATAGGCCTACGGTACTAGTTCCCCTTTCACTGATTGCTAGAAGTGCCAGAAAGACAGAAAATGAAGTAAAATAATAGATATAATAATAATAAGAATAATAATAATAAGAATAATAATTTTAAACTTCAACTTTTATTTCGTAATTTCACCTATTACAAAAATACTAAGCCAGACAGTCACTGCATAGACATATCTGACTTTTATGGTAAAAGATACATGACAGAAACACATACCATATAATAATAATAACAACAACAACAACAAAAATTAACGCCTAACTGATAACAGGGTAGTTGGTTAAGCTTACCAAGCTAAAAGTTCTGGACATGGCCATTCAGAATTACGTTTACAAAAGATAAAATACGATGTGCGAATACAACAACTATATTTTTTTGATCATATATTCCTTTTATTGCGACATCAATTTAATAATAATTATAAAAATAATAATAATAATAATGACAACGATATTCCCAAACGGATGATGTAGCACTATCTTTAGTTTAGTTTACAGATGCAAGACATAAAAACATTTTTAGGCTCGTAGAACCATACATGTTTCGAAGGCAACAGTCTACGTCATCCGTGGTAGTAAGTACAAATCCAGATCTAGATCCAGATGAAAGTATGAAAAAGTAAACATGATGTACCAACACAGATTGTTTAAAGACTATCAATTTTACGGCTGCGCGGGTCTGATCCAAGTGTCGCAAGATTTAAACTTAACTTTGTTTAACAATGTTGGCGAAGCATTATACATTTATACTTGCTTGCCATCTGCTGAGAATATGTATATGTCTTGCACTGATGCAGGCTCAAAGCCGAAACACAATAAATATTAATTAATTAATTTCCCAGTACCCACTGACTGGAGGAGAATTCGCGAAAAATTGTAATCCAGGAATTGAAAGATACTTTCGGTTCTTATGTTTTGATGCCTTGTGTTGTACAATGCGACCGTCTTGTATAAATACTGTGCGAATTTATGCCCCTTGCATGCAGTAGTAGCATTTCAAGACCATATTTCAGTAACCCTTGGCTTAAAGTGACAGCACTCGTAAGGATCCCATCGAACACTTAATGTTGCTTACCCAGAAAAGAAAGTTCGATCGGTTGGTTCAGAGCCTCCATGATGGCAAAGACAATTGTTTGAAGAAACTATGGTATAGGTATTGGTAGGTATTGATTAAATGCTGGTTTAAAGGCTTTGTAAGTTAGTATCTGAAGACTTCAATTGCTTTAACACATCTGATAAGGTCTCTTTTGTCATTTCAGGAAAAATGAAGCACCTTGTCTTGGCTCTACTGGCTGTGGCCCTGCTGTCGCATGAGAGTAAGTCAATGCAAAGTTTTCATATATCTCCACTTGCAAACGTAATATTGTTCTAAGACATAAAGGTCCTCTATCAAGGCAATTACGACACATTCAAATAGTATCTCTCAAGACCAGTGAGGTACACAAGATTTTCAAAGTAGGGTGGGCATGTGAGCTCTAAGAAGCTTCCTATTAGCTCCAACACAACTCTTTGTCGCGTTTAACAGGTGAAGGATTGTATATGATTATCCAAGCGACAGAGTTAAACAAACAAGGACTGTTTACGTCAAAGGTTTCACAATTTCCTCACAATTTGGAACTGTCAGGTCAATGTTGCTAACGGAGGGGATGGGGGGTGGGTGGGGGTGGCACGGTATATCACTATCCATGATATGCAAAGGTTTTCTGCAAAGATATGTCTTTGTTATTGTTCTGCAAGCGCAATGACAAATATCAACAATCTAGCAATCCCTGTTGTGTGTATTATTACAGGTGTTATTGACTGTTCATAAGCCACCTTTTTATTTATCAACTTAACAAAGGAACTAAAGAACTTTTACAATTAACCTATGTCAATATTACACGAGTTTGTCTAAACTCCATCGTTAGCAAATCAACTAGATTCATAGCAATTAAACTTTTGATTTCATTACACGTTGGTCCCTTTCATAATGAAAGAACAGCAGATAGATAGCCTACCACCTATTGTTAGAATCTTAAAATTTTGTAATATTCTCATGCCAAATATGCAATACACCTTTGAAGGAAAAATATAAATATGACAATGTTCAATTCTTTAAACTTGGGATTTATTTCCCTTGAATTTTAGTTACAGATTATTAAAGCCAAAGTCCCAGGGTAATTACTTACTTAACTTACTTGGTCACTTTCAGGTGAGCAACCACATGATTTTTCCAAACTGCCCTGTTGACCATCAATGTTCTCAGTTCCTCTGACGTGACTCCACCAGCATCTTGGGTAGTGATGTTTTCCCCCGTGGTCAGATCATTAATGTAAACTACTACTACTACTACTACTACTACTACTACTACTAGTTTCCACTACCACTATTTTACACTTGGTATTTACTATTGTAATAATTTTCCTTGAATAAAAATCAAGGGGGTTGATGGAAATCTTAAAATCTCATTAGGGGGTCGACGAGCCATAAAGTTTGAGAAACCCTGAGTTAGCCTGTTTGGTGGTTTTTCTGTTTATTTAGGGTAGTTTCAACCTTGGGCCCACTGCTAATTAGGGGTCGTTGAGAGATTGCCTAGAAGTAGAGCCACCTACTAACCCTTGTGTGCATCATTAGTTCAACTTAAATCTTTTGATACAGAACTGTGTTAGCTCTGTTTTGCTGATCCTTTTTGTGCGTTTAGCATGATGAGGTAGCGAAGGGTGACAAAAGCATTCACTTTGTCTCGTCTTCAAGCTCTGCACAATTTAAATATCAGTTCCTCTACAAACATGGGAGGATTCCAATTATGTTCGCCATTCCCATTAGAGTAAAACGTTACCGAACAAAGTGGATTTAAAATTACCTTTTTCGAGAAATTATAGAGAACAGAAGCGGTCTCGGGCTCGGATCCCGGTTGTGGCATACAGTACTTATATTTCTCTATAACGAATATTTTATTTGGCGAATGGTACATAGATGATGGATTGGGGTTAATTTGGCAAAATTTGCGTAACGGGTTTTACAATTAAATATATAAAATTAATAATTGCCTCTTCTTGGGATTACTGAAAATATGTAAGTAGAAGAAAAGAGGTACAGTCGGCATGCTCGAGGCAGCACAGATGTAACGGCTCTAAATAAGATCTACTAAAACACATATAGAGGAAAAGGTTTTATATCAAGGTGTATACCTGCGGAAAATACGAGGAATCAACAGATCATATGCTTGGTAAATGAGATGTTACCTGCTTTGGTGTAAGGTCTCAAATCAGGGCCGTTTTCCGACGGGTGGGACCTTTCTAACGCGGGGGCCTACTAAGGAGATCTATATTTGTTAATATCTCACCCAATTTAAATCACATAATATGAGCGCAGGGCCCTGGGCTACTGCCCTGTCCGCCATACTCTAAAACCGCCCCTGCCTCTAATCAGTGTCAGACCTTGCGGTCGCAAACTCCCCGCATCTTGATCTAAGGGCCTTTATGGGAGGCTTCCTACCATGTGAAGCCAACACGCTGTAAGACATGTTTATAAGTCTTTTCCCAGCCAATCCTCGGTCATCCTTCGATCCCTCACGAGTGTGTTTATTAACAGAATACAACGCCGTTAGCAAGAGTATATGGGTGACAAGCAAAATTGAAACACAAAATAGAACTTTACTCCACGCCCATAATTTAAGCCATCATCAACTTGCCTTTGTTGCTTGTTGAGATGTTGACTTGTTGCTTGATGAAGCTGTTAAGGTTAACCTTTCCGATAAAAGGAGCCAGAAAGATGTCCTGCAAATAATTGGCAAAAGATAACATTATATATTATGTTTCAATATCAAAATTTGCTAACATTTTAAATCAGTTATGTTATGAACACCACAAAGTATGGGAAAAGATTGCAGAGTAAAAGAAGCGAAGCTGCTTTATTAACATACACATTTTTTTATAAGCAACTCCATTTTCGGAGTTAGGCCGCGAGTTGTTTAGCAATTTTTCAAAATCAGGCCTGGAGTTGCTTAAGTAGTGTTTTAGGTATCACTACAGGTTATCGCCGAATTTCATTGTGCTGTCGGTGTGTGTCAAGTCTACCAGATGCCCATGACGATGTCGACGATGTCGTCGATAATTTATGATGATTTTGAAGAAGACTAAGATGGGAGAGATGCCGAGCTTGTTGTAAATGATGAAATGCTAAATGTTAGTTGGATCTTTGATCTCTTTGCTTGACACATTATCAACAGTGTGATATTTGATATATATCAACAGTTTGTATTCAATTCTTAATGAAAATCGTTTCTTGATTTGTTTTCAGGGGTTTTAAAAATTAAAAATTTGAGGCCTCGAGTTGCTTAGCTTGTTGCTTAGATTTTAGACCAAATCGAGGCCTCACACCTAAGCAACTGAGTTGCTTATAAAAAAACCGTGTATACAATACTGTTTTTGATTTGTGATGTTAATGCATAGATCGTAAATGTTTTGCATTTTAAGTGGGAATTTTCCCATATGCGAACACAAACTATATTTTGTTGCTATTTTAGAAACGCTTTATATATAGATCTTTATAAAACGCTACTTTATTGCATATCAGAGGAATCGTTTAGACTCATGAAAGTATTATTGTGAGCTTTATCGGTACATATATTCCAGTCTCAGTTACAAACTTTTGTGAGAGCATCGAACTTCAACCTACGTCAAAGATCCCTGGTGAGAGACAATGATTATGATGATCTGTGTAACGGCATACATATATACGTTGAATTCTATTACCAATCCCACTTTATGCCTTGGGCTAAAAGAAGATTTTAGGATAGGATTAATGACTTTGATCAATAAAACAAGTTCTAATCGCCCTTATAAGGGGCTATTCAATAATTACGTAAGGGTCATATGGGTGGGTGGGGTAGCTTATTTTGGTACGCACCCTTAGACTATTTCAGCATAGGTGGTTGAGGTCTAAAGCAACAAATTACGTAAGCCCACGAAAAAATTATATCCCAATATCTCCATGTGTCAATTATCATCAATATAAAACCTAAGATCCTCTGAGAGATTAACTAAATTACGTTCATATAAATCGAATGTTTATATATTCCCTATTCAATTTTTGAATGTTTATCTTAAATCATATTCTAAAAAAATAGTATTTGTTTTATTATTATTCGGATCTGTTTAGTGTCTTTTGTCACGTTTGTATAAATAATATTTGTAAATAATAATCTCTTTGGGCGAGCAACAAGTATGCGTAAAGAAAATTCTTTCATTTCCAGTTTGGTTACGGTTAATAATCAATTAGAATTTGTAATTACGAAGAACTATCATTGGGGTAGCTTACCTATTTCGGGGGCTGAATAAATTTTGAGCAAAAGTATAACACGTAGAAGGTTTCATATCAACGGCAATGCTAAAAATTTGGAAACATAAAGGCAAGGAACAAAGTTTGGAAACTATGGGCTCATGCCATGTGCTTATCGTGTTTCTAGACCTAAGGGATTTTACTTAATAATAATTTTTAACAATACTGGTCCGTGGACTTTCAGCTGTGATTGTTTTGTTGGAACCTGTCTTTTTTCAGAATGAAGTATGCGCGGAAACTGTAACAGTACAGGCAGTACAAAAACAGCATTTCGCTATCGTGCAAATAATTATAAATCGGCTTTTAGGACGTTTTCGAGAAATCCTACATGAAGCATGCCACAAAGCAATGTGCATTCGCATTTTACAGCCCAGGACCATTACGGTATAGAAGACTGGTCTTTAACTTTCATAGATAGAGAAGATAACGAAAACCAGCAACCAGCTCATTTTGGCAATACCAGCTCAAAACTTTGGCACCGTTACGTTTGAATGAGCGTGACGTTAGTATTTCTTTATAAACAAAACATTGTCACGGCCTGCATTAGTAACTTTCACATGCCAACTTCAATTGCTGGGGGGCTTTTCGCTCCCAGGGCCTCGAGTTGCCATCTCCTTCAGCCACGTCCTTTACAATGTGAGCAGCTTCACAGGCATGGAACGTTCTGGGAAGGTCAAGCCTCCTCAAGGTTGCTATGTGTCAGGTGAGGTTGCAAGCGGGCATATTTTGGCTTCCACACATTCTACCAAAACTGTTAACTAACTTCTAATGTCATGTCTCTAATACAAATACAAAATTCCATGGGCTTTCCGCGCATACTTCATTCCGAAAACAGACAGGTTCCAACAAAACAATCACAGCTGAAAGTCCACGGACCAGTATTGTTAAAAATCTTCCGTTTCAAAAAAAATGGAAATTTTACTGATTTGTGCATTAAGTAACTTAATCATACACATATATATATATGTAAATATTATGATAAGAGATAACATAACTAACATTGAAAATTTTTTATTAAAAGACATAAGAGATAATAGTAGACAAAACATAACATCCCTCACACAACATCCACCACCCATGATCCCAATATAAACCCATGGAAACTCCACCCTCTGTAAGCTCGACAAAGGATTTTACTTATCCGAAAGCTCGCGTATAGCCAACTGATTTTCATTACCCTTTGACGACGTTGGTCTTTTCCTAAGCCTTTGCAGTGTATTCTACCGACGGGTAAAGCTCTAAGAGTGACAAGTACCTATTTGAGATGACAATGAAATGTTAGATTTGTGATGCCTTGTTGGCGTAGTTTGTCAGTCATTCAGGACAATTCCCTAACTAATTTTGTGATAAATAAATAACTTAAGACCGGTAATAATGTAGTATTGCTACTATAAAACAGCGTTGATCCTTATGTGACGCACAAAAGTTCGATGAGGCCATATGAAAAATGTAGCAACAAAATGTGAACTCAAATCGAAGGCCTACGTACTTGGAGAGTCCAAGCTAAGGAAAAACTTGCAAATATGAAAGGGAGCAATCCATATTTGTTCCTTTTGAAAACTTCCTAAACAACTTTCTTCTGAACCATCAATTGATGAATATATCTCAAGACTAAATCAAAATAAACATTCTTCTTCTTCTTTGCAGTGCCGTATTCGAAACTTTCGAACTTAGACGATCGTGGCTTTGACAAGATTGCGGTCTCAAAATGTTTCGGGTAAATTGTTCACTTTCACAAAGCTTTTTAAATGTCCCACAAAATTTGTCCGAGGTCTTCTACGTACTTTCTGTCGCGGCGCATAGCTTCGATTTCTTCTTTCCTAGAGACATGGCCCACCAAACTATTTTTATGATTTCCAAATGTTTTCAAAAGAGATTGTTCGGTGCTGGCTCTGAGCAAAACTTCGACACTTCTCACTTTGCCCGTCCATGGGATTCGCATTATTCTCCTCAGACACCACATTTCAAAAGCCTCCACTTTGTCCCGGCAGAATTTGTCCATTGCCCAGCTTTCACAGCCACAAAGAAGTACGGCAATTAAATAACACTGAAGCACGCGCTTTAAACAAACGTTATCACAGGAAAAGTCCAGAACATCTAAATACCAAAGAGATGATCAAGGATACTGCCTCTTGTCTAATTCTACGTGTCTCACTCCGCACACGCGGCAATGCTTTGGAATATTCTTCCTCTTACAATATAGTTTATCGGAGCCCCTTTATGGTTTACGGCAGGCCTATTCTAATGGCGGCCCGCGAGCAACATGCGGTCTTGACGCAATACCAAATCTCTCAATCCCACACCCCTAATGTGCGGCGGGGCCGATTTTGAAACTACCCTAACTAAACAGAAAAACCACCAAGCAGGCTAACTAATCAATAAAAGAGCATTAAAATTAAATTAAAAATAGTGTTATCGTGTTGTCGACAAAAAGAATGTGTTTACAATTTACGCCTTTTTCAATAACACGAGTGGCAGAAAACGTGTGGCTCTTGTGACCGTTATTTTCTAGGGTCTTCTCGTTTCCTATAAATTCATCGTAATAGCTTTCTAATTTCACTCCATGCTGTCCAAAACACTGCCAAAACAGTGCTGGCCATAAAGTTTCCTTTCAATTAAATTCTTGTATTGGTTTGTGTTTTGAGGAGTGACAGACACAATTTTCTTTAAGTGGGAAAACAAATTCCATACTTAATGCAGTTCCGTTTTTCGCATCATAAGTAGTCTTTTTAACTATAAATAAGTTTTTAATATCTCTGCATACTTTTTACAAGCTTCCCTTTTTGGAAGGCCTTGGCCTAGCAGATAACCTACCCTCCTTGTATTGAAGTTTACTTTTGTCAGACACAGTGAAGGCCTTAGGTTCACAAAGTCAAAGATGATGTGCAATCTTCACAAGTATGTTTACTTATTTTCTTAGGTAAGCCTTAGTGACAAAAATAGTTCAGAGACTTTGAACATATCGGATTTTTATGTAATAAAGAAACTTTAAACTCAAAAAGTGTTAAATCAGGTAAAACCTAATGATACAATGATCTTCATTCACAGGTGTTTTAAGTCATAACATGTAACATTTCCTTTCTTTTTTGTTGTTATGTTAAAAAATATCTTGCTTGACATTTTGATATTAATTTCACGGGGTGGGGTCTAGTAATTCTGGGCCTGCATTACAAGTTAAATGATCGAATTTGAGAAAGAGGTAGAAAAGTTGTACCAGCAATGTTTAGGGGGCTGATCAACAAAGGAGTAGGGATAGGAGTGGCACCAACCTCACAATACGTGTGGTAGCAGCTAATGAAAGACTGTGGGTTTGCTGTGCTGCTTTTGGAGAAAAGTTATTTCTTTATTAATATTCTAGTATCTTCTACAACAGATTTCACCAAGAGGTGTGTCTCAACTTAAGGCCACATCTAGTCTGATGCTCTGTGGGCCAACGTTTCTTAGCAGGCACAGCCATTGCACATCATGCAGTTAAAATATTAAAAGCAAATTGTTTTAGACGTAGACGGTTTTAACAAACTCGCCCCTAAGTTTGAAATACAGAGGATATACGTCACTTGTTATTACGAAAATTATGATAATAGGGCAGCGCCATCTTTGATTTTAGTTTGGTCACCAATAAATTGTTTGAAGTTCAGTTTTCGTATAATATCTGTAAAGGCTCATGTAGTATACTAACTTTATAGCAAACGTTAATTTGTATCGTCGTTTTAATTATAGAAAGTCCAAGCAGTTCATGGCACAGTGGAAGCGCTCTGTGCATTGCCAGAGGAAAAGATACGAGCGTTCTTTCGAAAAATATCTGCATCAGCTGGGAGTGAGTCTTCAATATTCGAGGACTCTAGTGAACAAGCACGAAGGCTCATTGCTGCACTGAAGATTTTGCGGTTTTTTACAGGTGCATCCTTTTCTTTGATGGTTTGCTTTGCGTCGTATGAATGTCGTACTTCGTATTACTAGACTTATACTCCATTCGAACTTAATGCAAATAACATAAACGTATCAAGCGCTGATATAAGATGGAGTACATTCGAAAATTGAATATGGAATATGTAAACATTCGATTTATATGTACGCAATGTAATTAATCTCTCGGAGAATCTTAGATATTAGATTCATGATAATTGACATACGGGGATATGAGACATTTTTTCCCAGGGCGCTACGTAATTTTTTACTTCAGATCCCACTCACCCATGCTAAAATAGTGTAATGGTGCGTAAGAAAATCAGCTACCCTACCCACCCAGGAATTGAAAAATCGTAGTGTCTATTCCGTGACTCAAAGTCTTGTTCATATCTCTAAAACTCATCTGAGTGTTACTATTCCCCTCCTTTCTCATGCTGATCAACTGGATCTTGAGGAGTTTTTCAAAAAATCACTTTTGAGTTCCAAAACACCTTTGCTAGATTATGTCTTCAGAATTGCCAGGTTTGAATAATAACTGGGATTCGATGATAGAGTCAAAGGATGTCTTCTTTAGTTCTAAACAGTCTCCTTTGTCAATTGTTTAAATTTTATTCCACTCGTATAAGAATACTTACCAAATGGAATCTCCAGTCACTCCTTCCATGATTTCTCCTTCATCGTCTAAGTAAATATCATGACTTGCATTCTTATCTGTGTCATGGGCAGAGTTGTAGTTGGTCACTGGGCGACACGGTATACCCAAACAACGCATGACTGTGGAGAAAGTTTATTAAATTAAAGAAGATTCAAACGATGCAGGAAAATACGTTTTTTATGATACTCTTGTGTGTTTAAAGGAAAGGATTAGACGCAACCTACTCATACATCGTGAATAAAGGGAGATTGAAACCACGGAACGGTACACACGTGTCGGGCTTTTTAAATTGATCTGCAATAAATTATCACCTTTCTTAATAACTGTAGAGACTGCGTTTGTTGATTCTGATTCATTATTTCTACATAAAGTCAATATGTTAGCTGAGAGTAATAATAGGTATAATTAGCATCAGTGTTAGAGTTTGTGGGAACGTGAGATGTTCAGTTTGAAAAGATTTTGTCATATGACTCTCATAAGAACTTTGCGTCATAATTATTTCAATGGTAACGGATCCAAATTTACAAAATGGTTAAATGCTAATTATGTGATTGATTACAAACAAAAATAGAATAGACTAGAAAATTGCTGACGCAAAGGACGACACTACGTAAACAAAGAAATGTTATATACTAAATATTTTGGCGTTAAAGTTGAGGCACAAATTGTTTGATACAAAGGGCCTCCAATACTCTTAGATGATAAATATTTCTTTCTTTAAGTAGCGTCGTCTTTTGCGTCAGCAGTTTCTCGTTTATCCAATATTTGTTTGTAACCAATCACATACTTTGCTTTTAACCATTTTGCGTAACAGTTTAACTGAATTTTGTAATCTTTTTACTTAAAGCTTGGAGCGGTGCCTCAGGAGAAAATTGACGCTCTCCCCAGTGTCCTAGAACCATGCTTCATTTTTTCATTGGTGTGGTCGATTGGAGCAACTTGTGACGGAGATAGCAGGAAGAAATTCAGTGATTACCTGAGAGACAAAATGGCTGCAGAAAATGTAAGTATCTTTCTCATTCTAGAAATCTTCCTTCCACTCCGTCTCGTCCCCTTCCCACCCCTTCCTAATATTACAAATGATCTTACGTTTTTTTTTAATCTTAAGAGCTTGACGAAATGGTAAATACACCGAATCAGACCTTCAACACGTTGCATCTCGTAATAGTAACCATTATGGTGTACAAGCTGAAATATGCTTTGCCTGGTGGTCAAGAATCACAATTTTAAAGCTTGTGTGCGTGTACTTGTGCGTGTACGTGTACTTGTGAGTGTACGTGTACTTGTGCGTGTACGTGTACTTGTGAGTGTACGTGTACGTGTGCGTGTATGTGTGTGCGCATACGTATACGTGTTCGTTTACGTGTTCGTGTACGTGTACGTGTGCATGCACCTGTGTGTGTGCGTGTTCATGTGCGTGTGCGTATACGTGCACGTTTACTTGTGCGCA
>JAAAKM020073195.1:73122405-73171457 GCA_010016025.2 Alatinidae sp. Z8VKAUB7J3 | reverse complement strand
ACTAAATCAAGTATAAACGCTAAAATAGGGGTGCTTAACCTTAAACCCTACACAAAAGTTGTTTACGTGCGTGTGCGTATACGTGCACGTGTACTTGTGCGCGTTTGCACTTGCTCCAACGTGTACACGGACATGTTTCAGTCGATGTTAAGTAAATTTGCGAACCTTGAATTCTGCTCTCTACTACCCCAAAACGTAAAGTTCATAGTTTCTGCTGTCCTTAGGGGCCCACCACGTAGGAGCGAGGGATGCAACGTCAGGCTCGGCCTAATTCCCGCCAAAAATCACATTTTACAAGATGACCTATGAGGCCGAAAACCTGGCCATAGTTTCCAAACATTTCCTGTCAAATTTTGGTTCGACTTATCCCATGCATTTGGAAAGATGAGAGCAACATACGGACATACCAAAATACCAAGAGACACATTGACTCTCACAGAATATTTAAAACTACTTTTTACAGAATCGTTGAATGAATTTAATTTTTTATCACGGAACTTCGAAGAAAAAATGGCTGTGTCGTTGACTTTGGTACTTGTTTTATATTGCAAAATAGTGAGGCTGTTAAAATAGTGGCCTTGTTGTGTTTACTTTTGTATGAAAAATATTTCCGATATATCAACGTAAATTGGCAATATTTCAAATGGTCATCTCTCTGTTTCAGATTGCCATGTTGTTTCCTGCGGAAGGACTCGTTTATGACTATCGCCTCGATGATGGTGGAATATTCAATTATGGAAAAGATGATGATATAAATTCCTAGGTATCTTCCCAGTACTCAAAATGTAAATGATATCTGAAAACACTTAAATAACTTCCCATGCAACATTTGACCCTGAAACTGTTGCTAGTCAGTCAATTAGTACGATTTTTGTCCTCGTGTGTGTCATTATTTAAAACTTTCACAAAATTGAGACTGGAGTTCAGACCCCCCGTTTATTTGGACCCCCCGTTTATTAACTTTAGACCATAATGATGACCCTCCGTTTATTCAGACCCCCCTTATTCAGACCCCCCGTTTATTCAGCACTCCAGAGTAATCAAACCTTGAAGAGTGCTTATCACGCACAGACGCATATATGATGATCCAATTCGCCTTCGCGTCTGTAAGTAAAGTTTCGTACATTGCAGAGTGTCTGCGGGTGATAAATGCTTACAGACCATTGGTTTATAATATAGAGACAAACTGTGAAATGTTGTTACTTGTTCTGTGTAATGGAAGACGTTGGGTGATATATGCGAAGTATCAGAACTTAAAGAATTAGAGTAATTGAGAAGATGATAATAATGATAAAGATAAGTTTATTTTGTTCAAGCAAGGCCAGAGTAGTAGTTGTTTTATAAGAAATCTTGTAATGCGTTGTTAATTCTTTAATCAGAATCTTAATTTTGTGTTATTGTCTAATTTCAAATTCAATCGACGTTGATGCCAAGATGGAAACTAGTTATAAATAACGAAGATATGTGGCATTGAAATATCCGGTCAAAGTTCTGTTTTAGGTGCAAAGCGAAAGGTTGTACAGGTTACGAATTTGATACAGTGAAATGTTGCACAGAGGCTACTTTATTTGATCCACAGTTGCAGAGGTTATGCGTCACGAGGCCAGGTAGCCCCCATTCAACTCTGAAATCTGTTGCAGCGTCAAGGTTAACCGTCAAGTGCCTCCAGCTACAAGAAGCTTATGTTGATGGAATATTTTGTTACCGTTGGTAGCTCCGAACTCCAAGCTACTCTGGAGTGCCGAATAAACAGGGGGTTCTGAATAAACGTAGGGGTCATCATTGCGGTCTAAAGTTAATAAGCGGGGGGTCCAAATAAACATGGGGAGTCTGAAATTCAGTCTGAATTTTGTAAAGTTTCTAAATAAGGATGACACACACGAGGACAAAACATCGTACTAATTGACTAATTAGCGACTGTTTCAGGGTCAAATGTTGGATGGAAAGTTATTTTAGTGTTTTCAGACAGCATTTTTACATTTTGAGTGCTAGGAAAATTCCTCGAAATTAATAATCGGGGGGTCCTAATAAGGAGAGGAGGGTTTATAAATTTCCAAAAATTAGTAAGCGGGTGTTGGGTGGGATAGGTTACGATTATTTGGCAACCAAGAGTACCTTGCCAATACTGTAAAAAAAATCAGAGCAACTTAACCGTCAAATAGTTATTTTTCCTCTCCGATACCCACCACCCCTCTTGGTAAGGTATCGACCAAAAGTACCTCCCCCCCCCGATTCACCCAGAACTTAAATAATGTTTGCGTTGTTATCTGGATTCTGACATGAAAAAAACAGATCCTTAGTTTCTATAATCCCTCAATAATTATTCAAGATGTTTACTCAGTATAATCTACAAACAACTGCTAAACAACATTTGGGGGCGTTTTTGACCAAAGAAGTAAACAACCTTTGGGCCGAAATTCAAAAAGTGAGTTGTTTATAAAAAAAAGTGTAGTGAGAAGACTGTATAAAAGCAACAACAACAGTTGTAAAATGGATTCTTCTATTTTACATATTTACAAAATATACATACAATGTGCCACGTAATAAAATAATGCTTGAGCTTTCTTTATTAGTGACTTCAAAAACTGACAATTTTAAAATCAGTTAAGCATAGGTTGGTTAGCTTCACTGACCTTAGCTGTGATAAACGAAAAGCGACATTACGACATCAAATACAAGAATCGGGTCTCACACCAAGGCAACACCCTGGAAATATTACTGCTTTATGTTAATTTAAATCCAAATGACGGCAGTTGCATCCCTGAAGGAAGAACATGATATTTAAAAACGCTGGTCTTCCGGAGAATTGCGCACATTATGTCATACAAAGAAATAAAAAATGCCAAGAATTGACGATCTTTTGGAATGCATCTATCCTTCAATGATCAAACACTTAAGTATTTCCTCCTGCTTCGGTCATGTAACAAGTATAACCTGTTCTATTTTGTTTTCGACATTTTTATTCATCTGCCTCGAATGCTGTGGCTTTCGCCTCTGTAATGACTGCATCAGGGTCCTTCAAGGTGCACTAGATTAAAGAGAAAGGGATAAACATGAACAAATAAATAATAGGTAGTAAGTAAAAGTTTTATTGTAAAATCTGGCAAATTTTAAGTTCAAATATGACCATACTTCGCGCAAAAGTTACACAGATTCTTTGTGATAGTAGTCTCTGTGCGATAGATTCGGGGCGTCTATAAATAGTTTGACGGCTCAAAACCAAGAGTCCTAGAGAGAATTAACTCCTGACACAAATTGTCCAAAAGTAGTCCATTATGGTAACAATCAACATGTCCAGATGCCAGAATGCAATACATAATGTCTTGGGGCATAGATCGTTCGTCTCAAAGATTTCTCCATCTATAAAAGGCTTCGCAGATCTATGAAAAATACACAGTTATCTACAATTATACTGTTGCACATAACGGAGAACATATATTCAAGAATTACACTCCACATAAAGTCACGGGATTTTGTTGCCATCGCTGTTCACGAATAAAGTCCGTCAAAGCAAATAAGCGGACGACGAAGAAGATCTCAAATCGAACCGAATCCTCTACGATGTCCTTCAGATATCACATGAACACGATATGCTAAATGTTACTTGATGATATAAGGAATTCCCCTTTTATTTTGGTGGGTGACTTCAATGCCGTGCTGGCCGAGGTTGGACCCTCTTTAATATTTATTCCAACCCTCTAGCAACGTGTATGGTCCAGATTTTAAGGTTATGTGCTCCACTTAGGAAAACTTTATCACTTTGAAGCACCCCTTGGTCGTGGATAGCTAACCTCGGCTTTGTTGCAATGTTCATATTGTATAGGAAAGTGTTCAAAAGACAATAGGAACAACTGGTGGGGATTCAATTCTATTCACTAAATGAGGGAATGTACTACTCCACCATCAAATGATCGCCATCTATGTTAGAAATATTAAGAGTAAATATTTCAAAAGGGCGGGTGTTCTGAGCGGTAAACCACTCCCAATAATCTTATGCCTTTAGTCATTTGTGTCTATAGATATCCCTAAGAATCCTATTATTTTCTACGGAAATCTTATACGCTTTTTACTCTAAGTGGTTTACCCGTCTCCAGACCCTTTTTCGTTCCATATCCATCGCTCTTTTCCTTGGATAGACATCCTACTGGACACGCGCCGCCGATATGGATTTTAAGGGAGAGAGGGCACAAAAAGATTTGGGCGTGGGGCCACATTTATGTGTGTTCGGTGTGATTTCTCATTTATCATTAACGTAAATAACCAAATTCGGTTTTCGCACACATTTGAAATAAGACTATTTTTCAAACAGAAAGCTTGAGACTGGTATTATAAATGATTTTTAGAAAACAATTCCAAAAACCACAATTTAAAATGTTTATTTACACATTTATCGGGGGACAGTGCACCCTTAAATTCGTGTGTGAATGGATGCTGTGTGCCAAAATATATTTGCCACGTCCGTTAAACGTTTGTGCCTAGTTAGTGTTGCCCATGAGTTCACCCTGCTTCGTAAAGCAGACTTTGATCCTCTCATAATCAGATTTAAGCACCCCGGCTTTTCATTGAATGAGGCCATGACCGATAGAGGTCGTAAAGATCTACAATGGATGAAAGGAGGGGTGTAGGTTTGCCTCAATTTTGTTTTGTTTCCAACAGTCCTAGTTCTCTATTTGGTGCACGAGTGTTATATCCCTCCAAATAGTTGTCCAAACTTACATTGCCCTCTCCTATGGACCCGTTCTTCTTTCTACGAAGAAGTATTCACGTTTCGTGGCGCATCACTATCTTAAAATGCTAACCTCAGTGGCTTCTTCGTGTTGAAGTCTCACAATACGTAACAAGTAAACTTGTTAGTCATGAGCAGGGGTCGAAATAACCGTCCAGCAATCTCTCAATCAAAGACCCCTGATGAGCAGTGGGCCCGACATTGAAACTACCCTAAATAAACAGAAAAACCACCTAACCCTAATTTTTCTATACAAATTTGCCGAACTTGATTAATAGAATTTCTCCCCTCCCCCCCCCCCCCCCCTCAATACATAAAAAACCTTTACTCACAGTAGAGTTTGACAACTTTATATCCGCTATACGCGAATGAACTACGAATGGTATCCACTTTTGTTGCCCGGGTTTCGAAAAGAACAAGAGTAGAATTAGGCATCTCGTTGTATCTACTGCCTTCTTTGCGACGTGGGTTTTTTTAATATAATCGAATTTAATAAAATACGTAACAGTCAACGATTCGGTCTGTTCTTGCAGAAAGCAAAATGCTCCTCTCCATGATTCCTTAGGTTCCTTTGGTAATTAAATTTGCTGATCCTTTGAAGCCCAACGATGAAATGATTTCATGTGTATTGAAAGCGCCACTGGGCTTCAGCCCATCCATTTTTTTGTCAAGTTATATTTTTTCCATGGCAAAGAGAGCAAATAGAACATTAAAACAAGAAAGAAAAGAAGAAGAAAGTCCCTTGCCAGATCTTGTTTTTCAAAAGATACAAATACTTCTTTACAGATAAAATAGAATTAAAAGCAGAAACCATTCGTTATCTCCCACCCCTCCCTTTACCACCACATACTTTTGATTTGGTCGTGGTACCTCTGTTTGGAATTATCAGAATCCTTCAACGTGCATGGAACTTTATCAATATTGACAGGCTAACCATGTTTAGGGCACCATGTCCAGCTACAATCGTGGACTTTAATTTATGTAAACAGAAGCCCAACCCCGTTAAGCCCAACCGCCGAATTTGAAAACAGCACTTTTCGAAAGTTATATACCATAGCACTGTGCTACTCCGAGACCGGCGGCAGAAACCAAGTAAAAGCTGAAATAAATAGGCATGTCCTGCAGCTTGTGTTATGAGCCATTTTTGTAATTTTTTGACGTTTTGGAGGAAAACTTACATTAGTTTTGTCCAAGATTGTAGGTATTACTAGTTAAGCACCAGACTCACCACTGCATCAAAGTGTTTAACTTTTAATCAATTACTTGACTTATGAAGTCAAGATTACTACACCAGTAATGTCAGTAATGTCAAGAAGTTGAATTGTGGAGTTTGTATGAACAATATCTCGAAGCAAAAGTAACAGCAGCAGAAATATAGGTAGACAAACTAAGTGATGTCTCAGTGACCCCCACATATGGTCAGAAAGTATCAGTTACTAGTAGTGTGGTCTCAGAAAGAATTTTATGGGGAGAAATATCCCACGTTGAAGCGCAATTTGCAACAATTAGGAGGTGTTGCGTCTCGCATGGCAGCAGTTAGTGGTACAAAGTAAACAGGAGGTTTTTATTGGCACTTAAATCTATATACGAGATTTCTGCCTGCGACATAAATTCCAAACGTTAGATACAACTGTTAAAAAATGGGAGCAATTGCATAAATCTGAAGATCTGAGCCCATATGTATAAAACATGTCAACTAACAAAAATGGGAGCAATTGCATAAATCTGAAGATCTGAGCCCATATGTATAAAACATATCAACTAACAAAAATGGGAGCAATTGCATAAATCTGAAGATCTGAGCCCATATGTATAAACCATATCAACTAAGAAAAATGGGAGCTATTGCATAAATCTGAAGATCTGAGGCCATATGTATAAAACACATCAACTAACAAAAATTCATTAACTTCTAAGAATCTCCTTAAAATTTACGTCAAAGTTTGTCTTTAACTTAAGTCCTATGAATAAAGGGATAAAGTTAAGGTGCATATTTCCTTTCCTGAAGTGAAAAGTTTGCCCTTAAACCTGCAAACACACGAGCTTTGAGGGAAATCAGTAAAAAGTTAACTTTACAAAACATATTGACTCTTCTTCTATGCTAGCTTCTTTGGTCGAAGCAAATGAAAAACAATTCTCTAGAATTCTCGTGACCGTAAAATTCTAATGGATATCTGTAATGGTCTCCAAATTGACCAGAGATTTCCTTTCAACAAACGAGTCGACGAATATTATACTACGGCGGTTCGTCTAATTACCGCGTCAATTTTCTTAATTCAATAAATACGGGTTGGCGGCATAAAAAGCACTGAAATCTAGTTTGTTTTATTTCTAGCGGAAATCAGGGTAGGAGTAAGATTGAATAGGAAATACTCTTTTAAAATAAAGTTAACCGCGGTGCCAAAATGTTCATCACATATCTTATGGCGGAGAAACAGCACCTTTGCTTCAATACAATAAATGAGGTAATGTCCAAGAGCTTTATGCAAACACTACAAACATACACCAATATACAGTCTGTCGAACCATTAATCGTTTAACGCTCTACTTAGTAGGGAGGATGAACAAGTGGATAAAATTTCCTGTCTATCACCGCGTGCATGCTGTCAAAAGCATCTTTTTAAATAGCCAATTTTTCAAATGTTAAAGGCAATTTTGATCGAACTCACATAAAGATCATTCCCTTGCAATATCATGAAGCAGACTATTTGAATCGAAAGAATTTCTACTGTGCAGAGGCGATAAGCAATGTAAGATTTAGAAACATCGTAACAAGATGGGAAACAGATCAGCTACACTAACAATGTAATAGATACGTTACCATCAAAGGCGCAGAGATTCCGTAGAGGCTTGTAGAGAATGTTAGACATTGGATGCTTTCAACATTTAGTTTTCTGTTAATGATACTAGAAATTTTATCAATTTTGAGAATTGTTTGATAAAGGTTAGAATATTTGGTTGGACCAGGGGGGGGGGGAGGTACTTTTGGTCGATACCTTACCAAGAGGGGTCGTGGGTGTCGGAGAGGAAAAATAACGATTTCAGGTCCTCACCTGTGATTTTTCAAATAAGGGATGACGTTGTACATGATATTAACCATGATGCTGGCAACTCGATCCTTCTCTTCGCTGACATACAACAGATCAAGCATTGGTGCTAACACCTGCAAACAGAAAATCACGAAAGTTGAAACAATCATAAATCAAAAAGGTCTTACTAATGCACAATAGTACCTGTAACTCACATACATGAACAAACAAATTCACACACGCAAAGGTATCACTCCAATCTTGCAGTTTGGGCATAACATCCCACAGATACGGCATACCTCCATTGGACATATTTTTAACATCTGTCAAAGGCTTAATCAAGAGAATTCTTATAACTGTTAATTTGACATGGAAGTTAGCTGAAAGAAGCTGCCCTCTAGCTCATCTGATCTCCACCCCTCTCTTCTAATCCACTATGCCTTTTAGAAGGGTAACGATCAAAACCTAACCACTTAACAACCACTTACACACAAGTTGCAGTTAGGGAAAAGCTTTTCCACCAATGCTATAAATGCTACTTCTGCATCCCTTAATTATCCTGTGATAAAACAAGTCTATCCTAGAAAATATCAAAAGAAATATTCTTCCGAGCAAAATATATATTAAAAGGTTCCATACCTCTGCTAAAATACAAAGGGCCTGGACACTATACTGTGCATTTTTAGTATTAACCGCTGTGCCTTGCGTTGCAGCTTCCGAAACTGATAAGCGATCTGACTGTGACGATTCGTCCATGTCAACACTTTGATCGGTCTGAGGGATCACCATGAGACTGCGCCTGAACCAGGCTGAGCTCTCCAGCGAAGCTGCTGCAATCGCATTGCAACTATCGACGAGCTTCAACACAATGTCCTGCGAAAACAACATACGAATATACATTTTATGATTGGAGCAACACAAATATATTTCATGATACCTTTGTACGTTCTGGTGCTATCAAAGTGTACGTTACTGATTCATTCCACCCAATGAAGTCATGGAAGGAAAAAGTCCTTACCTAGTCGATCGCTCTGAGTCGTATAATATTATCATCATGATATCATCAAAGCAATAACTTCACAGACCTCCAAATTTATTATGGCACCTAATTAGTATTCTGACTGTAGCGTTTCGCCACTTTCCTTCTAATGTTGCCAAAACTACAAATCACACTAAAAGCAATTTATGAATACGGAAAGGGATAGTATATTCCTTGGAGATTAAAGGTATACCAGGTGAAACTATTCCGTCAGCTTTAACTTTTGTATTTTTATATTCTTTTAAGCGTTCTCAAAAGTTCTCAATCACCAAAGCAATTAACGGATACCAATGATTATTTCACAGTTCTTTACTGTATCATCACACATTACACTGAACAATGGGATGTGCGTAAAATACAGATATCTAAAGGGCCTCACACCACATTTCTTTCTAGAGTGGTCAAGATAAATTAAAGGAAGCGACTTTGGAAACAACAACGATGATTCAGGAAGGACAGAAGGACATTATCCAAAATAACAACCGGTTAAAGAGGGAACAGCTCCTGATCCATGATACAATTATGAGAAATATGAAACAACTTAATTCCGAGAAAACACTTGTGAGTTCAAGACAAAAGCAAATTGAAAACTTCAGTCGTATGGTAAATACACAGCTAGGTGAGAAATCTGTTATTCCTTTCCGTAAATTTTGGTTCAAGTTATCTTTTGATCGTCGCCTTTTTTACCAGCATGCCTTAACCACCCTTTTCTTCTTTAAGTTCTCTTCACGTTTCTCGTCTTTACCTTATCCCGCTATTATTTTGTTCTTGTCCTTCTTTTATTTCCCTTTTACCATTCTTTGGTCCCCTCTTTCCCTCCCTCTTCATCAAATTATGCGCCTCCCTTTCTCCTACAATCATCGACATATTATCTTATTATTCCTCATCGTCATCATTATGACCATCACGGTCTTCGTCGTCATTATAATGACCTTTATCATCCTTGTTCTCCTCTTCGCTGTCGTCATCATCATCATCATCATCATCATCATCATCATCATCATCATCATTTTAATCGTGATGATGACCATCACTTTAGTCACGATGACCATCACTTTAATCATGAAGATGATAATTATCATCATCTTCTTCATCATCATCATCATCATCGTCATCGTCATTATCATCTTCATCGTCACCATCATCAACATCAACACTGTTATCATCACTATCACCATCATCATCACTATTCTTATGATAATCATATTTGACATCATTATTATCATTACCATTATCACAATGCTGATTCTCGTCCTCCACGTCCTCCTTATGATTGTAATCATCAAAATTTTGATCATCATCATTAACAATAACTCCCGCCCTCTTGCCCTGGTCATGTATTTTTCACTGTTGTATATATGCACTTTTAAAAGGTAGCAGAAAGGGGTGTTTTTAGGTCCATGTTCACTTGGGTCTTTATCTTGTTGCAAGGTAGTGACATTTGAACGATGAGTGATCATAAGATCTTGCAATCAGTTGGGTTCTGTACATCTGTTGCTTTTATTCACTTATAGAATCGCTCCTAAATGAATTTCAACGTCAAGGATCATTAACAAAGAAAGGAGATAAAGAAATTTTGCAAAATTTAGAAGCTGTCAAAGGCAAATCACAAATGGTCCTCGAGAAGTTAGGTACTAATCGGATGTTTGTTTATATCGCTGTTTTTATATTTTATCTAGGTTGAGGCGGCCAAGTTATTTACGTTATTCTGTCGCGTAATTGGCTACTGAATACTATGTAGTAGGAGTAAGCAAACAGCCGTGGTGTCTAGATGGGTAACGGGATATATATTTATCCTAAAATATTGCGTCACTAATGCCCAGACTACTTCCAGAACATATACCATAAAAATTCCCGTATACCTTATTGTTATAATACTCTTTACTTGGTCTCTCTCTTCTCTCCTATCTTTCCGGTTAAACGGGATATATATTTATCCTAAAATATTGCGTCACTAATGCCCAGACTACTTCCAGAACATATACCATAAAAATTCTCGTATACCTTTTTGTAAAACAATACTGGAGTTTAATTTGAATAAAGGGAATACTGAAGCTTTAAAAGTATCATCATCATCATCATTATTATTATTATTATTATTATTATTATTATTATTATTATCTTGTTAGGGTAACTTTACTTAGCGAATTGATGAGGACTCAAGATCCATGGGTACCGAAGCTTAATGCGCTTTTGACTACGTTAGTTCCTAAAACACCTGGTCATCTCAACCGTTTAATACTAAGCTCTGTTATCGTTTTGTCTCAATATTTCTTATCTTCACTAAGATACATAATCCTAAGAGATGATCTCTCGTGTATCTTAGTGACGGTAAGAAATATTGAGACAAAATTATTGCAAAAGTTCTTTTAATTCTCTTTAGTGTTAATCTTGTTGCCCGATCTGATATATTCTCAACCTTCGTTACCATTTTGCTGTCACTGAAATACCCCCTGTCCTGATTTAATGATTCGGATGGGTAAAGGAACAACACAGCTATTACAACGGTTGTATCCGATGACATCAAGGGCGTTTCTGTAGACAAGATTTTATTGGGAACAACTCACATCTGCTGACCATATGATTCATTTGCAATCAATAGAATTAAGCTACAGGCGTTAATATAACAGTAAGTTAGGATACGATAGTGTGAGTATTGCTAGTTTAAGACCAGCGGATGAGACACGTCGTTAAAAGAACGGAAGTGGTTATTTCGTTTCAGAGACAAGCAGAAGGAACAAGAACACAATGTCAATGTTTCAGTTTGGGCTATTTTGCGGCGAAATATGGCGAAAAAGTTCTTGTTGCCGACTAGCTGTTCCGTCTCACGTGGCAGCACCTAGTGGTACTAAAAGAAGAGGCGCAGATATCCTTATTGGCACTTGAGTCTGTATACAAGATTTCTGCCTGAGGCATAAACTCCTTACACACTATACAATTCTGAAGCAACTCCACTCAACTTCGCTCTAAAAAAACCCCCTTTACAACACATATCTTAACATTTATTCAAAGTGTCAGTAGGAAGTGGACTGGTAACGAGGTGTGACAATACGCGAACACTACACTAGCAAGGAATCAAAAGCACTTGTGTAGCACACCAACCTTTCCCTCTCAAAGTCTAAAAATGGTCTGTTATCATTTGTATTTGGTATACAGTATCAAACCTCAAAATTTGACTTCTTCAAAAAGTACTGAGAATGAGGCGGGAAGGTGTAACCATCCTGATTGGATATTCTTGTAAAGAAGCCTCTGTTCATTACACATACCAGCTCATTTTCAATTTGACATTGCCAGGGTATGTTAGTCCGCACACAGCAAGTACCATCAGGATACAAAATTAAATTCGCGGTGACATTTGTCATGTTTAATCCAAATTCGTTGAAGAGCTCGATGTATGGACTACACTCTTCACAGATAAAGCCGAGCTTGATACAAACCGTTAAGGAAGCTTGGAAAATTGGTGACGATTTCACCTGCTTCAATGTAAAGCATTTAAAAAGGATTAAGTATCAAGATGCTGATGAATGGACAATGTATCGCAGAGAAGAAATCGTGACTTCTCTCTACACAAGAAGATCGATATTTTGTCAACCGTTTTGAGGCCGGAGTCTTCTCGTGGTATTTATTTTTAATCTTTACAAAGAGCACGTATATTTGGAAGGAGGGAATTGGAAGGGATCTCAACAAAGCTGACGCAGTGAGGAGGACGACGAATTTTGTTTTTAACACCCTTTCGAGCGATGGATACCCAGGAACAAGAATTTGATTACCCTGACGACACTCATTTTGAATCAAGGTGTTTGATTTGCATACCTTTATGGACTTGAATTTATAGAACTCATTTACATTGCTAGGTTTAGCGATATCGTTCTTATTGTTTTAAGATGGCTTTCCTCGAGAGGAAATTGAACATTCTTATTCAAATGACTTTCATCTAATGCCATGCTTTTCGGACTTCTTAGCATATCGAAAATTCCATGGTTGAAGAATTTGCGTGTGAATGTTAAACTTTTTAATATTGTGTTATTCGTTTCTTATCCGTTTTTCGAGACAGGCAGTGACTTTGTATTTGCATTGTTGAGTTTGGCTTCAAGGAATGCAAGGCTTGTTATACGTTTAGTGTTCTTTCAATGGCTCAGTAACTATAGGTTAGAATTGAGATCCTTAGAATTTTCAGATCTGTTTTATCAATTGCAGCGTAGATGTAAATCAGCTTGCAATAGACAATCAGTATTTCTCCCAGTGTGGGGGCAGTGGTGTTGACAAAACAGATCCTTTGCGCCCTAGGAATATTAGGCAGTATTAGAATTTGCAATTTGGCGGTTTTCTTATGCATTTTTTTATTTTGTATTTTCGTCATTCCAACTTTGTTACAGCTGCTCTTCTCTAAACGTGCATTTTGTGTTTACCTGATTTGGTAGCAACTCAATGAAATTTTTAATTTTGAGTTACCACCTAATTTGGAGTAGCTTAGAGCAAATTTGCCAAATTCACCGTTGAGCGATATTTGATTTGGTGGTAATTCAAGAAAATCGTTGATTCTGAATGATTTTTAGATTATTGTAACAGTTTCCTTTTTGTACAATCACTTCAGTAAAGCCGATATCACGACAAGGAACACATGTTTTTGCATGTCCACCACATGTATTCTTACATAGAAGTACTAATAACTTTTATAAATAATTCAATGCCTTTATTGGTGATCTTTACAAAAACTTTTCCCGCTCTTTGATATACAGGAGTGTTTAGACCAAAGAAATTCAAAAATAATAACGATGATAAAATATAAACACACACATACAGAAATAATAATGATGATATTATTAATAATAATAATAATAATAATAATAATAATGTTTTAAAAAACTTCAGATGTCTGTTACTTTCATGGACTTTAATTCATTAATCTTTCTAGAAATATAATAAAAGGTTGCGTAAATAAAACAATAAGTCAACTGTTTGGAAATATAAAAGGATTCTCCTTCACGAAGACGAAAACATAGAAGGAACTCATTCAACGATGTTGCTTCCTTAGCTAATGAGCCCATGGCATTTATGCTCAAGTTAACTATTTGCAAAAAATATGACGACTTTAGACGCTCACATAGCTTATTATGGTTTTCCATTGGTATGGGACCATGGTGTAATGGCTAGCTATTCACGTTGCAACGCAGAAGGACGGGGTTTGATTACTCGTGGTCCTGCGTTGTCACCATTGAGCTTTTCATCCTGTAGGATCATCAACACACGTCAAATGGTGACCCTGGCGTGATTTAATGATATGACAGGATGAAAAGTGCAATGGTGAAAACGTAGGACCACAAGGAATCGACCCCCGTCCTTCTGCGTTTCAACGTGCTGTGCTACCATTACACCATGGTCCCATATCATTGAGGCATAGAAATTTCGGATGTCATTGGTTTCGATTGACGTCACTACAACTAGTTGCAAGAAATATGTCGACTTTAGACGCTCGCATAGCTTATTATGGTTTTCACAAAAATAATTTTTTTTAAACTCAATACCATTATTGCTAATCTTCATGATACAATAACATTTCCTGCCGTTTTTTCCTGGCATAATACATGGGACAGCAGGATTGATATACAGGAGTGTTTCATTAGTATATTTACGAATACAATAGCAACAATAAAACCAAAGAAAGAAAAAGGAAAGTGAGGAAAAAGTTAATTACATGAAAAGTAATAGTTCCGGGGAAGTACCAGTCTTTGTTGCGCCTATTAAAGATATAGTAAGATGTTCTGATGGGTACTTTAGAACAATGCAACATAAGCCTATTTGCATCGACGTCCAAATTCTTTAAAACGAAGGAATCCTTGGTAAAAAAAACTAAAGTTGAATTTTCAAGAGTTATTAAATTAATATCTAAAGTTTGATCCATAAGGTCGTTTTCATTAATAACATTATTCTTTATCATTATTATTATTAATATTATTATGTAAATTTTTTTAATGTTCAAATATCTCTTAACTCGCTAGCTAATACATTTTTCCTACTACTTTTTTCTCCTCCTTAGTAGATGAAGTTGAGATTGTATAAGAAATTGGCAAGTTAATCTACCTACACTTAGAAATAGCGTAGGAATTAAAGTTGTCAGCAGCAGTAAAAATGAGTTACAAGGGTGGATTTTCTGTCAACTCTTTGAAAGACCCTTCAACAAATTTGCCACTAAATATATCATTCTGTTCATTTTTCCTTTTTCAAAAATATTATTTCGCCTTCGGAATTAAGTCAGTTGAAATTCCAAATTCTAAAGCTTTACGTCTTGTATTTGTAGATTTTTCTTTATCAAATATCAATGTCTACACATGTATGAATATATCCTTTTTTAAATGATTGCTACTAATGTTAGTTGCGCTCGACAATCTTTCGTGCACTTACTACAAACTTGACCACAATCCTGAAACTGATATATTGTAATCTTAGCAGGGTTAATTTAGGGGCTACAAGACGTGCCGAGCAGCATCCAAAGTGCCAGCAAGTCAGCTGGTGTCATGATATACGTGAGAACGGCAAAAGTAGTTTTTAATGGAATCTGCAACCAGTGCTACCCGAGGTGCTACCATGAAAGTTGAAGGAGAGACCGTTGAGGAAGTAGATGGACATGTATGCGTAGGGAAGATTGCAACTAATAAGGGCCACTTAACGCCGGAGGGCAAGAGGTGTACAGCTTTATTATGGGCTGCTTTCGGTAGTCTACTCAACAAAACAAGGAACCGGGAGGCACTATGAAAGTCAAGAGAAAGCCTTCAGTGAATCCGTTATTAAATCCAGGATATATGAAAGTGACACACATGCACTAACTAACAGCCAGGGAAACAAGCTCAAGGTAGCACAGCAGAAAATGAAGCGGATTGTGCCATGTAGTACCCTTTGTGAAGATCAAAAGGTTTTAAACATTACTGGGTCGGCCGCACTGCCAGGTTTAACAACACTTATGGACTGTAGGAGTCACAGAATGGACTCCACATGGCTTTATTAGGCCACGCGGTAGGCCAAGAACAAGACGGAGAGATGACTTGGTCAGGACGATATGTAAAACTTGGATTAGAACACTAAGAGATCGTAGTCGCTGGAAGTAAAGCAGGGAGGGGTTCCTGGGGGATGAGATAAACCCTAAATTAGAACTAAAACACGTTATCGAGTAAACGAAAGTGATTTGCAACATACGCGAGGGAAGCCAATTTGACAAGTCAGTTGAATTTGGCAAAAATTGGTAGGCCCATGCTTCTGATAAAATTGAACCATATTTGATTATAATCACTAACCACTAACCATTAACCACAATACAATAATAACGAACCACTAACCGCTAACCACGAACCACGAACCACGAACCACGAACCACGAACCACGAACCACGAACCACTTATGTATTACGTAATTGTTTCAATAAGGAATCTAAGGCACATTTCGGGGCCTTCTCACTCCTTTAAGAATATAGAAGCAAAGGAATTGCACTGTCCCCTTACCTATCGATCCGCTGCTACTAGCAAAAGAATTACAGCAACAGATATTAACATCGAGAAGAGAGTTGGTTTCATTAAGATGTCAATATTGGAAAGACACCAAAGAAAAAGAAAAAAAATTACTTCCTTGGTCAAGTCACATAGAGCGAGGAGGCTGGTATCCCATTGCGAGGACACTGGACGTCGATGTCCATCGGTGGATGATTGGGAGCTAACGTGGCGACCAAGGAAATAAAGTCTTTGAACATCAAAGGTCACATAGCTCGCTTGGTAGAGCACACACCAAGAAAGTGTGGGTTACGGGTTCGATCCGCGGTGGTAATATTTTTTACTATTTCTCGAGTGTCTTTTCAATATTGACAATAGAAATATAAAAGTTTCTACTTGTCTTAAATTTGCAATTTTTTTATAAAAAATTCCTGGTACCAATAATTACCGCCTATAATGATAACTAAATAAGAGATTTTAAAGGTATTCGATACGAATAAACAAGGTACTCGCAAATGAGAATTACCTAAGAAGTGGGCGGAGGCAATCTAGTAAGGCATTAGAGAGTACCGTGTAACTGGGACCTTAAAAGTATATCCAAGTTACTATCCATACTGAATAAGGCAAGGAACGGATAACATACAAAAGCTGAAGTAAAGAAATCATGAACTCAATGCAAGAACTACAGTAAATAGTATCACCTTGACAAAGAACACCGTTTCCACTGTATCCAACGTTACAAGTGCATGTGAACGAGCCTTTGGTGTTGTTGCAATGACCATCTGGATGGCAATTGTGTGAACGGATTTGGCATTCATTTATGTCTAGCGAATAAAGAGTGATAGAGACGTAAGACGTATAGAAATTTACAGCATCAAAGACAAGAAATAACAAAGACAAGAAATATCAAAGACAAGAAATATCAAAGACAAGAAATATCAAAGACAAGAAATATCAAAGACAAGAAATATCAAAGACAAGAAATATCGAAGACAAGAAATATCAAAGACAAGGAGCGTAACAGCAGTTAACAAAGTTTTAAAATGAAGCGCAAGAACGCATAGTTAAAGCTGCAGCAATTAAGGAAGGAGAATATACTTTGATATTGGTGGACTTTGTTGTATAGTTTCCGATAAAATCTGCAGATTGTTAAATTAATCGTATCGAATGGCAAATTTTCCGAGTTATATCTGTTTGCTACTAGTAGGCAGATTTTTACCAAAATATAACTGAATTAGCTCACCATGAATAGATAAATTCATTAATACTTTCACTGATATTTATTATATTCTTATACTGATCACAAATTATACATGTTCCATAAGGCCGATTGACTCTTCCTTCTCCATTTTAAAGATAATCTCCTGGCAAGTAAAAATGAAAAGACTACAGAGTTTTTTTGACCACTGCAAACCCAGCTGTTCTATATCAACGATTATTAAGTACTTTCGAGAAGACGTTTGTAATGTTAGTTTTGAAAATACACCACAGAAGTAGAAAGTATGTCACTACCGGGGCTCGGATCCTTGACTAGCCCTGTTGCATCGTGTGCTCTATCAACTGGACACAGTGACCGTTATCCCTCTAGTTTCTTATGAAATCTGACAGTTTAACCCAGTTTAACTCTCCAAGCTACTTTGTTCATGGCCAGTCTCCAACTGCATTGAGCTGGATGTCGATGTTCACAGATAGTTGATTTGCCACTAATGTAGTGACTAAAACAACATTGACATCGGAGTCACTTAGCTCATTTGGTATAGCACACGCCCAGCGATGGTGTTGGTCGAGGTTATAATACACACCGAATCCATTCCATTCCTGGTAAAATGACAGAAGTATCCTTTAAAAGTAAAATTTCAAAATTTCAAATTGATTTCTGTGGAATCGCACTACCCAATTGATATATAAGTAGGCAAGAAGATATATCAAATGACTTTCATGAAAGTCGCACAGATGATAAGAAGATAGTCTGCTTACGTTTTATGTTGCACAAATAGCCTTGAAATACATTTTTGGGGAAGCTCCTACCCATTCAATATGAAATAATGACTTGAATTTGTTTTGTAAATTTTGCATGATACTTTATGAGGTTGCTATGATGAATTTGCTATTTTCATAATTAGGAATTGAACCAGCTTTTCTAAAGCAGATTTAATGAGAATATGGACCATGCTATTAATATCATTAACGCTTTAAAAAATTTATTGATTTGTATCTTGGTACCTTAGGACAGCCTTCCCAGTGAATTCTGACTGCTAATGGCATTGACGACTGCAATGACCTGGTAACTAGTTCCTGTATGCTAATAATGATCATGTGACTCCTTGTATAGATTACGATATAGTCCTAATAAATGATTCTATGTCAGTATATCTTACATGCTGAGTGCTTGCTGCCTTGCCATATTGGCGACTAGAAAAAGAGCTTTTCCTTACTTTCTTGTTGAATTATATATTTGTTATTAGGAAAATTTAATTTATCTTGTAATCCAAAAGTCTCGTATGCTTCTTTACTATCTTTTCGATCGACATTTGTTGATGAGCGACACCTTTCTTTTCAGGCTAATTGTAGTGACCTGGTAACTAGTTCCTGTATGCTAATGATGATCATGTGACTACCTGTATATAAGAATGTGATATTGTCGTAATAGATGATTCTATGTCAGTATATCTTACATGCTGAGTACTTACTGCCTTACCACGACACCACATATTGGCTCAATTTAAATGTCCTGGCTGTCTTCAGAGTTCCCACTACGTTCGAGTAAACAAATGTTTGTTATGGGTCGATGCAACTCTGTTGTAGAAGTTTTGATAACCACAGATCGAACATGACCGTCCTTTCCAGGGAAAATCTGCTGTATTCGTCCTAAAGGCCATTTGTTTCGAATTAAGTTATCGTCCTTTACTAATACAAGGTCTCCAACACGTAGATCACGTTTCTCATTAAGCCATTTTTGGCGCCTTTGAAGTAATGGTAAATACTCCTTTATCCATCTCTGCCAATACAAATTTACGAGAAACTGTACCTTTTCCCATTGCTTTCTACGTAGGCAATGTTCGGGTTTAAATACACCAGGTGGTAATCCTGTGACCTTTCTTTGAAGAAGAAAATGGTTCGGTGTCAATGCCTCTAAATCAGATGGATCATCAGAAACTGGGGTGAGAGGTCTGTTGTTGACGATAAACTCGATTTCGGCAAGGAACGTTCTGAGTGCAGGCTCCTCTAATAAGTTATTCCTGACAATGACATGCAGGTGCTTCTTGGCTACACCAATTAATCTCTCCCACACTCCTGACATATGCGCTGCTGTCGGTGGTTGAAAAACCCATTTTACACCCCTTTGTTGCAACTCACTCTCAATGTGCTGTTGATTCCACTGAGAAATTGCCTCTCGGATCTCCCTCTCAGCTCCTACAAAATTCGAACCTCGATCCGACCATATCTGCTCAGGGGGGCCTCTTCTGCTCATAAACTGCCTCAAGCTCATGATGAAATGATCAGTCTCCAAAGATTGCACCACATCAAGATACACTGCACGCGTATTCAAACAGGTGTACAAACATCCCCATCGCTTAGCTGTACCGCGGCCCCATTTGACATTGAGGGGGCCAAAAAAGTCCACTCCAGTAAAACTAAAAGGTGGCTTAAATGGTACGAGTCTCTCTTGAGGTAATGGTGCCATAATCTGCGACATTGGTCTAGCATGTAGTTTCCGGCATACAACACAACTCCTTAGGATCTGCTTCACAAGACGTCTACCCCCAACAATCCAATAATACTGTCTCACCTCAGCAAGCGTCTGCTCTCTACCACAATGTGCATTAACTTCATGAAAGTGGCGGATTATTACCTTGCTCACATGATGAGCACTTGGAAGGATCATTGGGTGTCTCTGACTATACGATAACACAGCTGCTTCCAACCTTCCTCCAACCCTGAGAACACTGTCAACTAGCATTGGTGACAAACTCCTAACTTTGCTTAAGGCACTAACTTGCCTACTAGCTTGTAGGTCTGACATTTCATCTGCAAAATATTTACGCTGTACAGCTCTTACGATACAAAGTTCAGCTGTCTCAATCTCTTCTGTTGTCAAGCTCCCTCTTTGACAGTCAACCTACACCCTTATTTAAGAAAAAAAACTTAAGTAATAATTCTGGCTCGGTGAACGAACAGACCCGAGAGTATAGGTATATAAGTATCTTGTCATTTTGCTGCAAGTTACAGCTGCAGACTTGTAAAATTACCTATTTTAGATGGAACATATACCTTAAGCTTCAATCGGTAATAATTGAAAAAAAGGGAAAACTAACAATTATCAAAACGGAAGGAAAGACAACACTGGCTCGTCCGCACTAAATGCATGGAGCTTGTAGCTGTCGGGATACGGGAGTATGTCTGGGAAATCTAATACTAAGCTTCTAAAACTTCTTGTTCGCATGACTTTGTTTTGATTCTAGATACCAGTTCAAGGGCAGTTTGTATTAAGCCAACTTTGCAAAATAGCCAAATTACTCTTAAAGCAGTAATTTCAGGCCATGCCCCACCTAGGTGTTTCTAAATTCTTGACGCCGCCTCGTGATATTTAAATTCTGTTGTTCAAAATTTTACATACATTCCCTCAAAGGAAGCTTGAAAGGCTATTAACTTGGATTTTTTCCTTCTTTAGGCTATGCTAATAAAAATATTGCCTGTATAAACAACCATTTATATAATCCATGACGCTATTGCAATAATATAAAGTATTTTTTTTGCTCTTTAAATGCATATGAATGTAACGTCATTCACATGAAAAATGTTTTTTTCTTCCAAAATTAAGGTTCTAAAATATAGTTAGCCAAAGGGTGTACGTCCTGCCCACAACCCTGCAAAATATTACGATACCCCAATGGTGGGGCCTACACCCCATGTTGGTAATCACGGCTCTGAAGAAACATTCTGCTTGTGATCTTCCCTAAGTGAAGGTGCGGGCCCCCAGACACCATCCACAATGTGATTCTTAGTAAATGATGTTTTGTTAGAAACAAAGTTTTGGAAAGTGATAATTAAGAAAAAGTAAATGAATCAATATTGATTCACCAATAATCAAAGGTATGTTAAAATTTCTAGTCGATATGCTAATAGCATCAGCGAGGACGTCAATATCTTAGATCCTTATTTTTCTAGATTAATAGCTAGTATTTTAGTTTCTACTCAGGTATATAAAAGCTGACAATTTTTTGTTTATTTATTCACAAAAAATACATTCAAGATTTTAGTACACTCTTTATGGGATTAGTCTTAGTTCTTGTCGACTTTAACAACAACAAATAATAGTTTCTGCCAGCTCAAATTCTTTGAAACTATTACTGGTAGTAAATATTTAACACTTTTGGTAGTATAATTAATTTTGGTACTCTAATAATTTTATTTTCTCCGATACTTTTAATTTTCAAGGTTAGTAAAATTATATAGCTTGAGATTAATTACTAATAGATTCAAAGAAGTCCACTCAGAACTTGTTGGTTATTAGAAACA
This sequence comes from Alatinidae sp. Z8VKAUB7J3, assembly GCA_010016025.2. Classification (NCBI taxonomy): domain Eukaryota; kingdom Metazoa; phylum Cnidaria; class Cubozoa; order Carybdeida; family Alatinidae; species Alatinidae sp. Z8VKAUB7J3. The sequence goes on along the minus strand of JAAAKM020073195.1, from coordinate 73,149,665 downwards.
CACCAGTACTGCCTGAGCAACGGCTTATTGTGCTAAGCTCAAACTTCAGCAATATCTTATGAAGAGCTCTGTTTTTGAAGTTGAAGCATACAGGGCTTGTTTAACTAACCAAAATACAACGTTTGCATTCTAATACTGCTGCTTCTATTCATATTGCTATTGTTTCTCTTATTACTACTTCTGCTACTGCTTCCAAAACTACTTTTACTGCAACTATCATTTTTACTGTTACTAGTATTACTACTCGTCTTACTACTTCTGCTACTAAGGCTTATTGCATTAAGGTGAAAAATTTGGGGAATGTTGATACTATATTGAAAATATGCCCCATTGAAATAACTTTGTAAAAATAAAACTTGCAGATTTAGTTAGGTAAGAAATAAAAAAAAATCTAGTCATATCTCTTACTACTTTAAAAGTTTTTCATTCATGTTGGTAATACGTTTGATTTTGTTTTCATTTTAATTAGAACACACAAGCTCCCTTTATCTTTTTTTTGGGTGCTTAGTCTTTGGCTGAGATTACAACGAGAGGAGAGTGATTGGAGTCGTTTATTTAGCCTGTATCTGCACCTCTGTAGACACTTGCATCCATGCCTAAGCTACTCCAATGTCTTCTGACAAGGAAGTGGTCAATCAGGGCTTTGGTGAAAACGTTGTTAGATCTTCAGGTGACAAGATGGAGCTTCTGGTGCGCGAACTGGATGTTCACCAGACATTGGTTATTATGTTTGGTAAGCTTAGCAGCCTCTCGCCGTTCTGGGATCTTTCTCTGATAATATAACGTTCAATCCCTCCTTCAGTTTTTGCATCTGATTTACCGACCCTTGCGTTAAAGTCACCAGCAACAAATAGTATGTTGCTTCATGAGACGGAGTCAAGTATTCTCTGGAGCTCAAGGTAGAGCACATCTTTGCGGTCATCAGGACTATCTCTGATAGGCGTGTAGACAGACAATGTAGTCACGTTACTAATCCGGCCTTTCAGTCTCAGGGCAGAGATTCTTGCTGACACTGGTTGCCAAGAGATGATAGCTGATGCAGCAATTGGGTTCAGAAGTAACCCGACTCAATGGAGAGTGCTTCCATCAGTCAGTCCAGATTTGTAAAATTCCTATGTTTCTGAGTCTGTGAGGTCAATTGATTTGGTCAGTATGTTGTTCAATCTAGTCTCAGAAAGGCAACGTATATTGAGAACATACTTTTTCATTTCATTAGCAAGGAGCATCTGAGTTGACTCGGAATTGCAACTTCTTACGATCCAAGAACAAACTTTAAGTTTTTGGTGGAGATGATTAGCCCATTTCTTGAATCAGGCATCATCCACTTCAATTACTGCAGACGCCATAGTATTGATCTCTGCCTCTGAATCTTCTGTATCCATTAATGTTTAATGGGAATTTTATTGACATAGAAGACTTGATTGGGAATTTTCATCAAGGTAGGGTGACTTTCGCAGGCTGCTTTCTTTTTCAAAAACTGTGCAAATTTACTTATGCCAATAGCTTCTAATGGACGCTTTAAATATTTTATAGATTTTACGTGTTTGGAATATAAATTAAATGGTAAATCCTTTAATATACGTGTCTTTCCCAAACTTTAATTATTTAGAATTTCCATTACTGCTGGCACGGGTCGCTGTCTAATTGAAGCTTGTTTTCACGAATTGCATAAACTGTGTCCAAGTTAGACCCCCTATGGAGCTCAAACATACGCCAGAGAATTTTTCAATTTCATCGAGTTTCATCAAGATTTCCATTGACTTTCTGTTATGTCAGCAGCTCAAAATCATTCGTATATGGATGCCAGCTTTTCCATAGCAAAATAATCTCAGTTGGATCGTTCACTGACTATTGAGCCCAAAAAATTCATTTTAAGGATCTACAACTCCTACTAAAAACATTTCTAGATTGACATCAACAACAGGCACTTCGGGAATGCTATACAACTTATTTCATTATTGAAGTTTATAAGTAAGGCATCGCCTTCCTTATTCAAGAATAAGGTCGATTCACTTATTTATGCTTAGTGTGCAAAAGCTAATAAAAAGAAGCACACAGGATATGCCCGCAAGCTGGGGTCCTCTACCTCTTCCCTCCCCCATCCTAATTATTTCTAGATTTCTTGGCGCTTCTTATTCGAATAATCAGTGTTTTTTTTTGGGCCCAACCCTCTGGGAAAAAGAAAATGTGCCTAGAATAAGAGTCCGTTTTCCAAGCACTGCAATACTAAACTTCAGTGTAGTAAGTAGTGTAAGATATTGGCTTTAAGTGAGGTTGAAGGTTACAAAAAAAAACGCTAAAAATAAGTGTAAGTTCAGCCATCCCTTATCTTATGAGGCAATGTTGTCTTTCCACCCATACATCAGGTGATTATCTAATTATTGTATTTATCTTATTATTTATTATGCAAATATTTCAAGATATCTTTGTTTATAATTGTACTTAGAGTAAACAGATGAAAATCGGAAATAATATCTAGAAGGAAGGTTGCCATTAAAACAAAAAAAAACAGAAGTAGAAAAGGAAAGATTCTCTAATGAGAAGTTTGAAATCTTCAAACAAATTCTGCGAAGCTTTCAGCGAAGTACTTTCAACAACTTTTCAAAAACTTACCAATATGAGGACACGAATGGAGATAGTATCGTAGGGGACTCGGCCTGGCAGAATCAAAATAGATTCAATGCAAAAACACAAAACGCAAGCTTTTAAGAATTATACTTTTAAGTTTTTATTCTCAGTGGCAAGTAGTGGTACATGTTACTAAAATAAGGAGGCAACCAATCAACACACAAGGGAAGATTTTCATATGCACAGCACGGTTTTACAGCTTTGGCTTCCGTGACAGAAATGAGAAAACATTTTACGTTAGTATGAAAATGGAAATGCGTCGGATGCGGAACACAGGAAGTGCCGGATGATTTGCCCCCAATTACGTATTACACTCCCGGACAAAGGCATTGAATCAGGAGATGGGTGCCTGCGCAACGCAGACCTTTGGTCAGCATGCAAAAAAGTTTTGCTTAAGTTTGAAAACAGAAATAAAAAACTTTTGCCATTTTTATAAAAGCGATATTGTAACTTTCATTTTCCTTTTAACGGATGAGGGACAAAATTATTGTGACTGCAATAGCAGACTTTAAAAGCCATTTATCCAAGAAGGAAAAAAGAAATAACAGTATATACTGCTTTGAGTAGAGTCAGCTTTGTAATTAGAAACACAAGGAGAAATAACAATGAATGTTTCGATAACATATTCGTCTAAGATCAAAATACACTATGAAATTATTTGCAATTTAAAGTTCCTAACCTGCAAAAGGTAAATGGGAATTTTAGGAGGTAAAAAAAAAACACCCTCAACAGCATGATAGCAGAAAGAGCCATGATTTTACAAGGACAAGAATTACTTAAAATTCGATGTTTGATGTTCTGTCACCCTCATGTTCTGTTCTATGTTCCGTGTTCTTAAGTTTCAGCTGTATTCGATGTAGTTGGGAAAGCAGCCACATAAAATGAAACTCTTTATAATCTTAATTAGCGCGCTTGTTCAAAATATTACCTTTTCATAACAAAATAAGATTACCGCAACCCAAATTTACAAGCCTTGAGCTTTGGCCACGGCACGAAAAATAAACCGTACTATAAACGATGGAACATCAGCTTCGAATAATAGTTTAGGTTAAGACACAGAAAGACGACATGGCTTTGGAAATCATGCTTTAGTTTCTGGCCACTTCGAGAAGAAAATATTTATCAAACTGACTTCATTTGTCGGTTCACGTAGTAAGACCACAGCCATTCAGGAGGAGAGTAGATGAAATACATTTTGGCTTTAGACTATGTTCAAGATATTCCCTCAAATTGAAAAAGAATACGAGAAAACAGAATATACATATTAAATACAAGATAACCTTGTGTGGAGCTAATTCGAACATGTCTAAAACAATTTGAACATAAGAATATTCTTCTTACTCAAATACACAATAAAACATCAAAAATGTGAATTTTTCTTACAATTAGTCAAAAACACTTTGAGACGATTTCTGGCTATGCCACTGATATTAGCACAAAACAAATGGACAGGCAATCTAATACGGCAGTTACAGAAACAAGAGAAATAAGCTTTTAGTATACATGGACAAGCAACAACAGCAGAGTCAGTGCTGTGCGACTATTACCACGTAGCGAAAACCACCACAAACAAATCCAAGACCGATTTCCTGTGCTTTCGCACACCCTCCCTGTTTACCTTCCCCAGATTTCTCCAGTTACCCATTTAGAGCTGGGTCGTACCATAGTAATAATAATAGGAACAATAATAATCAATAAATAAAACTACGAACCTTTTCCTAATAACAGAGTTTGGAAGTTCTGCTTGAGTCAAGCCCAACCCTTCCACGAAGACCCTTCTAGCTCTGCTTCTAGCAGTCCTGCTTCAAGCAGTCCAAGTCCTCCTTCCAGCTCTACGTTTTTGAAGCCTAACTGGGAAATTTGATTGCCCAAGAATATAATGTAATTCATAGCTAGCATAAATTCACTATTTTATACAGGTAGATATCCTGTTTCTGAAAGCCTGTTAGTAGGAATGCACCTTAATTACACCCTTTGACTTTAATTTATGATGAGCGATGATGCTTTGTTTCTTCAAGCTTATTCCGAACTACTCTATTAACAAATTAATTTTCTATATGGCATTCGTAGCACCCCCATATATAGGTATTCCCCCTTGAAAGAACTCGAATTTGCTTGAGTCGTCGAAGAACGTATTTAATGTAAAGCTTAAAATTTAATTTTAATGTACAATAAATCGTAATAAACCATACAATAAACCATTAAAATCATAATGTCCTGTAGCTGCATGAGGTGTCGTTTTTTCCTCAGTAGCTCAACAACTTTATTTAAGTTACATCGTCTTCTTTTTAAACTATATTCCGAAAAACAGGGTTTTTAAGTTTTTTGTTTGGATAAAATTATTTGAACGACTATTGAAGGGGTTTCGTGTTGTTGTTTATTCGTGTACCGTAAATGATTTTTGCCTCAAATCCTGAGTCTTTTTAACTCCGGCATAAGACAAATGGGTTAGGTTTTTACTTGTGATTTTTCTGCTTTTTCTTCCAGAATGTTTTTTTTCGAAGTTCTTGTAGAATACCCTAATTTACTCATCTTCTTGTTTTTGAAGACGTTTTTTCTAGTAGGCTAGGTACTTTTGATTCTTAAATATGATCTGTTCTTGATAGGCAAAAATTTATCTTTTTCAGAAGTGTTGCAGATGTCTTTATAGTATGCGGCCAGCCGCTAGTGATCCGGTTCAAACATGTGTTCAGCCATTGCCGTCTGCCAGAAAATATGTTGCTGTGCGTCTCCTTTCTGGAGAGACTCTTTTCTTTGTTGTAGAGGTCAGTTATCCAAATTCTAAGTAAAAACGATATATTTTTTAATTTTTCTGTCCGTCGTCCTCACCCGTGGTTCATATCTGACCTACTTGCTCAAAATTCCAAAATTCTATAAAAATTCACCTTTTTTAATATTTAATAACAAAAATGATTTTAAATTACTTTACCTAGTTTTTCTTTGTGAGGTTGGAAGTTTTGGGACTCAATTTTCAAAATTTTACTTAGAAAATGAAATAGAAAGTTAGAAAAAAAAATATTACCAAAAAGAAAAGTATACTTAAAAAGAAAAGTTAAGAGCTGTATTAAATTTTTAAGACCATCAGAGATAAATGTCTAAAATAAACCAAACTTTAAACGACCAGAAATTACTATTAAAATGTTTCATTATTACTAATTGAAACCTAAAAGGAAGAGAAAACTAAAATAAAGTATCATAGCAAACATAGAGATAACAGGTACTAATATAGATGAACAAATAAATCTTAAAATGAGCAAAATTAAATTGAATATTCAAGTCAAACTTAAAACGAATTAAAACTACTACAAGCACTAGTTTGGCTACTGCCCTTTTCCCCCTTCCCTAACCGTGAAAGTCCAAAGTCTGTTACCTCATTTGCAATTCACAGAAAATAAATTTTATTACAAATACTTTCTTTTATATTTACAACATCGATAAATAGAAATTACAGTGATATAAAATTTTGAATTGTTGAGTGTTATGCGATTAATATAATTATATATTAAATATTCAGTTTATTTTCATTCGTTCTTTCCAGTCATCTTTGTTATTATAGGGATTTCCTATTTATTCGTCGTCGATATTTGGAAAAACAAAAGCATATTGTTAAAGATACATATAGTTTCAATAAACGCGAATAACGCAACAGGCTTAGAAAATTACAATTAAATAAGGAACGTGTTATTTTAGCGTCTGCAAAGGATAGAAGTAAGAGTATATATGTAGTATCTACGACACGTGCGAAATTACGCAAAATGACAAATCACTTGGAACAGTTAAAGAAAAAGACATGGAACAAAAATAACAAAAAAACACATTGAATTAGAAGCAAAAATGTGGCTTAAAGCTAAAGATTAACATGATAATTATGCTATTGCGGATTTTAGATAGTGCAGAAAATTAAAATTGAATAAGGAACATGTTGAGCAGGAAGGGGGAATTGAACGACAAAATTTCTTAATTCAACTGAAATTGGTGATTTTCTACCTTTTACTTGAAACTAAAGAATAAAACGATGATTACGTCGATTTCAGATATTTCAGAGGGCATAAACAATGGAAAACATTATTTTGAATGAATCCGAACAGTTAAAATAAAAGGCATAGAAAAAAGTCGGATTTTAGATATTTCAGAGGGCATAAACATTGTTTTGAATGAATCCGAACAGTTAAAATAAAAGGCATAGAAAAAAGTCGGTTTTTAGATATTTCAGAAAGCATAAACATTGGAAAACATTATTTTGAATGAATCCAAACAGTTAAAGTGAAAGGCAGTGAAAAAGTCGGTTTTTAGATATTTCAGAGGGCATAAATTTTGGAAAACATTATTTTAAATGAATCTGAACAGTTAAAGTAAAAGCCACAGAAGAAGTCGGAGGTAATGATGCACGAAAATGCATTTGGGCATAACCAGGGTGGTGGCAAGGGGGGTTCTGACTTTTGTCCACTCAAGCATTAGAAAATGTTCTAAAAATACAAACCTTTTGGCTAAATAATGAGTCAAAAGGATCACCTCCCATAGTTGGACCGCCTACCACATAAAATGAATGGAACATTTCTTGAAACTCTATCCTGGCCACATTCCTGATTTAGCACTGTATGGATAAATAAGTGGAATAAAAGTAGAATATACAAAACAATATTTACCTGAACAATTAGATAATAATATAGATTGTGTATTCCTAAAGTATATCCAAGGCCAAACATGTAGGTGAATATGCCTGATAAAAGCATCCCAGATGCCAGAAAATACCTCAGATCATTCCTTTCAGCAACAACTCCGCTTATAAACATTCCAATAGCATAAGCAAACAGAAATGATGAGTCAAGGGCACCAAGTAGTGTTTGGGCATTGTCTCCATCTGCAAATACATGAATGAATATGTACAAACTTTTACTGCAGCTGAAGGCTGGGAATAGATCCAAACAAGGAAAATCTTAGCCCATTCCCACAAAAGAGTTCAAAATTCCCCCCTCCCCCCGCATGTTTATAAACAATGTTAATATAATTTTGCAATTTTTACATCCTTTTATGGTTAATCAACCCCCCTTACTATACATTTCTACCAAGTGCCTGTTAAATACACTACATCATTTGGTTTATAGAAAAATACTAAACTTCTAATTTTTGGAGAACATATAATCATTCCTACTATATCTCCACGGAAAAAGCATATGATCTGAAAATTTGAATTTTACAGGTAAAGAAAAAGAGTACGGTAATACATAAGACACATCATGGGAATATAAAATCAAACAACGAAGCTAAAACTAGATCATTAACATAAAAAAGAGATCAATTTCTAAAGATGCCTAATTGTAACAATCTTAGCCCAACAAATCTTTTTTTAAAGAAAAAAAAATAAGAAATAATCATATTTGACAGTTAGGTTATTCTGAGCTGAAGCCTTGTTGAAAGTTAAAGCTAAAGACTGAAGGAAACTGACAAGACTGGACACTCAAGTTGGTTTCCATGAATAAAATCAAAACTGGTATGCATTTCCCAGCAATCCCTTTATTTACCTTGTAATATTATGTTGCTTTCGAACATATTCTACTAATGATATATGCTTTTAAACATTGAAAAGTTATGATCAAAGCACCAAAAATACAATTTTTGTGGTGCTAATAGTTCTTTGCAGAGATCTAATTTATCGGCTTACAATAGTAATATTTAAGATATCAATATATTCGTCATACATAAATTTACAATCCTAGTTCACTTTTTCATAAATAAATTACTCAAAAATTGTTTAAAAAATGGCAAATTTTTCGGAATGAAGAAATCGTAAATGAATTCTAAGACACACCAAAACACAGACAGACAGAAAAAATAAACATAGGCACATGGACAGACAGACAAAAAGTTCAAAACACATACACACAAATATACCGTCCGGCAGAAAAAAGATACATAAACATTCGGACAGACATATGAACACAGAGTCAGAGAAAAAAGACACAAACACACGGAAAGATAGACAAAAACACATAGACACACAGATGGACACATAAACTCACGGAAATACAGAAAAAAGACAGATGGACACAAAGAGAGACACAAAAAAATACAAACACAGACAGAAAGACAAGAAGAACAACAAGTTGCTGCATATGTAAAAAAATGACAGTTTTAAATCAAGGATTTCTCTTGCAACTGGCCTGTTTTAGGAAACACAAAAACAGAAACACAATTATATCGTCAGAGACAAAAAAGATATGTAAACATTCGGACAGACTCGTGAACACAGGGTCAGAGAGAAAAAACACAAGGACACACGGGAAGACAGACAAAAAACACAAAGACACACAGATAGGCACATAAACAAACTGAGATACAGAAAAAAGACAGATGGACACAAAGAGAGACACAAAAATATCCACACAGACAGACGGACAAGAAAAACAACAGGTTTTTAAATTGGTATAAAAATTAAAGTTTTAAATCAAGGATATCTCTCACAACTGGCCTGTTTTAGAAAATGTTTGATGTTACATGCTAGAAACAAGCTTGAATCACGGAACGTATCCTAAGAAACCTTCATTGATTTGGAAAATTGAAGGAATTTTGAACAGGTTCATATTAGAATCGAACCTGATATCCTGGTAAAGAGTTTGACATATACGATTTGAAATTATTTCTGCATAAATTTGACAGGTTATTAGCAAATGGTTCTGTCAAGTGAATATTTTTGGAAGGAAACCATGGGACACTAGGTTGTTAAATCAACGATTTTTCTAGCAACTGCCTTTTTTAAGGAAATTTTTAACGTTCCATACTAGAAAATGAGGTTAACCTAGACATTTTGAAATGATTTTTGCGTATATTTGAATGGTTATTAGCAAATGGTTCTGTCAAGTGAGCATTTTTGGACGGGTGCCATAAGAATATAAGTAGTTAAATGGGTACGAATTTCAAATTTAAATCATAGATTTGTCTCGCAACTGGCCTCTTTTAAGGAAATGTTTGATGTTACATGCTAGAAACAAGCTCGGATCAGGGGATGTACCCTGAGAAACCTTCATTGATTTTGAAAATTAAAGGGATTTTTAACAGGTTCATATTGGACTAGGGCATGGTATGTTGATAATGAGGTGGAAATATATAATTTGAAATGATTTTTAAGTAAATTTGACAGTTAATTAGGAAATTGTTTAGTGAAGTGAATATATTTTGGAAGGGTGCCATATATTTCTCTGGAAGGACCTGCGCAGTATCCATGCTTCTCTTCAACCCGATTGGAAGAGATATACACAGCTGTCAAATTTAGAAAAGATTGACGAAGTCTCGTGGATGCCCTGGGTGCCTCTGGCGGCACAGGCGGATCTAAGGTAAGGTCTTACATACTTCAAATTAGCTAAACTTTTCATTTGCAGGGCCCGAACACGCTTGAATTTCATGATTACAGCAATAGCTGTAACCTAGTACAGAAAAAACCACAGTCGATAGTAGCCAAAAGATTAAAACTGTCTCGTCGGAAAAATTTTCCACTTCTGCTGATTCAGCAATGATATTCCATATATTTAGAATCACCTTAACAACAAAAGTTTATTTCGGAAACAAATTTATAGGAATACTGGAAAAGAACATGAAACAGTGATAATTCCCCATTTTTCTTTTTTATTTCTCCAGGACTAACAGAGAACTGGACAACCAAAGAGAGCTGTTCAAGAGGTCATTAGAAAGATAAAATTCATATTTACGTGTTTTTTACAATTTCATAATGACAACATTATCACAAATTTATGGAGGGATACAATTACGCAGTACTGATTATTGTGTTGGGAAATAGCATTGGACGGTAAATTGAATGGTATGTTTATCTTTTAGAAAACGAATTAATTGAGCCTTCGACAAATTTACTGCCAAATAATTTACCACGAAAACATTAAACTTGATTTTACTTAAAGCTAAAAACCCCTTTAAAAGTATTCAAACATCAAACCTCACCTTATGTTTTGGACATTGCAATGTCAGTTGGAAGATTGAAAGTTTGAGCTTCTAATCAGCACTACAAACTTATTCAAAGGCCAGGAAATGATTTAAGTAAAGCGGGGGATGAGTTTCTTGAAAATTGAGTTAAATAGGGACCAAATACTATGGAGGTTGAGTTGAATATGGGTTTAATTGAAACTTTCAACCACCATTGCCTGGGCAAAGGAGACACCAAATTCGGGTTTGCAGGACGAGGGTGCTAGTTAGTACAGATGCGTCCTCGTCTATAATCAGTTTAAAATTTGCATTTATTATTCTAGAGGATATGATACGTTCAATATAACAACAACAAAACAGGTTCAAGCTAATGCACCCATATACACTGCACAGACTAGTTTTATGTTCATCCGGACTGCAGCAGTAGCTTGCAACCTAGTAAGAGGCGATCACGTCCAATACTAAGAAATACAATAGCCCATAACTCCAAAAAATAGTTTCAGATCAAGCCAAGAAGTAAGCTATTAGAATTGCCTAGTCTGAAATCCCTATATAGGAAACTTACTGTCCCTTGGCTTGAATAACGAGAAAAATTTATTGGCTTGGGAAACAAGAAAATTTACTTGAACTTCGATATTCTGCATCGACGGCACATTTTTTTCTTTTTTTCCCGCAGAAAGAAATATAACAAAAGTAATACTATTCAGTTCCATAGCTGCTGGATTTTGTCAACTTTGTTAAGTGTTAAAGATTTGTTTTGTAGTAAGGCCTTGCATTAAGTATTAAATGTTTGCTTTATTTATAATTCTGTTTTGATTGGATTTTTTATTAATAATAATATATATTTTTTGTTCATCAACTATAATTAGTTCATAATATATGTTAATACTGAAGTATTTATAATAAAAGCTGAATTAAGCCAACTTTGAATACCCGTTCGTTCAGCCTTATATATGATCTATTTGACGTATGAAAACAAGAAAGGAAATAATAAATGAAAAGAGAAAAATCAAATAGATGAAAAACGAGGATTTTGTCAGCCAGTAGCAAAATATAAAAAAAACAAGCAAATTTTCGACAAGGACCTCCGCCAAGTCGTCCTCAGTGCTAAAAAAAAATAAGAAAGAGGAAAAAGAAACAAAGAAGAAACAAGAACAAAATCTAACCTTCTTAAGTGAACTGTACGAGAGGAAAAAAGACAGGAAAAAAAAGTGTCTATCAGTATCTGTTCCTGATAAGTTTGACTTGTACGATTTGATTTCTGTTAGTTTTAGGCTTTCATATTGTAGTTTCTTCTTCAAAAACTTGCTTTGGAAAAAAGATCTGCAATTTTCAGAAGATCTATTCCATTAGTAGCTCGTAAACCCACTCCCCAGGCCAAAAACAGCTTTTTGGCAGAAAACAGATGATGGTAGAAAGGAAAAATCGTAAAGCAACAATACAGTCTAATGCCGTCTGTCCAGAATCCTTTGCTAGCCACAGTTGTGTTTTCATTCACCGGCTTTGAAGTGTACTTTGAGCAGATTTGACAAAATCGTTGTCAGGTTCTCCGCGTTCAACCCAACCAAATCTAAAGCGTTTTCATCTTACGAGTTCCAAGCCTGTTAGACACTGCTTCTTCAAAATTGTAGTGCGCTAGAATAACATGGTTGAACACGGGTTCTTGGAATACATTCGCCGTGTTGAACACCACACTCAAAACGATAATCTGCACAATCCATGTCGAACTCCCTGTTTAACCTGGCCTGAAATCAAGGTTCAGAATACATATTGCCCAATAAAAATTTATGGGAGTGAATGGAGGTTCATAATGCATTTGAAAGATGAGTTTCTCTTGCAGGTTAAATAGTGTTTAAAATAAGTTAAAGCTTCTTATTTTTGCACAAGTAAAAAACGTACCGTGCACATTTTTTTCAAATAGGTTATCAAAGATGTTTCCTTTCTTTAGGCTGTTAATTTATGCCTTATAGAATATTTTGTTATTGTCAGAATTCATGCTCCTCGATGCAAAATTGTCTGAATGGACGAATATTTGGTGAACTCAGGTTTCATAATATGGTTGAAAGATTCGTTTCTCATGATATGTGGGAGTAAATAAGATTTAGTGTGTTCTTGCCAGACCTGATAATTTTTCAATGGCGAACTGGACAAGGGGGTAAAAATACATTTAGAATAAACATCTATTGCAACACTTGTCAAACTTCAGTAAAACTTTGTCGAATCTGATTACCAATTCAGATTTTACAGCTTTTTGTGAATCCCGATCTTTATCAAACCCACTTATGAGAGAAGAAAAGGATCGATTAATACGCTAAGGTTCTTTTGGAATTGACTGCTAAGGCTCCACTTGAATTGGTTGCTCGGAACCCATCGATGAAAAAAGTTGCTAGGTTGTATTAGGGCCCGTCCGGTGGAAAAGGCTGCTAGGGGTGCCAATGGAATTGGATACTAGGGTCATCGTTGGAATTGGTTGCTAGGAGCCCCGTCGGAATTGACTGCTAAAGCCCCCCCCCCGTTGGGATTGGTTACTAGGTTAGGTTAGATTAGGACCCGGCGTCTTAGAGATCCCCCACTAGCAGGCCCTGAAGGTTTTTTCCTGCCCCTGATGGATTTTAAACATAACAACCAAAGAACACATGATTTGGTGGGGACCCAAAGGTTTTCTTTCCTGGCCCTTGCGTTTTTTCTAAGTCATTAACATAACAGACACCTGCATCTATTAGAAAACAAACCTTATTTCGTAACAAGCTCCTGTGTCTTGAAGAAAATTAATTAAACTTCTGTCTTGATGAACTTAAAAAAGTGTCGGGACTAGGATTCGAAGGAAGTACTGGCCGCTCAAAGTAATTAGGCCGTCAGAACTGCAGATTTCGTTTTTGATATGATCCTCGCTCTCGCTTGTATTCTAACCGGGGATTTGATGTCAATCATTTTTCATTTGTGGGTTCTTGTGATGTTTTTATTATCACATGCTTCCACTGTCAGATCTCATTGTGCTTTGTTCTCGCTCATCATTACCTTATTTTTTTCATACCTTTTGCCTTAGCTGTTTGGAATCATTCATGGTCTTCTATAATTTCGCAAAACCCCATAGATAACAGAAGATCTCTTTTCAGATTTCCCCCAGTAATTGCATTTTTGCTTTAATTACGTTGTTAAATAATTCAGTAGCAACAAAGAATGTTCAATTACACATATCCTCTTAAATGTCTATTTCAATGTCAATAACCTGTGAAATGTCAATTGAATTAGTAAACTTTGGCATGAACTGAATTGCTTCTTCCTTTTTATCTTTCATTGACGCTAAAATTATGCGTTTCGTCATTCCATTGTAGTTGGTTTTTCTTTTAACCGGCGATTTCTTTACATAACATTTTCGTTTGCGATTCATGGCGCTTCTCGTTTTGCTTTATTATTTTCATTTTTGGTTTGTCTTCTAACAACAGATTTGGATGTGCAACATTTTTCTTTGCTGTTGCTTGTTGAGAGAGAGAGAGAGAGAGAGAGAGAGAGAGAGAGATGTAACTAGGTAGGATTGACGGGGTCTTTCTTTCAACAGTTATTTTTCTTCTTTAATTTAGGATCGTTCTTTGAGGAACGGAACAACTACTGCACAATATTTTTGTACTATCCATCGAGAGTCTAGTAACGTGCTTGTAGACCTTGCTATTGATAAAGGACAAAGGGTATTTGTTGGAAAAGTTGCCACCGACCAAAATTCAGCAGATTATTACATAGAAGAAACCAAGACATCAATAGAAGAAACAGAGAAATTTGTTCAGGATATTCTCAGCAAGCAGGTCGTAAGGTTTTTCACAGGATGTGAATGCTGTTGCTTTCTGTAGCTCCGTTTTATTCCCTGCAATGTGGCTATTGCTGTATTTTATGTTTCGATAAGGTATATTTTGTTCAGTTATCGTGGCTATTGCTATGTTTATAGCTAGAAATGATCTTGCAGTGATAGTCTGAAAGGGCCAACAGCTAAAAATCTTAACGGTTTCGATTGTCGCAAAGAAGCGGGAAACAGTGTATTTGAAGCAATATCTTAGCTCATATGCAGCATAAATTTCACCTCTTTTTGAAATTAATTAAAAAACTTTTCGAGAAAGAAGTTTGTAAAGAAAAGCAAAAGCCATATTAAACTTAAGATCAAAAGAAATAGAAATCTACAATAACTCAAACTCAAAACAACCAGAAATTACTTTTAAAGAATAAATTAAACCAAAAACGAACAGAAATTAAATAAACAGTCATAGCAAAAAACATACAACAGGTACAAATATAAATGAATCAATAAATCTTGAAACGAGTAAAGTTTAAGTTGAATATGCAAACGAAGCTAAAAACGAACAAAAACACTTTGCTATTAAAGTATAAATGAAACCCAAAACGAACATAAATTAAATAAGCAGTATTAGCAAATAAACATACAATATTCACTAATATAAATTAATAAATAAATGTTAGAACGAGTAAAACTTGAATATGCAAATCAAGCTTGAGACGAACAAAAGTCTCTACAAACAAGAGTTTGGGTTTTGTCTCCTTCTCTCATTGTAAAAGTTTAAAGCTGACGGCGTCATGGGCTCTTTACTGAAAACTACAAGTGTCTTGAAAAGTCTTGGAAAGTACGAATGCAATCAAACTGAATGTTTGATATAATGCTATTAATTATTGAAAGATCATCACTTCAAGATATTATTTCACTGTAACTCAATTTTCATTTTCAATGCTTTAATAATTGGAAAAGAAAATATTTATGATATAATTCGTTTTCAGGAAAGCGTTAATAACGCAGTAGGTTTGAGACTTTTACAGTGAGAGAAAAAGGCAAAACCCAAAGTCTTTTTTGTAGAGATTTTTGCTCGTTTCAAGCCTGAATTGCATAAAACGGTCTGTGCTTACGAACTGTGAATAAGGAGTGACTCTAGTAACCAAAACTCTAAAAAAACGAATTTTGATAACAATTTGTTTTGTCATAAATTAAAGTTATATGCTGATTTTTGATTACATAGACGTACTTTTTAAATATTCAGACGTGACTTGGTTAATTTTCTGAAGCTGGTATTCTAACATAGTTGAAAATCTCCGGGTAGTATTCCCAGTGTACTTTTTTAAAATTGGATTACAAGACAACTTACTAGTCATCTTTATGTCGGCTCAAGTACAGTCCCTTTTAGTGGCCTTCTTATTTCTTTTAAATCCCCTTTTCATAATTTCTAGGATGAAACCTCTATTTCTAATGTAGTGATGTTTTCTTGCAGTGACTTCGGCCGCCTGGTGTTGACACTTTTCTAGCTTTTTTTCTGTTTTGCTCTCTTGACGCCGTTATGTTTGTAAGTGTTGTTACTAATTCCAAATTTTAAGTTTTGAGGCGACTTGACTTGTCACCCTTTCATACTGGCATACTTAATCATTGCAACTGACAAGTTGTAACTTGTAACTTTCAAGATACAAGGATTAAATATTATATTGTTATGAACTTTGATTTTGTGTAATTTGATGCAAGTGCAAATTTCTACGTGCGAATTAAAACATTCATTTTCACTATAAATCAAGCAAAGTTCGAAGAAGAAATGAAACTGCTACAAGCGTAGGGCTGCCACCATGGTCAGTTCCTAGAGTGCAAAAGTTGCTGAAATTTGCATACAAAACAGCAATTTTCGGAGCTTCAGTAATAAAAAATGCAGCATCAAGTAACCAGGTGGCAACACTGTTCAGGCGTCACTGGACAAAGCAGAGCAGAAAAATTTTGTGGTCTCAATAATTTGCCATCAAGACAATGTTAAGTAAATATCAGCAGAAAATGCGATATTACGAGAAGAATCTACGAAACTTCGGAGTGATATAGAGCAAGAAAACTGTGGAACAACGATTTAGAGAGTAAGCTTTTGGAAATAGAAGGCCTGAAAACAATTTTGTTGTAATTCAATTAAGCAGAAGATCTATTTTGCAAGGTTTCAATTTCATAAAACCCACATTTTTAAAGGTCATCAAAGGTCAGGGCCCTCTAGAAGGAGAAGGAGTAGAGGTAGGTACTTCAAAATACCTTCCCAGGACATACTTTAGTCTGTAGATTCATCCATGAAAGTTTCATTTTCCTAACCTAAACCCTTTCTGAGATAGCAAGAAGTCAATTAACTAGAATTTTACCAGGTTTTCTTTAAAGTCAAAGCCACGTTTTATCAGTTGATAACATTTGGGCCTACAAACATAGGCTACCATATGAACAGAAGCTGGTTAGACTAATCAGTTTTATCAAGTACAAGGAGTGTTGAAGTTACCCTTTTTTGCAGCGGCTTCGCCTTCGAGACCGGACTTGAAGCCATCGAACGAACCCCAGGCGTTGGTGGCACCGCCGCGCAGCGCATCAGCGTAAGGTGCTGCCTCAGCCGGCAGCGCTGCCGAGAACTCAGCTGCGCTTTGCGGACCAAAGGCGCCGAAGCTCAGCGAAGTGAAGTGCAGGATGTAGTCCACGAAGGCCGACGCGTAGGTGCTCATGGCAAACACGAAGGAGCCGAAGACAACAAAGGTCAGCAGCAGGATGATCGACAGAACCAGGTTCAGGTTCGACAGATACTTCACGCCGCGGCCCACGCCGGACACTGCGGAGATGATCGACAGGCCCATGATCGCAAACAGGCCGGACAGCAGGCCAACGGTGCCCGGTGCAGGCGCGTCGCCGCTCATGTCCATCATCCACTCCATGCCGGTGATGGCATAGACGCCGTCCACGAACTGCGACACGCCAAAGCCGATCGTCACCGAAACGCCGAGAATGGTGGCAACCACGCCCAGAACGTCAACGACATGCCCCAGAAAACCGTTCAACAGTTTTCCGAACAGCGGCGTCAGGGCAGAACGGATGGTGAGCGGCATCCCGCGGGTATAGGCATAATAGGCCAGCGAAAGGCCTGTCACCACATAGATCGACCAGGCATGAAAGCCGTAGTGCAGGAACGTGTAGCGGAAGCCGGACTGGATGGCCTCTTCGGTATTCGCAGCGACCTCCTGCGACAGCACCACAGGGTTGGAACCCCACAGGCCCAGCGGCTCAGCGGTGGCGAAAACCATCAGACCGACGCCCAGACCGGCGCCGAACATCATCGAGAACCAGGAGAAGTCCGAGAACTCCTTCTGTTCGCCCGGGGCCCCCATGATCCGCTTACCGGTTTGCGGCAATGCGGCGACCACAAACAGGAAAAAGGCAAAGAAGCCGACGATGACGATGTAAAAGGCGTTGAAATCCTCCAGGATGCGCCAGTTCAGGCTGCCCAGCACGCCGGTGGCGTTTGCCGGCCACACCAGGGCCCAGAGCACCAGCGCGACCATGATCCCCTTGCTGAGCAAGGCGATCTCGACGCTGTGGCCCTCGTAGAAGCCGCCGTTGGAGGTCTTAATCTCCAAATCGGTAAAAGGTTGCTTAATTGACATGCGTTTCCTCCCGTTTCGCACGTGCCGCACCGGGGTGCGGGGTATCCGGCGGGTTGCGGTCCCGCCGGGGGGTGGCGTCAGCCCAAGAGAGCTTTGATCCTGTCCAGCGTTGCCACGCTGACCGCGACGCCTTGGTCACGGGCCTTGATCCGCTTGCCGCGGCGCCCGTCGCCCGGCACATGTGCGCCAGGCTGCCCTCGCACCGCTTCCACGATTCCGACCATTCCGGCACGAAATGTGTCATTTGAGGTCGCAGCGGGGTCAAATCAACCACAACTCAAAGAAATAGAAACCATTCGTTCAGTTGTTAGTAAGAACAATCGCATAACTCAGAAAAATAAGCATCAAGCTGGGTCACAGAAGCGAGGCAAAAGCACTGAAGTCGAATCTCAGTTGGCGCAACTGGAGGAATTATTCACCGCTCAGTTAATGCCAAAGATAAAGTCTATTCAATCCGGTGCGCAGCAATTGAACAACAAATGGAATAGTGAAATTGCCAACGAGTTAAAGAAAATATTTCATCGGTTAGCTGGGTCAGCGGCGTCATTTGGTAGAAAAGAATTAGGTTTGTATGCTCGACAGGGCGAGTTGATCATGATGGATTGTTGTCGAGTGCAGAGTTTATCAGATAAACACTTTTTTCAACTGAGTAAAGTCATCGTAAAGATGCGGCAAAAAGAACTCGAAAGGTCATCTAGTGAGGCTAATTTAGCTGACATTCAGTTCGTTGCAACAGAAAAAACCTCGGATCAAATATTTGTGTTGGAAGAAGACCCTGAGGTGCGTGAAGCGCTAACGTCGAGGTTCGTATCATTAGGCTACAACGTGAAAGGGTTTCATGACTTACCTGGTTTAGAAGAGTCCCTGTTATCAGAGACTCCACTAGCATTGATCATTGATATTCAACTAAAAGAGGGGGAAAAAGCTGGAATTGCCCTGATACGTCAGCTAAAACACTGCGAACATCGCCATTGTCCGGTAGTTGTGTTTACCTCACAAAGTGACTTTCAGCATAAGTTAAACTGTGAGCGAGCGGGAGTTGACGCTTATATTCAAAAGCCAATTGATAATGCTTTGGTGAGCATGGAAGTCGAACGTCTGTTAGGCGGCGATAATAAGGACAATGCGATCCGAGTCATGATTATTGATGATGACGAAGCATTAGCAACTCATTATTCATTGGTATTGAAGCGTCGCGGCTTATTAGCTCAGGTATGGACAGATCCAGAACTCGCCGTTAATGAAGTCAAAGGGTTTAACCCAGACTTAATTGTTTTAGATATTTACATGCCGCAATGTACGGGGTTGGAGATTGCAAGAATCTTGCGCTTTGATAGTGAATTGTCGCATATCCCAATAGTGTTTTTCTCCACTGAAGCCACCATCAAAAAGCAGCTCAATGCATTGAGTCTCGGTGGTGATGACTTCCTTGCTAAGCCAATTGCGGATGAGCACTTTGAACAGGCTATTTTGGCAAGAGCCAAACGGGCTAGACATCTGAAGCAAATGATTAGTAATGATAGCGTCACAGGTTTAATGAAATACACGCAATTTATGGAGCTTTTGGACAAAGATATCTATCGTTCACATCGCGGCGGTGCTAGCTTCTGTGTAGCCAAGATCGACTTAGATAGATTCAGATTGGTCAACGACAATTATGGCAATGATCAAAGAAATGTGACGATTACTTATGATAAAAAGAAAATCTTTAAAATTAAATAGCCTAGAAAAAGAAGGATAATTTCAGCCACCCAATAGGAAAAGAAACGAAAATGACAAAAGCAGATATTTTAGAAAGGACCTTCCATCAGACGCAAGTAAAGGTGATCTTCCGGTGCTTTCTTCCTCTTCTTCGCGTCAGTTTATTACAAATGCTTATGGCGACTCTGAGTCTGTATTTAAAGTTTTTTCTTCAACTGTGTACACACCTAAGAGTCAAGCTGGCTCTTTTTGGTCAGGCAGTGTTGCCAAAGAGGAAAATTTAACAACAACGAAAACGGCCGAAAATTCTGTCTCTGTGACAATCTCAAGTGAAGCAGTAAGCAAATCGGTTGAAGACAAAATCGTCACGAGTAGATATGGTGATAGTCAAGGTGAGAGTGAACAGCATCACATAGATGGCAGACTAAGGATTAAAGATGAATCTAATATCGAAATGTCTACTCCACATTCGTCAACAGCAAAACCAAAAGTCCATTATTCTAAACCACAGAATACTTTTAGCAGTGGTAATGACGACAACACCTACCCAAATGACGGATTTTCAGAGACCATTGAAAAATATGGTGTCACTAAAATTCATATTGCTTACATCATAATAGCAGCTTTGACATTTCATGTAGGTTTGATATTTTTATGTTTCTTATGCAAAAAGAAAGGTAAGCAAGTCAGACCAGTTGTGATGGATAAGCCAGCGCAGGTTGAGGGGAAAGTTCGTGTTTTTATACTAGTATCACTTCTATCATTATTTTTTCTGCTCTATGTGGGAATGGAGGTTGCCTACGGACAGCTGGTCATGACGTTTTCTGTTCGTAGCGAATTGGGTTTAAGCAAATCGCAAGGCTCTTATATAACAGCCGTGTTTTGGGGTAGTTTTGCTGCATTTCGATTTATTAGCATTTTTTTAGCTCGATTCTTACAACCTTCAAATCTACTATTTATCGATTTTATTTTAACTAGCACCGGCTCTGTTATTTTATCAATTGGCGCTTCGTCCAGTGAGACTTGTTTGCGGATTGGAACTGCTCTTGTGGGCTCTGGAATGGCCAATGTATTTCCATCAGGATTCTTATGGGCTGAACAACATCTCAGTGTCTCCAATAAAATGGCATCTGTTTTTGTTGTAGGTGCCGCTGCTGGGGAAATGATATGCCCTCTGATTGGGGGAATGTTAGTAGAGTATGAACCAATGACACTCATGTATGAACTCTTAGTAACTAATTGTCTATGTATTATTACATTCTTCTTTGCGCTTTTTATAGCTAATATAGCTAGAAAAAATAATCGCTCTGCATTATTAGAGTACCAATTGGCTAATGAATATGATGAAGATGAGATGGTTAACTTTCCCTCCTTCCTATTTTCCAAAACAAGGCAAATTTTCTCAGGCTCGTAACTTTTGATAAGTAAGACAAAATTTAATGAAACATATAGTTTTTTAGAGTTCCGTTTACTATTGAGCCCTGAATTGATTTACTATAGATTGTTACCACAAGCTGTTTGATCATAAGCCGTATCCTGTCCAGGTGCGAATATTGCAGACTATGTAGCAATAATATCATAATAGATAGTGAAATTGAAAGCAAAATAAAAAAGCATTAGCAGACATTATCAGCAAGGAGAATAAAGATGAACTAGCTGGGCCTGAAGAAATAAGTTACGTGTGAAAGCGTCATCCTTAACATAAGGGACATTCCCCTATTAAATGACATACAAAGAAATCTTGAAACATCTTGAAAAACGTCTTGAAAAATGTCTTGAAGAAAAACTTGTTAATAAATCCCCCCCCTCAGATTGAGTAGTGGACACTAACCTTCCCTATTACGTAACAAACAAAGAAATCCTGATTTGGCGGGGGCCCCGATTATTTTTTTTACAGATTCTCTATTATGTAACAATGTTAGAAATTCCGAAATAAAGAAACCCTGAGGGTTTTTGAAGACGCTCTATTAGGTATAATCAAAGGAAATCCTGGAGTATGTAAGCCTTGGCCCTCATAGGTTTAATTAAAAAAAAGAAGACATTACTATGTAACAGGCACCTGCGTCTCATAGAAAACATTCCCTATGACGTAACATGCACCTGCGTCTTGAGTGGTCACCGTTCAGCTTAAATCATTAAAGGAAGAAAGGAGCCGTGGGCATGGGCCAAATTAAAACTATTGAGGTATACTACTTAGGGTACATAGGAGCACTGATACAGGTGTTAAAATTAAAGATTTTTATCTATTTTTATCTACATTATCTAGCAGTGTCCTAACTTAACCTAAAATTCAAATTTAGGTAGAGTCACTATATTCCAGAAAGTTAAGACCCTGCTAGACATCATAACGAGAATTTAGGAGGAGCCTTCCAGGAGCATTTGAATAGGAAACTAGAGAGTTTAAAATTTGAAAATGTAGAAGATAGATAGAATAGTTTCAAGAAAATATGTTGCAAAGTAACAGATTGTGTCTTAGGATGCACCGACAAAATTTCCGCTCTTGATGAACAACTGAGAAGTGTCTTATCATCAGCTTCCCTCAGTCCTCAATTCTATAGAGTATGGAAACACATTCAGCCAATAGAAAAGCTTTAGTGATGGTCCTACCATTGTATTTCATACCCACCTACAGATCAAGGGGGTAGGGGAACCCTTCCCCCTATATTTTTCTTTCGCTTTCATTTCGTGTTTTTTTCTGTTTTTCACTCTTTTTATTAATAAATTTGTCAATTTGGTCAATTATTAGAGCTTTTGTCACATTTCCTCACCCCCCTGGTGTTTCTTCTTGGAAAAATACAAAATTCTACATTTTTGCAGATAGAAGCTTATAATCTCTGCAGTAGGGTTCTCTGATACGCTGAATCCGACGGTGGGATTTTCATTAAGATTCTATGACTTTTAGGGGATGTTTCTCCCTTTTTTCGAAAATAAGGTAAAACATCTCAGGCTCATAACCTTTGCAAGGTGAGACTAGACCACGAATTGTTAGATAAGTGCAGCACATCAGACAGTACTTATCATGTCCTCCACAGCATAGGTACTATACAGTAATGAGTATTCCTACAATCCCCATTAAAGAATTTTGGGATACAGCATGTCTCACACATTACTTTTTGACTCCACTTTCGCGCGTGTGCAATGACGAATTTTTAACAATGGCTAGTAGGCACCCAGTGGATAATCAATAATCCAATGCTAGTTCCCCGGCGGACCACCGTCCGCCGAGTTTGCTGTGATGTATCCCATTTTTGAAACAGACGTACATGACCTGTATTTACTTAGGCTATGCCCTGGTGGCACATTTTTGGACCTGGCGAGAGTTTTGAATAAAATGGCGATCATGATATTTGATCAGAAGCCATGCGGCTCTTGGGGGACACATATGCCATTAAACAACCGGCAGGTCACCTTCAAATTTATTCGAACCTTTAAAATGGAGATTAGAACTCAGAATACCTAGCCGTTCTATATCATGGCCCATGTAAAAATTCATGGGGTTTTAATGCTCTTTAACGCTGCTGCACACAACAGCAATTTCCAAGGGAAGGAGAGGGCATCAAGAATTGTGTGTCTCTGCCATGTCCATGTGCTGGATCAACCCATGTTTATAGTAAAAATAAATGTACTGTCTCTCTCCCTCCCCCCCCTCTCTCTCTCTCTCTCTATCTCTCTCTCAAGTTTAGCTTACGGTCTATCACACCTAACTGAACCCTCTCTTGTGAAGAGGGCGTCAAGTATGGAAACTTTTTTAAACTCTCACAGGTTTTTCTGTAATATCCCAATACTTTAGAAGGTACGTTTGATGTCTTACCTCTAAGGCGTCATCTTGCGAAGCAATCGATGGGCGTATTCTTCTTCTACTTTTAGAAGGAGTCTCAGTTAATGGTACATAAGTGAGATTGGATTTCCAAAGAAGCATAATACCATCCATCCCACCTATAACAAACATTGATCTGATTAAATTGACAAATTCTAAGCCTAAAAAAGATCACTGAAATGGCACACAAAATTTCAGCACTGCCTTCACAGATGGCAGTCCTAAATTCAGCCCTTCTAAGAATCATTTAAGGACAATGTGCAGCGATAATTTGTTATAATCTAGCAAAATAAACAGAGTTTCCTTAAGGATATTTGCAAATTCAAACGACTGTTTCTCGCAGCTGATATGAGATTTGAAGCAGAAGTAACTGACTTCACTGAACGGGCAAGACCAGACTCAGTTTGACTAATCAGAAGAAGGTCATCCGCATAAGCAAGATATGAGATATCAGATGGTCATAGTAGGCACGTAGTCTATCCATTCCCTTCAATATAAATTGAAAAACAAAACGCTTCTTTAATTCTGAACTAATTAAAAAATTCAAAAAAATCTCGAAAATTAAAAAAAAAACTCAAAGATTCATCCCCAAACTAGTCAAAGTTCCCAATTTTATCCCGCTCCGAAATCTACATCACTTCATATAATATCCACCCGTTCCTCCCTTTCAAACCACCCCAGATAAATTCGCCCCCTCAATGCTTTATACTCTTTACAAAAACCAACATATGTGCTAAATCCCCATCAAATCTCCAGCCAGTGGACGAACTAAGTGAACACACAGTTAAGAAAACTGAAAAAAATATTGCTGTTAGCTCAATTAATTATATATATATATATATATATATATATGTGTGCTTTTTCTTTCTCTTTGAGTTCCTGGAATCTTTCCCTAAGCATGGGGATCCATAGTATACAAAATATTTATGGTTATTTTATAACTGACATTGCTACAAAGCCCAGTAACACACTGTTGTGAGATGGCTGGGGTTCTCCATTCCACCATAAGCTCATTTCCTCGTCCTCATCCGCAGAAGGAAAATCCTGAATGGAAAGTCCTATTGTGGCATCAGGGTGGATAACTGATAAAAGTTCTAACAAGAAACAAGAGATGCATTACTGATAAAGGATGCTAAGAATACACGGGCAGAAGATTCAGAGACTATCTCAACCGTGATGATGCTTTAGGAAATGATACAAAAAATAGTAAGAAATGTTTATAGACTTTCGAAATGAAGGACCAGTGCATGAGTTATTTTTTAAGACTAAGTGGTTACTGAATTACAGACAAGGTACTGAAAACTAAGGATATCATTTTTGACAACAAAAAAGTTCCCACTGATTTTGCAAAAACTCAAAATAAGTCTCTTCATAAAAGAAGTGATAAGGGTGAATATGGTAATTATAGAGGAGAGAATTGCTAAGAATTATGCTACCTATAATACTATAAGACATGTAGATTAATTTTAAAGAGAAGAAGAGTGAGAGGGAGATAGATTTTTCTTCAGCACGAAAGTGTTGTTTTTTATTTGTTTATTTTTGAATGCTAAATATAAAAATTTGAAGTTGGACTTTCTGTCTGGACTGTTTGGAATGGACTGGCCCATGCGATACATGTTGGAATCATAAAGTAACGGTCTACCCAAGGTCGCAGAATTTCCTGAAATATCATTTCCTTCATTGTGATTTCAAATGCTACACGCTATCCCAAAATATCCACAACCCTACTATACCGGAATATCCCGGAAAACTTGAAAAGAGGGATCTGCCAGACGTGCGGGCGCACCTAGAACCTGGGCGCACAGGGAAGCCATGCCATGCAACTGGCTGAGGTTGTGTACAGACTGGTCCTGGGTCAGATATTGCTCTATGCGTAACATCTTGGCCGACGCCCGTGCGCCCTCGTCGAGTTGAATCATCAAACCTACCGCACAACAAACGGCTACCGCATCGTCCGGCTGACCCTGCTCAACAAAATACTCCTCCGCAGCCAGAACGTCTGCGTAATGTTCCACGACCCACCGCGCCTGTTGGAAATTGTCAAGGTGATCGTGTGGGTAGTCACCCAGTGCTGCCTGCACCCAGTGTGCATGTTTCTTCAGCAATTGGGGCCGCGTCTGCGCGGGCGGGCTTTCAGCTAGTTTTGCCAGTGTAAAGACGCGCACGCTTTCCAACAGCCGCCACCAACCGCCGGCTCCGGTGACGCGGCTCAGCAAGCATAATTCCACCAGCCGCGATAGCGCGAAGGAGATCCCGTCACTGAAATCTTCGGCGCACAGGGCTTCTACATCGGCTACCGTAAAGGGTCCGGTAAACACCGCCATGTGACACAGTAAGCTCTGCTCTTCTGTGTTCAGCAGATGCCATGTGTCGTTGAAGACCTGGCGCAAGCTGTTTTGCCTGTCCTGGCTGCCGCGCTGGCGTCCGGCCAACACTTCGAAACGGCGGTCTAACCGGCTGGAAAGTTCCGCCAAGGTCAGGTGTTTAAGCTGTGCCGCAGCCAGTTCGATGGCCAGTGGTAAACCATCCAACTGTTGGCAGACAAGGTGTACCGCCGGGTCCAGCGAATCTATATTGGCTACGCCATGGCGTGTGGCGGTGCTGACAAAAAGCTGGCTTGCTGCCGACGCAACAGGTCCCGCTTGCGACCGCGCCGGGTTGTCCACATCCAGGGGGTCGACAAAAAAGCGAAACTCGTCCGCCAGATCTACCGGGTCGCGGCTGGTCAGCAGATATTTTGGCGTATTGGTATGTTCCAGAAAGAAGTCAACGAAGCCAGCCACTTCATCCTCAATGTGCTCGCAGTTGTCCAGAATCAGCAGCAGGTTGCGGTTGCATATGGTGTTGGCTAACTGGTCATGCAGCGCGCCGTCGGCAACGGACAAACCGAGCTGCGCCGCCAGCACGCTGGCGATACCAGCGCCATCGGTTACCGGGATCAGGTCGAGAAACCACACCCCGTCGGAAAAATCAGGTAACAAGTGCCTGCCCACAGCTTTGGCCAGCCGGGTCTTGCCAGTGCCGCCAATACCCAGAAGCGTAACCATGCGATGATTGGCGATGTGCCGGGCGCAGGCTTGTATCGCCGCATCGCGGCCGAACAGTGGCGTGCGTTCGTGGCCCAGGTTGTTATTTGCTGTCGACGCAGGCTGTAGTGCCGGTGTTTGCCCCCAATTGCCGTCATTTTAACTAACCTCGAGCTGTTAAACAGACTAGACTCGAAACAAGAGTTCCCGCAAGTCGGTCACACCGCATTAAGCAGAATTGAGCGAAATGCCCGCAATATGAAGGAGCTTACTGAGACCATATTATGGCTTGGCCGAGATGACGACCAAGAGCTACTGAAGGAACAAGTTAATATCAAGGCATTAGTTAATGAGATTGTGCAGGATAATAAATATTTGATTGAATCAAAATCGATTAATTGTACAACTAAATTTGATGATTCCTGGGTTTTACTTTCATCCATTCCTTGCCAGATAGTGATTAGCAACCTGATCCGAAACGCGATGCAATATACGTTTGAAGGGTATATCCATATCGAATGTGTAGGAGCGGTGATTGCTATCACTAATGAGAACACTAGTGTTAATAAACCGAATCCCAGTGGCTCAGACTATGGATTTGGGTTAGGGCTTAACCTGGTAGAACGAAGTTGCAAAAAAATGGGATGGGTTTACAAACATGCAAACCTTTCGAACGGAAGGACGGTTTATGTGGATTTCTTGTCACTGATAAAACGCTAATC
>JAAAKM020073195.1:73102297-73122395 GCA_010016025.2 Alatinidae sp. Z8VKAUB7J3 | reverse complement strand
ATCGCAGGTATCTTGTTGAAAATGACAGTACCAATTATCCCTTTAATTCCATGACAGCACTTTATCTTCATCTGACTGTTTTGCATCAACCCAATGCGTGCCGTTTTTGGTATGTTCCTTTTTCCAAAACGGCGCTCTTGTCTTTAAAAAATCCATGATAAATTCACAAGCCTCAAAGCTGCTTCCCCGATGTGGACTGGTTACCCCCACAAACACAATCTTTTGATTAACATTGAGTTTACCCACTCTATGGATAACGGTTACTCGATTGATATCCCAACGAGACATCGCTTTTTCTACAATTGCCTCAAGCGCGGACTCTGTCATACCCGGATAGTGCTCTAGCTCAAGTGCAATGACATCATTGTCTTGCAGGTTATTACGGACAACACCAACGAAGGTTGCTAAAGCACCAGCACAATCATTGTCCTGCAACAAAGCATCTGTTTCCCGCTGCAAATTGAAATCTAGTTCCTGAACTCGAATTTTGATGGCCTGACTCACAACACTATTCCTTTGCTATCCACCGGTTACTGGTGGGAAAAATGCGATCTCGTCACCATCTTTCAAAGGATGTTGAAAATCCACAATCTCCTGATTGACGGCAACTAACTTGCCGTACTCGTCTAAATCTTGTGCCCAATCGGGATGTTGAGCTATAAGAGCCTGTTTTAACTGATTTACATTTTCAGCGCTCACACCAAGCGCTATCTGGTCACAATTCAACCTTTCTCTAAGTACCGCGAAGAACTTTACTGTTAACACGATTGCTCCTCTACCGACCAGTCACCTGACTTACCACCTGACTTTTGCACTAAATTCATGCACATTTTCGTCACGACTTCGTGGGATTTCCCAAAATTGTGGTCTGGCGACTACTTCCCTGGTTCAAAAGTTAAAAAAGTAATCCCGGAATGAATCTCAACAACAAGAAAATTAAAGAAGATCCATTGAGTACCTTCCAAAAACCTATAGACCAGTAACCTATTATAAATTTGACGAAAAATGTCGAGTGAGGAGGAGACTCAAAAAAAAAGTTGGGGCTTCTTTTATTGGTTCGATTTGTTGTTATCTGAACGTAAGGAATTTGATAGAAATGTGCTTTATTTGATATATCTGTGGGTGTCATTCTCCATCACCGAACTATGCATTGTAATTTAATAGGTAATTTGTTTGACCAATCATAATTAATTGTTAGTTGCCAATTATAATTAGCCTTGATTAGTTTTTTAGTATGGGTTCGTAACCTTACTTTGGTTCCTACCAATCTGTATGCAACACATTTCTTCTCATCCTTTTTATGGCACTTGGTATTTACCAAGTGACATCGCAATTTCGGTCCGTCAGTCTGTCTCTGTGTCGGTCGGTCTGTCGGTCCCGGTTTAGCTAGTTGAGGCACTTCGAGATAAGCTAGGCCGATAAAAGTTGGCAGGCGTATCAGGGACCAGACCATATTAAATTCGAAATAGTTGCTTCCCCGATTGGACCATCTGGGTTGTTGAGATAGTTGAGAAGAATTTTATTTGCCGATAAAACAAATGATAGTTGTTCTTAAGTGTGGCTTGCTGGTCTAGTGGTGTGATTCTCGCTTAGGGTACGAGAGGTTTCGGGCCCGAATCCTGGACCACCTCAATTTATACATGAAGAAGATCCGAAACTAGATGCGTGATCAATATAACGATAGCTGAAAGTTGGCCGGCATATCAGGGACTGGACCAGATTAAACTAGAAATAGTCGCTTCCCCAATTCGACCATCTTGGAGGGAATAGAAGGACGGTTAATTCGGAAAATTCGGAAAAAAGTGGAAGGACGGTTAATTCGGAAGTATTTTTAAGTTACGAACGGATGATCGGATCTTAATGAAATTTGATATTTAGAAGGACCTTGTGTCTCAGAGCTCTTATTTTAAATCCCGACCGGATCCAGTGACATTGGGGGGCGTTGGGTGGGGAAATCTTGGAAAACGCTTAGAGTGGAGAGATCGGGATGAAACTTGGTGGGAAGAATAAGCACACGTCCTAGATACAAGATTGACATAACTGGAACGAATCCGCTCTCTTTGGGGGGGATTTCCAGTGCTTTGGCGAGTTTGGTTTTTCTGGACGTGTTAGGACGATGAACATGGTTAGGCGTGTCGGCGACCTGCGCAAATTGACTTGATAACAGTCGTTTCCTCGATTCGACCATCTGGGGGGGGCTGGAGGGAGGGGAAATCGTATCATAAATTTTATGACAGGTCATACATTCTCGTTTATTTTTTAATCCAGGCATTTTTACCGATGCACGATGAGTGCAATCATCTTGATTTGTATGAATCATTTTAGATCAATTATATCAAATAGTTTTTCAGCCTGTTTGATAATCTTTGAGGAACTGGCATTTCTCTCAGCACTAATCAAAACAAGATGATGTGCAGTAGGAATACAAAGAATCATTACATTTTTTCTTCTTGACGTGATGTAATCAATAGGGCCAAGAATGTCATCTAGCTCTTGTCTCATTCTAAAATCCAACATCATCTGCATGTATACCATCTTAATTTTATCATCATCCAGAAATCTAGTGGTTCCAGGCCTAAATCTACCTGCGATTAACCTTCCAAGATTGTTAATAACTGCAACATGTCTGACCTTGTCCACATGAATCAAGGATTCACATGCGCTTTCTAATGAACAAATTTCTTGAACAGTTGCCACAGTGTATCTCTCCTTCAAATGTAACGTTTGTCATGTACATGCATCAAGACTAGTCCAGTATAGAGAACCTTATCTTCATTGATCACAGTTGAAAGTATTTTGATGTCTTCAACTTTACGATCTTGAATACATGCGTTTATCAGCTTGTCTAATTCTAAAATAGAGTCAGACTGTACAATTTCAACTTTCATTTGAATCTCTCCAGATATTGTATACTAATTATTCCTAAAATCACAACAACTACCATCAAACCAATTAGAAAATTTGCAGAATGTAAAAAATCAGAAATCATTTTGGACATATTGCTTCTAAATTTAGCAATTAACGCAGAGGGGCTTTGAATTTTAAGCATCTTTACCACCATACCCTTGGATGACAATCACAGATGCATCCTTCAGTGCAGTTTACTCTAAGACAGTCAAAACATGGCTTGTGTGAAAGGTATGTCATTTTTTCCTCCCAGAACTTGTTCTGTGTGTTTTTTCATGAGTCAATACGTCTTGAATTCCATCAGAGTTGCCTTCCCATTTGAAATTACAACTTCTGCAGGTGTATATCATTGCAAATAACACCTCGCATTTTCAAGTCTATTTGATGTTTTTATTGTAATTATTTTTTTCATGATGTAGGTTTAGCAAATTGACTTATCAACTAGAAGCAAATTGATGAAAGTTAGTTCAAAGAAAACTAGTTGATTTCATTCTGAAGAAAATCAACTATTTTCTGTCTTAATAATTCAATTTGAGACGGCATCATCGAAGGTGAAAAAACGATAATACCAATAGAGTCTGCACAATAATCCTGATGGGAATAATTCTTGTCTATCATTTCCATTCATCTCACGTAAATGACGATGATGTGCTGGAACACAAGAGTCACATCCTAAAGGCAGTTTATGTATCGTGTGAAAGTGGTGCTTGTGATGAAAACGATGACTCTGGTCAAACATTTTCAGATCAATTGCTGGCAATTGGAAACGGAAAGCTCCCATTAGACTCAATTGGGTGCGATTTTACTTTTGGCAGACAAGATGGCAAAAGGACCATTGTTAATATAATATTCTTCAGCTAATAAATTTTATTTTAAATAATAACATGACAAACGCGTTCTTAAAATTTTGAAATTCAGTACCACAAACTGCTTGAAAATTAGCAACAATCAAAGCTGTGGCCACATTATTTTCGAAAATAACTGTTACCTGATGGAAAAAACAATATTTTATCAGATTGAAAACACTTACGGTTGCACGGTCCTTCCAATTTCTAACAACTCTCAAACATTTCGAAGTCCTTAAAGACTTATTGAACCAATACTTTTGAAGCCATGCTGGTAAAAAAATGACCCGCTCCAATTTCACAATGTATTTTGAAATGGAAAAACAAGTGGAGGGGGGCACAACCAGATGAGTAACTGAAAAAAAAAACATATATACATATGATATGATGAAGGATTATTAGGAACTCTACGGTTTTGTTGAACATAAAGAAATCAGTGGTATTACTAAATAGCAGAACATGGCAATGAACTGAGCATAAGAACTGATGTGGCTCAATAGTGACAGAAAATCTAAAAACTGGTATTTTGACACCAATAGGTACACCAAAATTGACTTTTTATGCTGTTCCCAAATATATAAAAATCAGCAAGTTTAAGGCTACGCATAAAAAACTAAGAATCTAAAGAAATTGGCATGATTTTTGAAAAATGGGGAAACAACCCCAAAAATAAAGCGATTTTAATAAAATAATACCATTAATTCAACGTATCAGAGAAGGCTACTGCCAGCGATTTCTAGCTCTCCTCTGCAGAATATCAAGTTTGTGTATTTTTTGCAGGATGAAAGATCGTAGATGCGTGTTTTTTGTTTTTTCCCCATGTGTAATCGTGTCGAACCAATGGTCTTCGAATATCAGAGGAGGACTCTTTCAAACTGAAATTAAAACTTCTAGTGTCTTTTTAAAGTTACAAAAAGATTGGAGGGTAGATAGCTCCCCTCCCAAGCACCTTATCCCCCAAAGTAACCTGGTAAAGATCTTAAGATAGCAATTTTGTTCAACATAGTTGAAAGGCCAAATAAAAAACGCCTTCGACAATAACATGGACTCCCCCCAAACTGTTTGTGAATTGGATTTATTTTATTTAGAAAATAATTTTTGTTGATTTTGTGCATTAAATCAGCAAAAAAAAACTTGAAAAGAATTTCCAGTCAAAGATCTTCTGAATAAAAGCTCAATTTTAAAACATCGAATGGATATTTCCCTGGTGTCTGTTTGCTGTAATCCCATAGGGTATGATCTGCAAAATTGCGTAGACCACCGGTAGGGGATTGCTGAGGCTACGTTTCCTGTTACAAAACTTTCTGAATTACTTTTCTATCTGGATTAAAGTCTTTACACGTTTGCTATGCTTAAGTTTATTGGATTACCACAAAGTTTCATTTAAAGTATTATAGACATCAAAATAAAATATTTCCTATCCTCTGGAACCACCTGGGGTTTTTTAAACCTAAAACAACATTTCTAATATCTTTCTTTTGATTTCATCCAAATTATGAAGCTTTTAGGACAGTACCACATATTCGCCAGTGTAGCCACTATGAAGCATAAAATGAATAGACAAAACTAATTGCTCAAGTTGGGCAACGTGTTCCATCCGTACTAAAATTAGAGATTAACAATCTGTTGATTCCCAACAACAAGCCGCATTTAAATGAATGATACACTTCTTAAGCTTTTAGGAGTCATATATTTTTAGTTTTTATTTGGAATATTAGTTTTTTTATATATTCATGCCATGGTTTTGAAGCTATGAATTTTTCTTTAGAGTTAAAACAAAAAATAAGTGTTGTTCAAGAAAGCATCCCTTTTGTGTTGCGTTTTAAAAATGGAGATAGTTCGATTAATTTCCCTAAAGAGTCTAGCGAGTCCGATGTTATTAAGTTGAGAATACTTAATTCAGAGAGTGAAATTGTCTTTGAAGCCGATGGGTACACAAAGCTAAATCGCTTATCAGGACTAACTCATCCCCCTATTCCCCAGAACAAACTTGAGAAAAAGATTCTTCAACCTCGCGAGGTCTTAGAATGGGGAGATGATTTACTTTCATTCATCGATCCTCTCCAACCGGGGGAATATTTTTTACAAGCGTTTTTCGAATTTACTCCATCAAAAATTCTTATAGAGACCGATCTTATTTCTTTTTCAATATTAGAAAATAAAAATATATGGTTTGATGCTCTGAGAGATCAATCTGCTATGGGAATGTTTTATCTCCTTCAGCAAACAGGTTCCTTCGAAGAAAGTCATGTTTTTTACAAAATCTCAGACTCGGATCGATTGGGCAATTTCTGGGAGGGCGGTAGTTTTGAAACTTCTTTCGGAAAAGAACCACAGTTTTCGGAATTAGATTTTGCCACTTATGAAACTTTTGAGCATGATTGGTTTCGTTGGGTGGTATGGCCTAAAGAGAATTTGATAAATGCCGTTCATTTTAATGGCAATATACCGCAGAATGAAACTTATCAATATAGATTAGAAGCCGAAAACTATGAGTTTGTTGGGAGACCTATCCAAAACATAGATAAAGGATTAAGTTTATAAGCGGTAAAAATGGAGCCTGAGGCTCAGACTTTAGAGAAAGTAGATTTTGATCGCGAATTAAATTTAAAAAAACGCTCAGTATTGACTCAATTTCCTAAATCTGAATTGCTTTTATCTAGCAATATTAGTTGGGATATCGTGCCATAATTATTTTTTAATGTCTTTTACATCACGTAAAACATTAAGGCTGGTAAAATTTTCAATAACAAAAAACATGACAAATTCGATCAAAATAGGCTTTTTCGCATGTGATGGAGCCCTGCCATCATTAGCATCCCATCATTTGCAAAGATTTATGACACCTATCACAGCACTTGATTTTAACTTCAATTTGCGTTACGCTGCGTCAATAGTACCTATTTATTGCACCTATATAATAATAGTACCAAAATAGGCACCTATTTTGAATAAAATTCTAGATGGGAGGATGATGTCCAACTTTTCCTCCTAACACGGCCGCCCATCCCAAATCAAAGCATTCCAATTCTGTGCCTGCCAAAGGTGTACTTTTTTCCCGATCCGACGCCAATTTGAGGGGCTTCAAGCTATTTTTCGACATTCTTTTAAATTTGCTTTCCAAATATGATTTTACTTTCAAAACTGATCGGAATAATAGTTACCATTCCTGTATCGGCTAGAAATGGCAATCTTAAAATGGCAGTTTCTCACTTGCCAGTTTTTTTTAAGACGCATTTTTATTTTGGGTTGCTATGGGCCGTGGTTCATCCTTTTCTAGGTTGCACCTTCCGCTCCAAGCACGGTTAAAGTGATGGCACATTTGAGACTAAAGAGGGATTTCTGATAATGTGGATTCTAATTAGAGATAGGTAATGATAGTATAACATTAGCTACTCCTTTTTAAATAATCTAGCTTTGAAAAAAGTTGTCGTACTTTAAAATATGGTAAAAAAAAACTCAAACTGGATTTTATTTTAATCTTTAAATGTCAAATTCTAAAAAACTATTAAAATGATCAGCCAGCAAAAACAACCATGAAAAAAAAAAGTTTTGCTGTGATAATGAACAATATAACACTTCACAATACTATACAATGAACTTTTCAAGCGCAAATAGCACCTGCTATCGAATGTCATGAAAAACAAAAACAAAAGAGTTGACATGTTCATGTATATTTTCTACTAGAAACGGTCAACTGGACTTTTTCTACTAGAAAAAAAAGCAAACAAGAATTTTTTCCTTTGGTACAACAGCTGTTTTTAGACGCTGGAAGGTCATTTTCCCGAGTTTTACGAAGGTAGCATCAGGAAAACCTTAAACAATTCCTTTAAATACAAAAATTTCATCCTTTTTCTTGACGTTTAAGGAAGTCCGAAGACTAAACGTGTCGTCTAATTTACGAGCCAAGCTCTTTCTCTAGTTACACCACATTAACCAAGGTATCTTAGCAAAATTAATAATGAAAGACAATAACAAGGAAAATAGAGCTCACTCGACTAACGAGTCCCAAAGCGCAAGGGCAGTGCGTAGCAAAACATCATTTCCCTCAAGGAAAATCAGGTCCAAGATTCGGAGCACTGATGCCAATGAAAACAAGGTCATGCTGAATCCCAAGGCTGCCGCTCATTACGCTTTTCGCAAGGGTAGTTCCGAGCAATCCTTTCCCATTTCTGGTATGGGCTTTGTCGCCTTGTTAAGGCAAACCCATATGGATGCTCAGTGGTATGGCGCCCAATCGCCACCGCCATTTCAGGACCACACCTTGGAAGCCTGGAACCAGTTGCAGGCCCTGCCACAAATTTTTGAGCCTGGCGACAAGCTTGCCTTGATGCGGGCCGACCGACTTGGCGATGAGTTCGGCAAACAATACATTCTCAAAACGAGAGGGGATGAATACCAACGGCTGGATGCGATTAAGGCCACGGGTGCACCCTTAATTGTTTCGATTGCTTTTCCCGAAGTACTCGATGTGGAAGATCCCATCGATGCCCGACGGGTGAGCTTGGCCGATATGAAACACTGGGAATTGGCACCTACCAACCCGGCGCGTTTGGCCAATGCAGGCATCACCTTCGCCCTGACGACCCATGGTTTGAAGGATAAGAAATCGTTTTGGCCTAACCTCCGTAAAGCCATCAAGCACGGACTTTCTGAAGGCCAAGCCTTAAAAGCCTTGACTTCCACGCCTGCACAATTGTTGGGCATGGGCGATCGGATCGGTCGTTTACAGCAGGGCATGCTGGCCAACTTCCTGGTGACTTCCGATAATCTGTTCAACGAGAAATCACAACTCTTAGAGAATTGGATTCAGGGTAAGCGCCATGTGATTAAAACCCCTTCCAAATTGGAATTGGCGGGAATTTATCAATTGACGGTCGGCGAGGCGAACTACACCATGAAAGTCAGTGGTAAGCCTGGCAGCTATTCGCTTGAGATCCCCGCAGCGAAAACCGAAGGTGACGCTGAGGAATCTGAAGAAAAAGCCGAGGGTAATAAAGGAAAGAAACCCTCGGGCACCAAGATTAACGCTAATTTCACCAGTGAATTGGTGACCCTTAGCTTCAAGCCGGAAGATGGCGAAGGCGCGATTCGTCTTTCCGGTTGGATTGATGGCGACCAATGGCAGGGTAAAGGCCAACTCGCTGATGGGCGCTGGGTTGATTGGCGGGTTGCACCAAAAGCGGATGCGGAAGCCGATGATGCCGAGTCCGATAAAAAGGATGGAGAAAAGAAAGAAGAGAAGGACGATGCCGAGCCTGTTTTGGGTAAGGTCACCTTTCCCTTTTTGGCCTACGGCAACGAGAGCCTGCCTCAACAGGAAACCATCCTGATTAAAAATGCCAGGGTCTGGACTTTGGAATCGGAAGGAATCCTTGAAGAGACTGATGTACTGGTCAAAAAAGGGAAAATTTCCAAAATCGGTAAAAACCTGAAGGCCAGAGGAGCCCGCGTCGTCGATGGGACGGGTAAGCACCTGACGCCTGCCCCCTTTTTTCAAATATCAGGCAAATTTTCTCAGT
This sequence comes from Alatinidae sp. Z8VKAUB7J3, assembly GCA_010016025.2. Classification (NCBI taxonomy): domain Eukaryota; kingdom Metazoa; phylum Cnidaria; class Cubozoa; order Carybdeida; family Alatinidae; species Alatinidae sp. Z8VKAUB7J3. Next base: position 73,113,121 of record JAAAKM020073195.1, on the reverse strand, counting down.
CTCGTAGCCTTTGATGGGTAAGATTAAACTTAATGAAACTTGTATATTTGAAATTAGTTCCGATTCTTTTGATGTATCTATTGGTATCAAAATTCTGTTTTTAAGAGTTTCAGTTACTATTGAGCCGGGTTGCTTCTTAGTTACTGTGCGTTACCACGAACTATTTGATTACAACTAATATCAAGATTTTTAATCTATGAAATGTTCCGCTTTTATTTCTATTTAACTCTTACTCTTTTTTACTTAAGCTGTGTTATAATACCAAACACACACAGTTCACTGCCCTCAGTGCTTCAATCAAATCCTACCCATTGAAACTTACTGTAATGGACTAATCCAAGAATTTTGGAAACAAGAAAATTTTTCTTTGTATGCGTTAGCTAGGTTTTGACATGAGCGACTTCTGCTTCGGCAGCGGGATTTCACATCACTTGGTGATAAAGTTAACGTTTAGCTTAAAAGCTGGCTTGCTTCTGTTTAGAACAATAATTAAAGAGTCCTTTTTCTGGTCATCAATTTTGTTTTATAATACCAAGGACAGTAAAATGAAACCTGCCTGAATTGGTGAAGTGGAAACCTATCCAACTGTATACATATTTAAGAAAAACTGTAATCCAATTTTTAGTGCAAAGATCTCTGTTCGTAGTTCTGTAGTTTTGGTAATAGCAGGAGCCAAATTAAAAAAAAAAAAAAAAAAAACATGGGCGAAATCAGCCAAAAATAAACTAAACTCTATGATACAGCATCTTAAGAAGGCATAGTTTTTCTTTGAAGATGCAGTTGTCTTTGGGAATCAACAGGTTGTAAGTGTTTGAATTTGTGGACGGAAAAGGCTTCAAATTTAATTAATTAATTTTGCTTATTTATTTTCACAATTCAGCGTGGCAACACTGGCAAAAATATGGCACAACGTTAAAAACTTCATATTTGAAACAACCAAAGATAAATCCTAGAAAATCGTGGTTTTCTAGTATGAATGGACTAAAGGGCAGAAAATATGTTTATTCTGTTGTCCTTGGTATATCATGGTGAATAAAAGCTTCCTATTTGTGTACTACCAAAAAGGCACAAACGCTGAACTTGTTTAGATAAGCATTTATAAAAGTCTTTCCTTTTTTCGAAAAAATTTCTAGGATAATTTCAGGGAACTTCGTTATTAATCAGTCTTTCTCAAAAGATGTTAATTTTCAAAATACGTTTTGTTTCTTCTTTGTTTCAAAATCTGTTGAGTTTCTGCTTCTTGGTAGTAGGAATTTTTAAGTAGAAATGATCATACGAGAAGGAGGAGGAGCGTTAATAAAAGTTCACAAACTCCGTTGACGGTGATTATGGCCCTGATCTGACGAGTAGAGTGTACAGATGAGACGCCGCCTCATCAATGATGATGATAGTGGGGCGGCGGTCTTCGATTTTCCGCTCGATCCGGCGGAACAGGTAGCTAAGAACCGCCATCCGTTCCTTGTCGCTTTCACTGTCGAGTATCCCGGTGAGGTCGAACCCTACCAAGTTGCCATCGAGCGAAAACGTGTCTTCGAGGCTATGGCCGAAAATCCAGCCGAACCGACCTTTCTCCGCCCATTCAAGGACGCGCTGGTTCAGGTCGCCGTCATCGTCCATCGACATGAAGAGAGAGGCGAAGTTCTGCCAATCCCGCAAGCCTGGGTCGGTCGCCTGCGCATTCTGACGGACGCATTCCATGATGCGGTTAGTCTGAGCTGGCGTCAGCGGCTTGTCTTCGCGGTATAGCAGGGAGCCGAACCAGTCTGATAGCCAAGCGACTCCGCGTTTGTCCACTTCGGTCCAGAGCGGATTAAGACCCGTGGGCATACCGCCCTGGATCGTCGTGTAGCGGCCCCCATTGGCCCGCACGGCCATTTCCATGCCCTGCCGGTAGTCGAAGACGAACACGCGCGCACCGGCTCGCACGGCTTGTGTCATGAGGAAGGCCGAGAAGACCGACTTACCCGAGCCAGGACGGCCCATGATCAGCGTGTGACCACTGGTAGGTTCTTTTTCAGGCGAACCAGCCTCGTGGTAGGAAAAGCGATAGGCGCTCTTTTCCGGCGTCGGGAAGATCGAGATAACTTTGCCCCACGGCACTTCGGTGCCAGCCTTGCCAAGCTGGGTCCGGTGGAAAGCAGCGAAGTCGGCAAAGTTGCGGTTGGTGACGGTGCTGGCACGCAGCCGCTTAGGCTGGTTGCCGGGGTGCTGACTGAAATAGTGGGTGTTCGCGCCAAAGCTGTCACTCACCATCGTCACGCCTTCGGACGCAGCGGCGTTGACGATTTCAGCGCCTAGGCTTTCCAGTTCTTCGCGGGTCTCAGCAAAAACCGTCACGACCATGTGGTGATCGCCCATGCTGGCTCGCTTGGCTTCCAGATCATCGGCAAGTAGCAGAAGATTTTCCCGCAGCGAGACCGCGGCATCATCGGCGGCTTGCATCTGCTTCACCTGCCGCTTAATCCGCGAAATGGTCATGTTGGTGTTCACCGGTGTGAACGAGTGTGTGACGATCATATCGACGGGCAAGTTGAGCTGGTCGAACATCACGCAGTTCGTTTGTTCAGAGTAGTCCTTGATGCTGTAGCTTTTGCCAAAGCGACGGCCAGCAACGCCCTCGCTAAGTTCAAAATGATCGCCGAAAAAAGTGGCGCGGGTGTTGGAGGCAGAGGATGCCAGAAATCCAAATTTCGATGTGTGGTAGAGCGGAAGTTCCTGCCCGGTGTTCAGAGCACCAAGAAACCCGACCAGTTCGCCTTTTTCGGCGGACAGATGTCCCCTGAGTTTTGTTCATGGTGTATGGTTGTCTTCTCTGCGCTTTGAGTCCCAGGCCTCAGGTATGTTCTCTTTTTCATTTTGTGTGTTATTTGGCTATTGTTCTCTTTTATTGGTTGTTGCTTATATTGTATTTTTTTGTATCCCCCTTGTAGCCTGGCAATGGAGCCTTTCGAGGAGGAATAAGTGCATTGTATTTCCATTTTGTATTGTATCTTTATTATATAGTATTGACTAAACTTCTTCTTCTTCTTCTACATTTAAAAAAACACCAAACCTATTTTTTACATTTACATGACCCTTAGCTGCTGGTTTGCTACTCTGCCTGCTTCTCACAGTGGGAGGTATGTAAATTCCTCCGCTGCTACGGTTTTCATCGGCAAATCTAACTGATCCCTCCATTTGTTTACTTCTCGTCAAACTGGGAGGGCGATTGGCAGATATCACGGTACGCTCATTTATATGAGCCCTAGCTGCAGTTTGCTCGTCACTTTGCCTGCTTTTTACAGTGGGAGGTACATAATTTTCTCGGCTGCTACGGGTTTCATCAGTAAATCTGTTTTCATCGGTAAATTTGTAGTAGTGAGCAAACTGTTCGCTACTTTGTCTGCTTCTTACTGTGGGAGGTACGTAATTTCCACAACTGCTACGGTTTTCATCTGTAAATCTACCCGGTCTCTCCATTTTCCTACTTCCCGTCAAACTGGGAGGTACATTATCAGATATCATATCAGGATGATTCCTCATTGGTCTATTATTAGCCAGTATCGATCTTCTACTTCTTATCTCAGTGAATCCTTCATTTTCTTCATTCATCCGCTTTATAGTGCAATTAATTTCACTTTCATCAGTTCCAAGAGTCGGGAAAAACACTAAACTTGCAATATTTGGTGCTTCCTTGTTTCCTTTATTTCTCAAACGGGGAGGTACGTAGACAGCTGTTACGGCTGGCACACTCGTCGGTTCTTCTGTAGGTTTAACACTAGTTTCATCCCAAATTTTTGAAACCCTTTCATTGACGCTTGTATCTCTATCCTCCTTCGTTGGGTCTTCTATTTCTCTCTTATCATTCAATTTCAGTCTTTGGATCCTTGAGCCGAAATAAAGTCTTTCTTTTTCAAATGCTTCCCAAGTCTCCTCTTGCTCTCCGTCTGTTTCTACTGACTCAACAATCTTTGGATCAGGTTCGAATTTTCTTATTTTGATGCTGTAGACGTAATTACTTTTGAAAGGTAATATTTCTGTAGTTCGTGGAATCGGTTTCACTTGGGGTGTATATCTGTAGTTATACCCATCGGTAAAATATTCCTCTGAATCATATGCACCATAGTTCCATGTGTTTGAAGTTGTATCTATGTCTTCAAAGTCTTCGTAGACTTCGTAGTCTTCGCAGTTGTATGTATAACGTGTAATTGACTGTATTCTGCGTACGCTGATACCTCAGTAATATATCGCAAACGTGTATGGTGGATTCTCCAAGCAGTTGCGGCATGGGGCGCGTTCCGCAGCATTCTTTTTAAGGTAGCATTCAGTCCATAGATTTTTGACCATACATTTATCAGTTATATTAATATCTATTTAGGTATTTACAATTGTAAATTAACTTCTTAGATACTCATAACATACTCGTCGTTTTTTATATCCTGTATCAAGTATTTTCCTAGCGTTTTTATCTTGTAGTGAGCAGGTGACCATCTTATTATAAAACCTAGCACAATATATATATATATAATATTATCATTATTATTATTATGACAGTGCAATGATGATAATGGCCTTTACCTAGCTGAACTAAGACGTAGAGTCAGAAAAGGAAAACCCGACCTGTAGAAAGTATTTCACCTTATCTGTGGGCAACTGTAATTTCAATGCATTTTAAAAAATACCAATGGAAAGATTCCAAAATGGCACTTTTTCATCAACAAAACCAATTTCAAAGTATTTAAGGAACAACGTTCGCAGTAACTACATGCAAGTAACACTCCATCATTAAGGAAACGTAAATGCTCCACAAAATGACAGCACAATTATGACGATAGCCTTCAACTAGCCTAACTATGATGTAGAGTCAGAAAAGTAAAACGTGATATACAGAAAGTATTCACCCGGCAATCGTAATTTCATTGCATTCAGAAATACCAATGGAACCTTTCCAAAATGGCACATTTTCATCAGGAAAACCAGTTTCAAAGTATTTAAGGCTCGTCGTTCGTAGTAACTCTTTGAAAGTAACACTTCATTGTTCAGGAAACTTAAATGGATTTAAAATAATCAATATTGAATACAAGTGTGGCGAATTGGGAGAGCGAGAAGGTGGGTTCTGGGGAGACGTTCCTTTACTTCTCAGAAAATCAATATTGCAATGCATTCGAAACTGTAATGAAATTTTTGGGTCAATTAAGAACGACACGGTTTTTTACGCAATACCTTTATTGGTGTTAATTCGTCAAAATGACATTTCTGCTATTTTCGCCTGAGGAAGTACATAGGACAGCAAGAGTCGTTACAAATGAGTGTTTATAAAATTATAAACAACAAAAATTATAACAACAACAAAAGTAAACAAGCAACATGCATGCAAAAACAAGCATTTAACAACAACAACAAAATATACCATCCGAAACGTCACGAGTAAGAAAATTTGGAAAACTAATTTACTTGCATTGCTCTTACAGTTTGTACTTTGATGACGTTTCTGCTAAAACTGTACCACTTGAGTTTTAATAAGATAAATAGAAAACGGTTTGAGAGGCCCAGTCTCCATTTCAGCTGTTAAAAGTAAAGTGCGATGTCCTCATTGCTACTCGGCAACGGCGCGTCAGCATGGATGCCGGCCATTTTCTCGCCAAGCTTACGCAGCGGCTTGCTGGCTGCGGCGGCGTTCGCTACAGCTGCAATTCCAGGCGTCGACAATGCATCGAAGATTGGGTCGGTGGAAGTAATCAACCGGTCTCGCCACTTGGTGTCTTTCTCTTTGAACTTATAAGCCTTGGCGCGCAGCATCAGATGGGGGAAGTCCAACGCCCATTCATGGGGTGGCAGGTAGGGGCACTTTGTTTCTGCGCACAGATCGCAGAGAAAACACTGATCAACCACTTTCATGTAGTCGTTCTTGTCGACTCCATCAACTTCGAAAGTTTCTGACTCATCGACCAGATCGAACAGTGTCGGGAACGAATCACACAGGCTTACGCAGCGCCGACAGCCATGGCAGATGTCGAAGACACGCTCCAATTCTGTGTACAGAGCATCTTTGTCGTAAAACTCGTCGCTCTGCCAGTCCAGCGGCTGGCGCTCGGGTGCTTCTAAACTGCCTTCACGTATTGCCATTTTTTGTCTTCCTTATACGGAGCCGGGAAACAAAAAAGGGGCTATTGGCAGCCCCTCATTTTGTTTGCCGCAGGCGGTGGTCAGTCCATGCTGTCCAGTGCTTTCTGGAAGCGGTTGGCGTGTGATCGCTCAGCCTTGGCAAGGGTCTCAAACCAATCGGCGATTTCGTCAAAACTCTCATCGCGTGCAGTTTTTGCCATACCCGGATACATGTCCGTGTACTCGTGAGTTTCACCGGCGATGGCTGCTTTCAAATTGTCTGACGTGGTGCCGATGGGCAGGCCAGTGGCAGGGTCGCCTACTGACTCCATGTATTCCAGGTGTCCATGCGCGTGGCCGGTTTCACCTTCGGCGGTCGAGCGGAATACTGTGGCGACATCGTTCTCACCTTCCACGTCCGCTTTAGCTGCAAAATACAGGTAGCGACGATTGGCCTGAGATTCACCGGCAAATGCGTCTTTCAGGTTTTGCAAAGTATTGCTGTCCTTCAAATCCATGGTTACATGAACTCCTAGTTTTTAATGTGGGTTTCTCGCGAGTCACCCTTAGTGACTGGTGCCAGTATAGCCCGAAGTTGTGACGAATCTATTTGAATGTTTGAATGATAGCGATAGACAAAATCTATTGTGGGGCGAATATTGTGGCTTATTCGTCAATGATAATTATTCGTATTTGGCGCGGACGCTGTGTACTCGGACAGTACTGTGATTCGAGCTACAATGCGGGCGGGGCGCGGCACCGCGGAAGCTGGTAGCGGCGTAGATCACAAAGTTGCTGCCGGGTTGAACTATGGAAATGTGGCTGGCTATTACACTGGTCGCGGCATTTCTGCAAAATGCCCGCTCGCTGCTGCAGAAGCGCTTAACCGGGGCGTTATCCGGGGGGAGGGGGGAGAGCATAAAGGGGGGGGGGGGAAAAAGGGAAGAGGCGTGAGAAGGGGGGTGGGAATAAACGGGGGGTTGGAAAAATACCAAAAAGGAAGTCAAGAAGCAATGCCTAGAATCAACAGCAACTCCCTAAAAGTAGGGTAATACAACACAAACAATAGCCAGCTATTCGAAGTTATGGTAGTCTCCTAGATGCCTTCCAAGATATTTAAAATGTTCCTCTCATCCTCCTGCTCAATGACAGTATTATAGCTAAAATGTGTAATGTGCATCTTCACTCTTCAGGCCTTGTAAAAGGCCTTCATCATCTTTTAATGTCTGATCTTCATTTTTAATAAAGACATTTCTACTTGCCCGCCAAAGTATCTCCTAAAAAAATTGTCATGGGTGGGAGACTACGTAAAAATTACTAGGCCGGGGGGTGGAATAAGAATGTCCTGGCTGGAGAATTTTTGAAAAACTAATTAGTGGGGGGATGTCTATTAGGTACCCAAGAGTTTGGGAATGTCTATTAGGTACCCAAGAGTATCAGGTTTCCTGTTAACGGCACAGCATATATAGAAGAATAAAGAAGGGTGATATTTGGACAGATTTACTTTATTCTTAAAGCTTGTCTCTGGCTATAGCAGGGTAGATAACTTGATTCCATTAATAATGATATTTTAATGGTGCTCTCAAATTCATTAACTATAAAAAGCCTAGGATGTACCAACAGCATTGTTTCACTAAGGATGACTATTTGCCAGCCACCACAAATTCATAAATAAAATATGCTTTACATCAATCCAGTAATAAATTCTAGTACATGCTAGAAGATGGTAGCACACGAGAAAAAATACCACAAATGAACAACAAAACAGTTCATATATACTGTATAATTGGTTTGGAGCTTAATATTATCTACCAGAGACTTAATACTATCTACCAGAGACTTCCGAACTCAAATTGTATATAACCAGCCAATTTTTGTTACCTTAGTTTTTGCACACAAACATGCACCCAACCCCATACAAAATATTAGAAATGACACAAAACCTTCAACATGATGTTATCAATATTTAGTTAAATTGATCTATAAACCCATGGATTATTGTATTGTTATTTTTTTAAATTGGTAGAAGCAGAGAAGGGGTGATAAAGAAACATGCGGCACAAAGGCTGATCATAAAAGCTAATGAAGCTGACCATAGAGGGAGGCAAGTTCCTACCATTTTGACCAAATTTTTGAGACACCTTTTTAAATGGTTACAAAATAATAAATTTTTGTACAGGATGATTGCTAATTTCATTTAGGCCTATCATCTTTTCCAAACTAAGACACACAACTATGTATAGATTACCATTTGTTGTACTTTTTCTAACGTCCTTGTACAATAACTGCCTCTAACAGATGAGCAATGATGATCATGTTGATAATGATGATGATTATGATGTTGATGATCATGATGATTATGATGTTGATGATGATGATGATGATGATGATGATAATGATGGAAATAATGACAGTGGTGATGATGATGATGATGATGATGATGATGATGGTGATAATGGTAATGATAATGATGATGGTGATGATGATGATGACGATGATGATAATGATGGTAATAATGACAGTGGTGATGATGATGATGATGATGGTGATAATGGTAATGATAATGATGATGATAATGATGATGGTGATGATGATGATGATGATGATGATGATGATGATGATGATGATGATGTATTTAAACTCCGATAATGACAATTCAATGTTCTAATACATTCGATCAGATAGAGATCGTTTATACTCCGACGTCTTAACTCTATACACTAAAACCAAACTCTGCTCTCCAAAATCAAACTCCATACTTAAATCGAACTCTAACTCAATTCTACCCGTACAATTCATAGATGGTATCATTAGGGAGTGCCTTCTGGGCTAGTCACATGACTAGACCCAGTCTATTTCCGATCACAAGGGAATAGATCCTATAGCATTAAAAGATCAAAGCCTTCCTCGTTACACAAGAGGATCCAAATAAGTGTACCAGTGGATGACCCAGCACTTGAGCGTAGGAGGGGGCCAACTTCAAAGGCTCTAATTTTGTCACTTCTGAAGGCGCACTTCACGGAATTTTCTCTGCCGTACCCTCTTAATGCCCCAACATCCCGATTCTATTGGACGAAATAGCGAAAATTATGTACTTAGAAGTTTTTTTCGTCTGGCACTCCTCAGAGTACTATCGTCAGAATGACCGAAATGAAATGTGTAAAAGAGTATAACGAACTGTATTTTTGAAAGAGCCAATCAGAATTTGGACTGCCTGAATGGCTTGTGTTTTAGACTAATCAGCGTCCACTACAACAAGATTAATTGGATAGGCCTAGTGAAAAAAGAAGTTCTTCCTTTTTCTCAAAACATGTGAAGGGGTTAAATTCATAAAATTGCGAAAAGAAGGAGCATGACCCAAGTGCCTTCCGGTTCGCTGAAGCAGAGATACAGGAAATTTTACTAGTTGGTAGAAAACTAGCAGCCTAAGATCTTTAATAACTCGCCCATTAACTCGCGTCATCTTTAGAGTTTTAGATCGAGTTACCGGTTAGTCCCTCAGGCTATTTGCGCTTCAAGAGCATCTTAAAATCATCTTTAGAAACGCAAGATTTATGTACAGCACTGCCTAACACTATGGTTACAACGTATCTATTTCTTAAAGACCGCTTACACGGTTAATAGCTCTGCGTTTGTCACATTCGATTTATTGATAATTTTGTACTCTTAGCCCGTTACAAGCACTTCATAATGTACTCTCGTGTTTTCATAGCAACACGGAATTTGTCTGTATCTGACAACTATCACACATAAAATATAAATATTTAATTAACATGCACACTAAGAGATAATGTTCATTTGAATACACTCAGGTGATGGGTAATATAATGAGCATGATTGGTTGATAGGCAGAATTCATGTGGTAAGTATCTCTAGAAAGAATACAAAGATTATTAGATCCAAAATACGATCTAAGTATACAATCCAATCTCGGACTTACAGCCTTATAATACTAATACTATACATATAAATACTAACTCAAAAATAACCCATACCCTGCAATTTTGTTCCTCAGCTTCTTACTGGGAATTATCGCAATTTCCTCACATATCCTTTTGTTTGTGTGAAAATCCAAAGTTAAACGAGTGTAATATTTTTCAATTACAACCCGCGCGGCCTTTTTTACTGTCTTGGTTCGTACACGACCCTAAAAACACCGCAAAACATTAATGGCATTAATTGAAGATATAATAGTAATGTCACAAACTGTCGAAATTAAGGTTCTGAAAGAGAATAATGTTGCAGTAGGAAAACCGTTTCAACTATTGAAACTAAGCTCTATTTGTGACACCACATCCGACCATGGACTTGTAATAAGTCTATTAGTAGCGAGAAATAATAACTATAACGAACGGTGTGTATATGCTAAACACAGGCACTACTATCTTCCATCTAAACATAAAATTAAAAGCGCTCTGTTAACAGAGGATGTTCCACCATAACAGTTTACTAATGGCGGGTAGGTTATTGCCGTTCCATGTTCACATATAGTATTACTCTTACGGCACAATAATACGCGTAAAGTTGTAAATAATATTCAAAGAGCTTTTTTGTTTATCAGAATGGGTGACTTGTGGTAAGATGCTGATAATTTAGCCTGATTACTACGGTAGATCGAATCATGTACATACCATTTTGGCGATATTTGTCAGAGGAAAAGACAGCCTCAGTTGTTGTTGCTGTTAAGGATACGACCTCGATTTCGCGATAACAATGATTGGAAACGAGGATTATCAGGTT
>JAAAKM020073195.1:73057355-73102287 GCA_010016025.2 Alatinidae sp. Z8VKAUB7J3 | reverse complement strand
GGTTTGCGAGATTGTTGATAATCGCTCCGAAAATTAAAAAATCACTACCTCACATATTGTAAACGCACAGCAATAAGAAACCACCAAGAAAAGGTGCCGTCCTAAAAAGTGAAGAGGGAGGGGGGATCTGTGTTATGAACAGCAAATGCCACAAACACTACTTCAACCCTTTTATGTAACTATGCAAGACATGTTTTCAAATTATTTTCAACTATTCATACTCCTGAAAATGGTCAGTTTTGATGGCGTGTACATACGCAAAAACCTATAGGTGCGTACAGTGGGGGGAGGTGGGGGTGGGGTCGAAAAATCAGGACTTTACTGCGTGCGTACTTTATAAATGTTTCCTAAAGGTCATTCACATTCTCGAGAACACTGTTACTGTTGAAGTGAATGATGTATTATTCTCCGTGACTACATATTAACAGGTTGTTTTCTCCATCTCTTTTAGGGATTCTCCCATCGCGTATTATTCGCAGATTTTGTAAATCGGTATGTATTAAGATACTATCAGTTTCACATTTCCCTACTTTAATTTTGCAATTATTGATCTTGTCTGTGCTAATTAAGGAAAAGTAACAAAGCTGATTAAAGCCACTCAACGTGAAAACGCTCTTTGCTCCGAAATTTTAAGAAGCGATACCATTTTTTATTTCTTCTCCAGTTTGAGTATAACTGAAGGGTCTGAATAAGCAGCTCTGTGTCAGCCGTCCTGGTAGCTGTCAACAGTAGATCAGGGAAGGGCATCTCCTTTCATTATCTTTGCCTTAGATATTTGCATACTTCCTCGATAGACAGGCAATGTGTTCTTGAGATCACTGGGCAATCGAGACATTTGATGGAATGAAACATCGCGATGATTCTGTTTCAGAGTTTCAACATTAATCTTATACCTTGCGTTCACAAAAGAAATTCTGTTTCCGTGGCAACTACTGCGCAATAACAATGTCCTTGACGAAGCAGGGGACCTGGTACCTAATATAAGTCCCTCGACTAAAATCAGAGGTACCATCTACATATCTAGATTAAAACCACCCTTTCCACTACAAGTATTATTACAATGAACTTAATAGGATGAAAAAAGGTATAATCATAAGGCATTCCTTGCAAACTACGTGACGATGTCAGTTCATTCTGTACACATGTCATGTTGTATCAAGTTAGTAGGTGCTGATGCTTTAAGTTTTGAGCAAAAGGTAAGATGTATCAATCATAATGCTACAAGACGGCGACAATTCAATAGGCTCCTGCTTTAATATTTACTGTAATGGCGTTCTTTATATAGATAATTATGAATATCGGTAATACCCAGACTTAACGAAACGATAAATTCTAATAGTGTCGCTCCGCTGGTGGCTTGAATCCAGAACCTGGAACTAAACTGTTCCTTGTTCTCCCTTTCAGCTGCAGGTGAAACAGATCACAATTGTAGCAACCGTTAAAACCTGAAGCACGCTAGTAGTTCTCAAGTTGCTGTTAATATAGTAGCTATTCGATTCTCCGGCTTAGTGAAGACAACGTTTTTTTAAATGGAGATAGATTATCAATTCCTTTAAAGGTCGTTAAAAAACTTTTAATCACCAATGTTATCATGAAATAAACATTTTGCTCAACATGCACAGTGGAAGGAAGTCGGTTTTCTTCGTTACGATGTCTGAAGGAAATTTCGATGGTGGGTTGTTTATGCGCCATGCCGTTTTCTCGCGATTTCTCTTTGCTGCACCAACGTACGCGTGTTTTTTTCAGTTATTGCATGATGCACTAAGTATGCTGTGTTACTACTAAAGAAAACTGCCTGCCACAGTTGAGCACTGGATACAATGTAAGCCCATTTTAGCGCACTGTTACACTGACAAATATTCTGTACACTGGTATCTTGTTATTCTCAATAACTTTAAACAAGATAGCTGTAAACATCTACAGCAACAACAAATTTATACTCAAATTCTAGGGGTCAAAGACTAGTGGATAACTACGAGAACTGTTCACACGAAGAAATTGCCCGAGCTTCGAAACAAGACAACAACTTTGCCATCACTAATGTCTTGCTTGAACAATTCCCAAGCGAACTGTGTGATCAATACATTGTCATATCCCGTCAACCAATGAACTATCCAGTAATGGACATGAACAGTGTTGGTTATTATGTAATGACAGAAAAAGGCGTGGGACAAAAATGGCGTGGGACAAAAATAGTGTGTTTGTGTGTGTGTGTGTGTGTGTGTGTGTGTGTGTGTGTGTATGTGTGTGTGTGTGTGTGTGTGTGTGCGCGCGTTTGCGTGTGGTCGACTACTATGTGGTCTATTCGATGAGAAACAACGTACTAAGTTAGTTAAGCACTGGTTAACAAATGGTTAAGCATTGGTTAAGTACTTGGAAACTTTACAGGCAAAATAAAAGTCCAATAGTTTTCCATTCAAACAATTGCAAAATTACTTTTTTGGTTTAATATTCAAGATTTTGGTCTGCAATGCTATCAAACACCTCGAACTATCATAATTTGAGATTCATCAGTAAAATTGGTTTTTAGATAAACGTGAGAACGATACTTATGCAAGAAACAGTAAGTGTTTCTCTCAAAGAAAATCCTAGAAATTTTGTTACTGAGGAAAAATCGTAAAAGAGAGGCTGTAACTGGAACTTCAGCAGTCTTAATCTATAAAATGCTAGCCTAGATAGAAAACGTAATGCTGTGTTAAATGTAATACTACTTTTGTTTCAAATACTCAACCCCTTAACGATTCCATCTGCTTCCTGAAAGGAAACAATTTTCACTGTCCATTTATAGTAACTGATATCCAACACTGATAAGTACTTATCAAAATTAGAGTAAGTGAGGCAAAACCCAAAAGCAGAGATTTCATTGGAAATAACACAGTGCTATGTTAATGAAGTGATTTGCTACCAAAATATTGTCAGATATTGGCGCTTGGTTTAACATTGCTACAACTGATGAACTAGATTCAAAAGTTTGTTTAAGCTGCTCAAGTATGTAAGGAGAATAAAGGGAAAACGCCGGGAAAGGTATTCTTAAGAGGAAAAAAATCATTTTTTAATACACTGTTTCTTTTTTATAAGAATTACAAAAATTTGCCTGAGCCTCATGATCCTTAAAAATTCTGCTGAAGCGAGCCTCAACTATTTTTAAATGATTCTTACATTTTTCTTAATGTGATATTTATGTATGTCCATAATTGTTTTGTTAGGTTACGTTAGATCGACAGAATACATCTCTTTGCCCTGAAGAGTGAATTTTACAAAGCGTGTTTCATACAAGTGGAAATGAATAGAAAGGAAAACCACTTAAGATAGTTAGTTTTGTGTAATGATTTCCTGCTTACCCTTTTTTGCCGATCGGAATGCTTTCTTTACACTATTTGGTGAGGATGTGGCATGAATATCTTCTGTTACTTGTACTGAAGCTGTGTCACTGTTGCTGTCTGATGAGTTAACGGAAGCAGGAGTACTATCATCGCTGTTACTGTTTCGTGACGCATTCCCTGTAAATTGAAAAAATTATCACAATGTCAGCTGGTGCTAGATGTCTGCCCATATGCCAACTACTGAATGTGCAAAAAGGTAAGGGAGCAGCTTTTAGTTTTCAAGGCTTCCTAAAACTCTGCAGCTAATAAGGACCTCGTCCGAATCCTTAAATATCTATTTAAAACTTATAATTTTTGGTGCAAAGAATCTTGAATAAAGGTCTGTAGTAAACATGTACGTTATTTGATTTGTCTCCAAATTTCTAAGTAATGTTTTACATTACTGGTAGGATTATTTTAGAAGGTCACAAAATAGTTTTCTTGTATTGAAATTGTTCACAATCCTTCGACGGATGTTTCATGTTTGCAAAAATTAACAAGCCCCCATACGTTTGAGCCTAGTTGACCACAGGTTCCTCTTTTACTACTTCCTCTGTTTTCAAATTGCATGGTAGACATCAAAGATTATTTAACAATAGTTTATATTTTCTTGTTCACAAATTCTCATATTCGAATTAATGATAAGTATTTCATCACCTCGATTCCTTCCTGTTACTGAATGTCAGACACAATTTAACGAGGTAAAGAAAAGAAATTTGTGAAAATAAAAGATTGAACCTTGTATCAATGCAATTCATTATCATATCAGGAAGAAATTGTATAAATTTGCAATTGGTTACTTAGCATTAACCCAGGAAGCCCCAATTTACTTGTAACTGTACTTTCTTATCTGGATAGGTTTCTTGGCGTGATCTTGGCGTCACGGTTTTCACTATTTGAGGTAACATGACAGCAGGAATAGCATCATAGGGAAGACTGGGAGTTCTCTTCCCTACCACCTCCCCATTGATGCAATTTTTCCAATATCATATCAGAAGAAGCTAGTTAGAATGCTTCTTCAAATAGCAAATGCTGGTATGTACATGAAATCGATGGAAATTGTATGTAGGCAATGAGATCTTACTTGAGAACATGTATATCACATAATTGTTGGAGGCTGTCTTAATACATATTTTAGTAAATATTTATGTATGTATATATCTATATATTATGCTCAAAAAATACAAATTTTCTTTACGTTTGTATGTTATCAAACCACCAAACAGGCTAACTAATAAATAAAGGGTAGCTGGAGCGTCCAAGGGCGACGCCCCTCAATTTGTGCTACCAATATGGCTCCTATATGCCGTGGAGGGGATTTTGTGTACAGATAGTACTGCAATCTCTGAGTGCAAACCCCCTGATATGTAGTGGGGCTAACAACAGCACCGGTTAGTTAGAGACAGCATCGGAGATGGCTGGTACTTATTGAAGAGGTAATACGCCAATCGAAGAACCTGGACCTTCCAGACAAAGTTTAGGAGACGCTTTCGTTGGAAAATGTTCAGGATTTGTTCCCGGGCCAGCTCACCCACTAATTCACTGACCCACTCATTCTCTCATTTACTGGTATATTTCCTTTAGACACGTTCTTGCACCTTAATTGCCTTACTTACAGCTGACAGTATTCATTAAAACATTCTTTCTTTTCAGTTAGTTCACTCAATCTCTCCTTCCTTCTTTTCTTCTTTATGTCATTTTTCTTCTGTTAAAAGCATTATTACCTTAAGCATCAGGGTTTGCCTAAAGGTACATTCAATACCACAAATGAGGGAGAAGGGATCACACTTGCTAGGACAAACGATATTATTTGTGAATGTATAGAACAGAGCAGCTTCAGGAATACACAATATCTTTGATTAGGAGTTGTATAAAGCAGCGCATTAAAGCATTTCTCAGTTCTTCATTCTCTTTCCCGCACTTAGGTACAAAATGGGACGAAACCCCCCAAAACCCCATAAAGTAAACAATCCTTCATACTAAAATAGGCATGGGTAAGTAGGGTTACCTAAAATAATTCACAAAATATCAAAATAAGAGGAAGGCAAGAAACACGACACTGGCACACAACTTTATCTGCCATTTTTTTGCTGACAATAATTCCGCCTCAATACAAGAATTTCAAATCTTGATAATAAAATGGTTCATACCATTAATCGTTGAACCCTATTTGATATAGCCTTGATTATCCAAGGATGACAAGCAAAATAGAATATAAAGATCTCCCAATAAAACTATGATCTTTTATTCTTTCCATGAAAATATACTAAACCTATTTCTTTGACACTGTAATCCCCTATTGATTCTACCATTTTGTAGAAGCAAATATCGTTACTGTTGAGCGTATTGCTTTAGTTATTGTCAAACTTCATTCAGTCAATGTTACACTTTATTCAGTCGATGTTACGTTTCATTCCGTCGATGTTACGCTTTCGTAAGCTGATATCACAGTCGATGTTACGCTTTTCTTTTTCAATGTTACGCGTTATTCCATCAATGCTATGCTTTATTCCATCAATGTTACGCTTCTTTCAGTCATTGTTGCGTTCTACGCAGCCGTTGTTAAGCTTCATTCGGTCTTAAACTTTGTTACTCTGCGCCGCCGTTTACCTCCCATAGCATAGGCCCGTTTCTTTATTTCCCTTTATATGGGAAGCATGTAATGCTTAAAGAATTCGGGACGGTCTATAAAACGAAACTCATTGAAGCTGAATCGTGGGCATTTGGCAAGGAACAGCAAGGCGATCGTCAATTGCTCAAAATAATTTCGCCCTTATAGACGCCGCCTATCTAATTGGTATCCCCGTTAGATGACTAGATCGTATTAAGCACCTCTCTCTATCAAACTCCACTGTCCAAGAAACACCCCTTTCCCTGAAAACCACACATCAAGAAACAGATCAGATTATACCGGTATCCTTTGACGCCGCATGTATTTCGTCTATTATAATAGATTTGTACTCAATCTAGACTTATCAGCTAACAGATATTATAGTCTGGTTATTTATGGTATATGTTAAACTCACCTTTTCTAAACACCGCTCCCTCCTCCCTCCTTCCTCCTCCCTCCTCCCTCCTCCCTCCTCCCTCCTCCCTGAAAATTGATATCGCGCATTCTGCATTACTTAAAGATCCGATGTTTCGTTATTCCAAAAAGTTAAGTAATTTGGTCTTCTTTTGGTTGATTGAAAGGGGAAAGCGAAATTTTCAATATTAAAATTTTCTCGGTTTGAGGTGTTCGGATAAACGAGGTTCGGATAAACGAGGACGTACTGTACAAAACTAGATTTCCAGCATAGATGTGTAGATACTAACACTTTCTTTGTTGCGATGTGTATTACAGTTGTGATAATATTCATCAATTTGTATCTTTTACATGAAGATAGAAAACAGACTACATTACTCGAATGGCGACACGCTCAATCAAAGTTTCCTTGGAATATTGTTATACTTCTTGGAAGTGGATTTGCGTTAGCAGATGCTTGCAAGGTACGAATGTATTTCATTATTTTATTTATTTACTTTAGAGCCCTAATTTTAAACCGTATGCAATAATCATCGGTCTGAAAAGGCTGATTCATGAGTTTTTTCGGAGGAATCGATGATTTTTGAAACCCATTTTACTCGAGCATCATGGCTACCCAGCTTCCTCGCTGTGTAGACATTGCCGTGAATATGAGGCGCAACAGCTCTCAAGTATTCGGTTATGCCGTCTAGAGACCTTATGAGATCAGAGATCGGTGCCAGTCGGGTAGGAGAGTGGGGATCTGCAGTCCGTTCTTGGCGTCGAGTATTAAGTGGATTGAGTTAGTAAATAGATTATGGAATGCCTTATGGCTTTTTGATATTTTAGAGTTATTTTCATGTTTATATGAGACCCCGCTTGAAAATTTGTACTACTAGAATCATGTGACGCAAACGTCCATAGTGACATTGAGTTGGGTTTATATATTATTATTTAGACCCCTTTGTTTTGATAATCCCTAAAGTGAGCAATGCTCTTTGATGCTGTCAAAATTTGGTCCTTGTAAACACTGAATAACGTGGTTTGTGTGTATTATGCCAAACTCTCTCAGTTGCTCACATCCATATTGTTACTGAAATAAAGGGAACATTGCAAAACCAACCAAACTACAAAGTCATCCTATCTCTATTCAGAATTGAAAGGCCTAAACTTGTGGAGGATTCTTGGTAGCGAGCTTGGCCTGGGTGTCTATCCTCCCCAAAGATCCGCCATTTACTGATGTGAATAGCTTTGAGTAACGCTTTGGCCGAAATAGCAGGTTTATTTTTTACGTTATCTTTTTGAATTGTGTTCTAGCTTAATTTCAGTCAAGCAAATCTGCTTTCTTACCACTGGTCATTTCGTTAGTACTATTAAAGCCCCTATAAACTTACTCGGTAGTCGCAAAACGCCTTAATTCGGCCAATTTATACTATTACGTACTGAATTCCTAAGGAGCTGCGAGACTGGATAATGTCTATCTATGGACTTTTCAATAATAGCATCTTCATAGATACTCTTGTTCAGAAGTCTATGTGTCTATCTAAGTCAGCACTATCAGATTTCCTTCAGCTATAGGGTCCAAGATCTAACCTACTGTTTGCGTTGTGATGTCAATAACAATAGTTTACAGTTGTTTACAACTACGTACGCACGAATACGGCGTTGTGTTGCCTGCTCGGCATGAAAAAGGATTGTGTTATTAATGTACTGAATTGTGTCGTATTCGAAACCTCCTGTTTTACATAACATTGTATTATGCCCCTCTCCACCGAGAAAATATACCCCTTGTCTTGTGACTCGTGGGTTGGTGCAAGGTGGCATACTTTGGTAATTACCGTAAATTACCGATTAAGCGCCCATGCTCAAATAAGCGCTCAGTTTGGGAAAAATATTTCTCACAAGCGCCCAGGTCCAAATAAGCGCCCAGGTCTGGACGACGAAGACGTGGATGCAGCAGCTCCAGAGGTTACGCTTTTAGATGACGATCCGGAGGACGATAAAGATGTATTGATTGATTAATTGATTGATTGATTGATTGATTGATTGATTGAACGTTATCTTTCAATATATTCTATAGGAAGATCATGTATGTTTAGTTATCTGTTTCTCCTTTCCTTAATAAGCGTCCACCCAAAAAACTTTTGCTTTTAAATAAGCGCCCAGGGCACTTAATCGGTCATTTAAGGTAGTTGCTGTATGCTGAACATCTGTCTTAGATAGAACTAGATTATAAGAAAATCTTGCCACCAAAGATGTCATCAGAGTTAATGCTTGATCACTCTAACTCATGACATTTAAATATGAATGACGTTAGCCGCTAAGGCTTCAAAAATATATAGCAGAAGGTTGCTTCAATATATCTTCGTAAATTAAGATTTATTTTGCAATCTTTTAGGAAGAGAGGTTCATATCTATTGCATTGGCTAGTCTGAAAAATGGTAGTAACACTGCACTATGTATAACATTTAGAACTTACTTGGGACCGCAACGCTGGTCTAACAGTACCCAAGAAAGACCCAAATAGATCAAGGCCTATTCTATGACTGCTACATATCATTAATACTAGTACTAAAGGGCTCTTCAGAATGCTTAACAGGTGAATACTTTCATACAAGATACAGATGGGTAGACACATGCCCTTTATTGAATAAACCTACAGTACATATCGTTCCTTGTACCAACTAATATTTGCTGTAACATATTTACCATATTGAGTGAAAGATGGTTCCTCACTCAACAAGTTTAAACAAAACCGGACACCCTTCTTTGTTCCTTTTGGCGAACGTGAGAATGTGCCCTAATACTCCGCCCAGCGCCAATAAACTAACCTAATGATGTAGAGTGATAATCCTTTATGAGAAGCCAGGGGTCGAAAAAAGTCTTTAAATCATAAGTTGTTACGCAGTTAGGAATTACGCGTGAAACGTATGACAGTCTCATCGTTCAATACTAGATACCTTATTATCATCTCCCAACCTCCCTCCCTCTCACAAACAATCACACCGTGTTACTTTGAATTGACCAATCAGTTTATTACACAACACAATCAATAGGTCCTGATACAAGCAGTTTGGCAGGGGAAAGGAATCTTAATATAGACCTGGGTTACGCTCAGTTCTTCAACGTATAAATTTAGCAGATATAGGAAACTTTGATATCTATGAAATGAAAAATCTTTCCTTACTCGTCTGCATTTAAGGTTTTTTATGTAGTCAACAAATGAATTTAATCAATGGATGCAAACAATTTGATGTGGTACAGATCCATTTCTCTAGTAGCAAAGAAAAACAGTATGAGGCGCAGCAAATTATTCCTTTCCTCCCGTAAAACTTCAAACATAATGCAAATAATTTTTGTATTGTTGAGATAAACGGTGGAGTTTTGTAAATCATGCAACACTAACTAGTGTCTTATCACTTACGTTTGGGGCATTTTAGCAGCCATGGACTGAATAATCAGACGTTGACGCAATTTAAGACAACCGAATAACTACCATATTGTGCGCTCTTCAATTTTATCTTTAGCATTAACAGTGTAATAGACATAGGTCGCTGACAGGGAGAGGATGTAAAGCCATTAGGATTCTACAACAATAATTGTTTTAAACTCAATGACTTTATTGCTAATCTTCATTATATAATAACAATAATTTTTTTTTTAACCCAATGCCTTTATTGGTGATCTCTTTACAAAAATGTTCCCCGCTGTTGTCACCTGGCGTAGTACATGGAACAGCAGGACTGATATACAGGAGTGTCTAGTCCGAAGAAATTTAAAAATAATGAAAACGATGATAAAAATATAAACACACACATACAAAACGTTTTTGTTTCTCTTTTGTCAGTCTCAAGACTTTCCCCCTCCTGTTCTTTAAGACACACTGCCAAGGTATGTTTTTTCTTGCCTTCCGCTTGCTCGCTCTCCTGTGAGAAACAAATATTCAATTTTCAGCCTTCGTAAAACGTGATCTAGGATTCCCAAGTGTTTTTTACTAATTACATTCATCTAATTGCCAGGTCTTTATCACTTCTCCATTATCTCGTACCAAATAAGTATTTTTGCCCTCATCTTTCATCATGATATGGACTGTTGGGATTATTTTCTGCAATTTCTTGCCAGCCTGGTAGTGAGAGTCCTGAACGCATGAGTTAAATTATGTCTTATTGACTCACTTCCGGTGTTCAAGCAACCCGCTATTGCCGAAAGTAGTAAGGAAAGTTATCTTCCTGTCTTCCTGACAAAAGTACAGATAACTGAGAGGTCTCCACTGTATGTGCATATATAAATCTCCAAATCGCTGAGTCAACTATTAAACTGAATAGTGCAATAGTTCTGTAAAAGACAGCTAGTTAATTTTCATTATTTTGATGGACTCTCTGGATCTCTAATGTCTGTTGATGAACATGGAAAAGCTCAAGCTGGCAAGAAAATTTGCTAAATCTTAGATAGAATATCTAACGGAATAAGTGGGATGCGTGGTGCCCTCAAAAACGCCCCTGCTATTCTGAGTTTCCTGTAGGA
Organism: Alatinidae sp. Z8VKAUB7J3; assembly: GCA_010016025.2. Taxonomy (NCBI): domain Eukaryota; kingdom Metazoa; phylum Cnidaria; class Cubozoa; order Carybdeida; family Alatinidae; species Alatinidae sp. Z8VKAUB7J3. The sequence goes on along the minus strand of JAAAKM020073195.1, from coordinate 73,091,397 downwards.
TCCTCTAGAAACAGCTTGTTTTCCCTTTAGAAATAAACTTCTTAGATCAAAATCCTATTTTAGAAATAACTTTAGCAACTGGATGTATCATTCTCCATATTACGATTTTTGAGTTTCACTCAGTACATAACTACGTAATAAATGAAACTTATCCTACCTCTATAAGAATGATTACAGCCTACCTCGCTGGTTGATGAAGTGTTGTTATTCCGTTGAATAGGTAATATATAAGGTGACGTAATTCACTGATACAGTCCAGCCACGCGTACAACTGGTCACAGTGATATTCCCCATCGGGCATTCTTGATGTGGTTGTCACTAGGGCAGTCCACGACTAGTCAACTACTTAATCAGTTGTCGACTCGACGGTTAGTGACTAGTCGACGATTGGTGACTAGTCGACTTTTCTCAACTAGTCGACTTTTCTCAACTAGTCGACGGTTAGTGACTAGTCGACACTCCTCGAATAGTCGACGTTTAGTGACTACTTTACCATCTCCACTTATGAAGATTGTTTTAAAGATTGGTTATTGAGTTCAGTGGCAAAGGGTTGTAGACCAGTTTAAATGTTTTATCCTAGTGTATATAGTACTAATGGAAAGTTAATTGTACTGAAGAGGTAACTGCGATGAAGAGGTAAAATAACTGCGATGAAGAGCCTATTGTAAAGGTAGTTAATATGTTACTAGAAGTCAATGAACAACGAATGACAACACTCCGAAAATATGGATAAAGCAGCACCGGTAAAAATGAATGGAGACAACAAAATAAAGAAAGAGAAATGACATGTGGATGATGAATGATAACAGATGAATGCATGACATAATCAAGATACATAATAAGTATGAATAGAGAATGATGACAAATATGGATGAAGAATACTGAGAATTAATATGAATAAATTGACTGAATTGAAAAAATATGATAAATATGCGAAGTTAAAATATCTGAAAACACTTGAAAAGTATGATCAATAGATAATATTCATGTGTAGATGTATGTCATTGCTCAAATATATATATGGATAGAGATGACCACAAAATATAAGAATGATAAAAGAATCAGTAGAAGTATGATGATATATGCACATCAAGAAACATGGCAGCAGATGAAGATCACAGATCAAGTGGAAGACGAGAGCTTATCTATAGCGCCTGAGTTTCTAAAAGAGCTGACTGATCAAACGCTTACACACTAAAAGACAAGACAGATGCCATGCCAAGACAAGACGTATGCCATGGATAGAGATGACCACAAAATATAAGAATGATAAGAGAATTGTAGATCAGTAGAAGTATGATGATATATGCACATTAAGTAACAGAGCAGCAGATGAAGATCAAGTAAAAGGCGAGAGCTGCATGTGATATTTATAACGACTGAGGTTTTCAATCATAGCACAGTCTGCATACGCATCACGACAAGAAATAAGGAATGTGAAATTCAACCAGTATTAATTCATTTAACTCTTGCAAAATTTATTAAAAAGAGAATACTGATACAATACTACAAAATACATCTCACATTTACTAATAAAGGCCATTATGTTAACTAGTCATCGCTTAGTTTGTACAACAATCAGCATACATCGTATTGACAATATTTAACAAATTCCATAAAAACTAAAGAAAGATCAGTAAATTGGAATAAATACAGAAGTAATCTTACGCAGTTGATTTGATAAATTGTTGCAGTTTGAATTTATAGAGTAATTTGGGTAACAACTGAGGTGGTGAAGGTTTTGGATTCTTTTTTAACGCGTCCATTGTACATTTTCATTAACACAGACATCTTAAGATAAGAAACAAAAGAGCAATTTTTAATAGCTTTCTGGACAGATAATTTTATGCAATATTAAAGATATTGTACTTTGCGCAAGATTTCTAGCATTGATCTAGTCAATCAGTATAACCCACAACTCGTACGGTAGAAATTTATAAGGCATTACTTTCAGGCTGTATCAAATCACGTACCGTGAAAGGATTTTACTTGACATTTAGGTGAAAGTAGTGCCCGTAGGAAAGATCTTCATCAAGTCTAGTACCACGCAAGTCTAGGATTTACCTGACCTTTGCAAAGCCTAGTACCTTTTTAGACATGGCAAGTCTAACTCAGCTTATCAAAATTAAGTGTGATATAAAGTTTAACGAACTTTTTAGCAGAAATGGTATGCTTCCCAATTACACGAGTTAACATATGTGTTATGATATTCTTTCCTTGAATTAAGACTCTTCATATTAATTTTCTCTTTGCTCGAAAATTCACCATATTTCATTATATTGATAGAAAGGTCTAAGTAAAACGATTTTATGTCTCCTTTTTAACGTGGTAACTCTTTTCTTAGCTTTTTCTAAAATTCCAATTGTGTATCTGTGGGATTAATGATTTTCTTCTGAAATAGTCGATTACGATAAATTATTTCACAATGCCGATAAGGTGTAGCCTAAAGTGGCTGTTCACCTCTCATATGCTGTTTCTAAAGTTGGAAGTGTTTGTTATGTACGTCGTCAAAGTGCTTTGCCTAGTGCTTATCCTCATTAAATTCTCTCACGTTATATTCCGTTTTTAATCTCACGTGCTTCCGGTCACGGTATTTTCTTGTGCAAACACTGAATCATGATGGCTTACTCCAAGATACAAGTTGCCAGAGATAACGAACAAATCTTATAGTTCACTGAGAACTCTGGTAAGTTTAGTAGTTTAAATGAAAAGACCGAATCTGTCAGAAAACCCCTTTGTACATGATTGTCGCATCTGCCGTCACTTTCACTCCGGAGCAATTTCAGCTTAAAGTCCGCTGTTAATTCTCTTTCCTCGTGTCTCTTGTATTAAAACTATATCGCTGTAGTCAACGAAGTAATGTCAGTAAGCGTCCTAACCTAGGCTTACAATCCCTCGGAATCATATATTTATGTTCGAAGACGTAGATCTAAGGGAAGACGGGAGTCTGAATGCTTCTACATCATTAATAATCTTCTCAGAAACATTTCGTTCTACCACCTTCCACAATATCATGAGTTAGCAAAGCCTTCTCAATCTTTTTCAGTACACCTGTATTGGTTGGAGCCAACCAATGACCCAGTACCGTAAGCAGAGGGATGTTTGGTATGCTTAGCATCCTCTAGAAGTAGAGTTCAAGGTGAAATAGCATCCCCTAGTTCATGGTCGTCTGCCCTAGAGTTTTGAAATGTGTCAGAGTACTTCTCAGACATTTTGAATACCCTGCTCCATATATCTTTTCCAAGATATCAAATCTGCACACCTTAATTTGAAAATTTTGAATTACTCTGGTACTGCAATGATTCTGATACAGCTCTACCGTATTGCGATCACTATGGGTTATGCAAGTGCCCGAGTCGAATGCCTCTTTTCCGCACAAAGTCACATCGACTTGCTGAAGAGAAGGTCTCAATCATCTTATAGAGAGTGTAGCTTGATCCATCTCTACTTTGAGAAAGAAATCGTGAAGAGTATAACTTTTGAGGAGTTTTCAGTTGAATGGAGCAAAAGGCGCGTTTCAATCAACGATCAACTTCCTATAGGAAAACAAGAATGCAAAAGCCGGAAATTCGCTGGCCCGATTTTTACAGTCCGCAAAACAGTGACGTGCATGTGCGCAATGAACTGACTATGCATGCACAACAGGATCACATTTGGGCGTGGCTTGTGCGCGCTGTGTTATGGCCTGACTGGTACGTCAATTCGACCAATGTTGAATTTCTTGAAGGGGCAACGCCCGACTTGCGTTTGAATACCCAATTCAGTTGGAAAACGTTCGACATCACCATTACTTCAACGGTACGTGAATATGTGCCCGGTGAACGTATTGCCTGGGATGCACAGGGTATGGGGTTTGACGGCTATCACGCCTGGGTGATACAACCGCTTGAACAAGGCTGTTACGTGCTGACCGAAGAAACGCAGCATGGTGTGCTGGCCGAACTGAACAAACTGTTTTTGCCGGACAGGATGTCGAAATACCATCAAATCTGGCTGGAATCGCTTGAACAAAAAGCAAACTCCGGTCTACCGCCGGAGGTCTGATTGATTGTATTTCTTGAGAATGTTCTCGGGTGTGTAGCTCGCGTTTTATTTAACGAAACGGAAAATTGACGGATTTTTACCGGCTTTCAGTACCTTGATCGCTTCTTCTTTGGATTTGACGATTTGCCGGTTAGGACACAACAGGTTGCGCGATAATTCCCGTTGCGCATAGTATTGCCTGACAAAATCCAGCGACTGCCATTCCGAGATGCGCGGTCTGGACCAGGTTCTGTCGTCACGCCCGATGGCGTACAGCTTGCGTTCACGGGTTTCACAACGAATGCCTTCATGGCTGATATTCATCGCGCCAGCGGTAGAACGCGAGACCAGCGTGAAGCGCACGACACCATCTTCACCGATACTGATCGATTCGGGGTCGACGGCGTGCCGGTAGTCGGTGCTGGTTTGCACGGTCAGTGGGATCAGATTGTCGAGATCGGGATAGGGCGGCAGTTGAGCCAATTGTTCCACCCAGGGTTTTTCGGTATCGAACGTTTCTTTGAATTCCTTGTTGGCGGCACAGCCGGTCAGCGCCAAAACGAGCATTAACGCGCAGGCTGGATAAAACCGGCTGGTCGTCATGGGCGCGTTTTGCATTTTGGTTGTGACGTATCGCTGTTTCACGATTTATATCAGATCGTTAAGCAAAGACGTTCGGCTTTGTTCATCAACGCTGTCGATCGTAACCTGATACGCCGAATGGTCGATACCCATGGAAAGCCTGCCTTGCCGTTTGAGCGCCTGAACCATGTCAGGCGTCAATTCAAAACGCAGAAAATGTACCGCAGATGTTTTTTCGCTGTTTTCCCGTTCGAGATCTTCGTCGGCTATGGCGTAAACCGGGGGTAAATCGTCGACCCTGACCCATACCCCAAGATTCAAAGTACCGTGCTATTTTAAACACAACAATTGATATGAACAAATAAATGTCAATGACACAGTTTAGAGCTAGTGGTGTGACTTGTTAGCAGTACATAGCTAAAGTACAGAGGTGTCTAAAGTCAATGAATAATACATGCTTGTTAGCTGGGTGTAGCACAAGTCAGGTTTATATGAACTGACCGAATCGTATTCTCTTTATTTACTCCACTTCTATCGCTGCGAGTCATGTCTGATAAAGCGATGAAGCAGGGTCAAGTAAAACTTTAAATAGAGTCGTCCATATAATGAAGCACTCTTGGCTTCACTGAGTTGAATGGCAAACAAAAATGTGTCATCTGTAGACATGTTCTGGATGCCGAGTCCATGGTGAGAAATAAATTGCAACGTCACTTGGAAACTGACCATCCAAATCCTGATAGGAAGCCTGTGGGGTTCTTCAGGAGGAAATTACAATGTATTGTGAGCCACACGAATACGATGAAGGTGTTTAAATAAGTAAACAAGGTAAGCAAGTCAGCAGGTATTCATCATATGTTGTATAGTACCAAATTGCTTAACAGAAGAAAACCATATCATTAATACTGCGAGTTATGAAGAAGGTTGCCAAAGTAAGGATCGGTCAGAAGAAAAGTAAAAAGTTAGACTCTAGTTCATTTCCGCACATTACAGTGAAAAGATGCATTATAAGTAAAACGCCAACTATGGAAACTTCATTGACAACGTTTCGTCTAACAGACTTCTTCAGATCACCACTGAAAATTGGCTAAACAGTAGTGACCTGAAGAAGTCTGTTACAAGAAACGTTGTCAATAAAGTTTCCATATATAGAGTTTTACTTATAATAACTTGTCGGTGGACTATTCATCTGTCATTCAAAAGATGCATTGTTGAAATGTCAATTGATGTTCTGGACCAGATGTTGCAACAGGTGAAAGAGTCTCCATTTTATTCAATTCAACTGAATAAATCTACATTTATCACAGGGCTGCCACAAAGTTCTGTGTTTATTGGATATACTGATTATGCCAGTGACGTATCAGAAGATCTGCTATTTTGCAAACCCTTGTCATTACACATTAAAGGTGAAGAGAATTTCAAAAGCTTTAATGACTCCTCTAGAGCACATAGCATTTTAAAGCCTAGAAAAAATGCGCCAGAATTTGTGCAGACGGTGCTGCTGTATGTACGGGCATGGAGTTGTCAAGCGAATACAGGACAGAGCGCTCAATGTGAAATGGACACACTGCTTTCTACATTGCGAAACACCAGCAGCCAAGAAATTGTCCGAGGAACTCAATGACACTGTTAACTCTGTTGTAAAGTGTGTCAACTTTATAAAAGCAAGGCCACTTTATCAGCGTTTAGTTTCTTCACTGTGTGAAGAGATTAGAGCTAAATAACCAAGTTTTAAGGTGCAAAAGTTCGTCTTTGTAAAGGAACTTTAACTGAATATCTTGATATTCAGTGCTTAAGAGTGGTGACTTTTCAACCTCAAAATTTTGGTTTGACTAACATTTTTTTGAACATATTGGAGGCCATTGTGTATGTGAAGAGTCTATTTCTAACAAAAGTAGGCTACATGAGGCCTATATTAAGATATAAACCAATCACAATAAAAGTTTTGAAAAATGCACTCATCCCAATACTTGGAGGTTGGTTCCCATGTAGACTAAACTATAGTGGCCTTTCCTCTTTTAACTACCTCAGGTCTTTCTTCATGAGGTTTAAAGGTGGTATAAAGATTGTGGCAGTTCAATTATTTCTCAGCCTCTTGGAGAAGAATGGGTGTTGTATAGTAACTTGTGTGGAATTCATGACATATCGACTTTTTTTTAAACTTAAGTCATATTTTATTCATGATTATGCTTCACTTGTTCGTCTCAAACTTGTCAAACCTGCTATCAAGTAAGATTGTTTAGAAATGTAAGAGCTCTCTAAGCTAATACTCTGCTAATTATGTTTTTGATCCAAATATATTTGCTGCTTTTGTTGCATGCCTACCTATGTTAGTATGGGACATCCCTGATGTATTTAATACTGTCAATAGCTCAAAATAACATATATATGATTATTATCAAATTTTTCTCAGGCATTACTCACATCTTTTGAAAGCCCACATGATGACAAAATCAGCAAAGCCAGTGAAACCTACAGGGGGAAAGTCTAAACCTGCAAAAGGTGGCATAGGGAAGAAAGGAACTGCTGATGGTAAAAGGGTAAGTAAATGAAGCTCTTAAGGAACACTGGATTCACAGAAACCCCAATCATTATCAATTTTAAATTTACAATTTTTACATTTTTGTGGATACAAACATTCAAGCAGAAATAAACTGAGACGCTTCACTAAACTTGTGCTGTGAAAATTAAGTGGAGACCCACATTGGAGACTAATATTGATTTATTGCAAACAATAACATGCTTCATATATATACATACATATGTACCAGCTTTTAAATTTGTGTTTTAAAGTAGTGCACAAAAATAAAACTGAGTGTAATAAAATACTTACAAATGGTTTTCCCAAGTCAAACTGCGCAAAGCAAGATGCATTGAAAGATTAGTTTCGCAAAATGTATTGAGAATAAACTGAAATATACATATATACCAACTGGTAATGCAAATAACTGACAAAAAATATAAGAAATGATATTTTACATGTAAGCAGTGAATTTGTTTATTATTTAAGTCAAGGTTTTCTTGAATCTTAGTGAGTAGATCAGTGAGCACATCACAACAAAGATACTCTAAAAAAGGGTTACCACAATGGATATGTGGTGTCAAACTTTATTGGCAATGATACGGACGAAAAAGATAGGGGGGCGTGGATTACTTTCCCGACAAAATACTCCTTTGCCCGAAAATTATTGGGACATGAATCAACTAAAAGCACTTCAGTTCGACAGCAATACCGACGTTAATTCAGAGGGCTAGTAAGACTTAAAGCTAATTCATTTTTATTTCTTATTAAGAAATAGTAACATGGCCCGAAAAAAATTTTTGCCCGAAAAAGTATAACATTTTAACAAACTTGGGGGGGGGGCTGCAGCCCCCTTCAGCCCCGTTGGCCGTGCGCCCATGTTGCACTCCTAGTAGAAAATTTAAAACTAGAAAATTCAAACTGACGACAAAGCAAATACGCTAGCTACTTTGAATGTAACTCCTTTCCAGCTCTTAGAACCCCATAGGTATCGAAAGCGCCCAAACATGGCAATGCGAAACGGGTTTAAAAGGTAGCAAACCCCAAAATAATAAAAAAATTTCATTGATATAGAAACTTCTATTTCACAAACGTTTATAAAGCTCTCCCATTCAGCACGAGGCAAAATCTTAAGAAAGTTTTACATTGTTATAGACGATTAGTGTTAGGGGATCGTTTTAGCTTTGTGGCTCCTTTCTCTAATACAAGAACATAAACCAGAAAGTAAAACAGCCTGAAACAACATTAATTAGCCCAAAATAAATTGAGCAACTTATTGTAGTCTCACAAAAGCCGATATACGCGACATTACGTAACATGGTATCCTTCCATTTGGAAGGTCTGGGGCAAATTTATAGCGATGTACGATTTCTGAAGACCATCAAAAGTTAAAGTTGCTCGTGTAAGCTCCGTGTTGTTCCTTGCACATACGCACGCTGCTACTAGCGTTAGCACATCCTTTCGAACGACCCTACAGGCCGTCCTCTAGTGTCTTCAGACAATCACAATACAAGTTGCTATCAACAATTGTTGAGAAACTTTAACGTCAGCTTTAATCGGTCACTGAGTACAACCCATTTACATTCGTAATACGATTTACTCAAGTATGGTTCCTCTGACGAGCTTTGCGTAAGACCATCAAAACCTCTCTTAAAACCATGAAATACGCGTCGACCGTAGTTATAAATGGCTGTTTGATTACTCTAAAGCGACAAACATGGGCCCCATCGGCTCATAAACTGTTAAACGGTTCTTGCAGCTCTAGCATAGCTGTAGATCAGTGCCCTGCACTTATATCACACGATAGACATAACATGAAACTAGAAATAGGTATATGGACGTAAGAAACTTCGAATTAGAGCTTTAATTACTGCTATTACAACAGATTACAAATGTACTTATGGGCTGGGACACATGTAGAACCGTTAAACTTCAATTTTCCTGGGCAGTTTCTGACAGCTGTTACTCCATCACTGCACTCATAGTAACCATAGCAATTGTTACGAGATAGCTTACCTCCAGAAAATATGGCCAACTTAAGGTAGTTTATAACTTTTTTTTTCTTGCATGGCATTGGAAATTCATAACATTGAGTACTACAGTCATGAACAATTGTTTAAGACCAAGCTCAAAATTTCACGCAAATGATAATATCATCGCATTTAAGGAGGACAATTACTTTTATTTCTCTTAAAATCTTCATATAGCACGAAAAATATGTCACTAGATGCAATTTTTCTATCCATGATCATTCAATTGCCCTGCCTTTTTTTTATTACAAACTCCATGCGCCTAGGCAGACTGTCTATTAAACTTTTATCATACTCCTTCAAAACTTCTCTAACCCAGACTCATTTTATCACTATAGCCAACTCTGGAGTACCTAATAGTTGTTGTTTCGACACTTTATCCTTCAATATTGTCCACAAATTTTCAATTGGATTGAGTTCAGGGCTATTTCCCGGCCTCTGGAGTACTTTGACTTTGTTTGCATCCAGAAGCGTGGTTGCAACTTTGAAACGGTGGCATGGGCTCCATCCTGCATGAAAATGTTGCAGTCATGGACTTCCATGTGAAATTTGAGTTTGTCTGATAACAATTGAACATACTTCTGTCCATTCACAGTGGTTCCTGGGGCCCAAAAGTAGAGAACACGGACCCGTTCTTGGACATTGCCCCCAAATCATCTGCCTTTTTCATCCTCAATATGTATGTTTATCATCATGTAGGTTGTCAGCTGATCGCCAGATGTGGCGCACGTGCACTGCGAACTATTGAAGGGTATATTCATCTACGATAATACTCTTTCCCACTGTGCGATCGTCCAGAGGTGATGTTTTAATGCAAATGCCTGCCTTGGCTTTCATCATAGGTGTAAGTATAGGTTTTCGTATCAAAAAGCAGGAAGAGGATTATGTCAGAAGAACAATTAAATTCAAGTAATGGATGAATTAGTGAAAAATGTCAGTCACAGTTGACTGTATTCAAATCATTTGGTAACTACTCAATTTCTTCACTAAGAAGACCTTGAAATTTCAGTCAGAAAATGATTCAACCTATGATAGTTTATACACTGTTTAGTGCAAGTTTTCATTAAGTTAACAGGTACCAAAATTGGAGAAAGATTAGCAAAATGTAGTTTGCTACACGCTTGCGAACATATTAATAATATCATATGCTGCTTTGTAGTCCTGATCGAGCTGATGCTGTTGGCCGCAGTTTGTTAGTGTTCCCTCTCAATTTGTCCAAATTTGTCAGTGAACTATTTCATCAACAAATGATATACTGTACTTTTTTTCTCTAGGTATTTGATCTGCTTTTTAAGCAAGCTTGCTGAGAATGCAGAGATTACCAAGATGTCAAGTCAAAACATTGCAATCGTTATCGCACCAAATCTGATTTGGGCAGATGATTATTGTAGTATTAAGATTTTTGTTGTGACACATCAATTTATTGTCTTGTTACTGTTTCATCGTATCTGTCGCAGGCCAGTCTCTTCATGCCGTGACTCCGTAACACCTAACCAAATTCAAACTAATAGCAGCCTTAATTGTAAATCCTGGTGATAAAGTGTGAGTTATTATCGTATGCTTAACATTGAAATGAATCACACTGACAGTCGCGCTGCTGACTTCATCATCATAATTCGATCTTTTTGCCAACAGCAGACCACAATGCATTGTCATCTGGAACTGTGTTTCGGGCTACAAATTTCACACCGCATGACTATAGACAATGGTGGTCTAGTGATTTATCATACGATGTATGTGGCTAGGCACGGCGGAAAAACAGGTCCCATACAGTGGAGCACGACCAAATACTAGGTAGTGTTACGCTGTGTTCGCCAAGTTGAGCTCAAATCCAATCCACGAAAACCTGTCCTCCAGAAACCATGTAAACGAGGCCAATAAAGAGATGGATGTTTTCATGGTAAGAAAAAAGATTTAATTTGTTTAAGAAAGGAATAGAAAAAAACCATCTGTACAGTTTCTTGGTCTTGCTGGGTACGACAAGTACGCCTTTTAGCAACACCACTGCTTCTAGAGGGAGAGTTTAAATATGATCAGAGGTAATCAGTGTTCCTGACATTTCTTTTCACTGGTGCTGGTTCTTGGTAATGTCCTTTCTATTTTTCTTTTTGTCTGCACAACTAAATCTCTAATAAACTAACAGGGAATCACGTGAAGATATAATTACTGATAAGTATGCAACTATACCCGCGCAACAAAGTAACAAATAAACACTAAAGATCGGAATGTATTTTAAATGCAAGCAAGGAAACCTTTTGTTATTAATAAATACCAAGCAAATACCGTTGGCATGGGGCGGTATGAGATGTACTCTTTGATTCGACTACCCAGTAGATTTCAGATTGATGACTTTATTGATGCAGTTGCTAATAGTAACTAATGGTTGATGTTTATATTGATTTGATGCAGCTGTTTATGTAGTTTGTGATGTTGTATATCTTATGGCAACTGATGTAATGTTTAGAAATTGTTTAATGTAAAAATAATCATTTTCATACAGAATGGTTGCTATATTAAATGATGATGTGAGCCATTTCGAATCCTTGCTTCAAAATACTCAAGAAGGTCAACTATATTACCGATTTCCTCCGTGCAGTATTGCTGTTCTTAGCAGCCATGCGATTGGTATTTCCCGTTCACATATAAATAAAAGTAGGAGCTTAACAACCATGCCAAAGAGAAAGGAAAATCCAAAGCAACTCAATGAACTGCAATTTTGCTGAAAACAAGCGTAACGGGGCTGGTCACCAAATAATATGTATACCACAGAGCTTGTAATACCCGCCAAACTGTAAGGAAATAAAGGTTAAAAATGAATATAAGCTTAGATTAAACATATCCCAAGTGCGAGTTCGGACACATTCTACATTTTAAGGATGGACGTCTGTTTCCATATTTTACCTGAAATTTGATGAATTGCATAATTTACCAAAGGTTTGTGAAAATTAATGCACCATCGAGATCAATTTTAAATGCTCACTTTTAAGGGCGAATTTTACCTTGTATAAATACAGAAGGTTATAGCACAAATTAAAGGACTCATGGACCTTCTTTTGTATTCTAAAGTGCAGGCACATTGAACCACTAAATGTTCTTCGTGCCCACTTGGATCTTTTACGCAATTACTCCTCGTCTTGTCTCTTTGCAAAGTAAGCAATTATAGCAGTTTTACATGTGAGTAGATCGTCTGGTACATCCCCCCTCCCACTGGTTACATGGTTCCATTTTCGCCCCTATCCTTAAATATCATAGCGCCAACAAATGAATTCTGTTGTCCCTCACCAAATTTCAACCGCTTTAAAAGAAGTTTCTCTTATTGGGAGAAGAGGGGTGTCTTAAGTTTATTGCCTACGAATGACTTCAAGTATAAGATTATAGCTGCATAGCTGTTCAAATTTGGCATCAATCTGGCTTCGAAAAACGTTCGTTTTGGTCATCTCTCTCCTCTTGCCTTTTCTTGTTCTGGGGGTAATGGAAAAAGGCTATGTGGGGCAATATTATGTTGTTGTCTCGACGCCAACGCTAATAAATGAGCACTTGACTCAAATCCAATAAATCGTGTCGTATTCCGTCCGCGATCGCCATTGGAGAACAAAAGAGGCAGCCTCACCGCCTACACTTTCTTAAGATGTGGCACCGCCCATTTCTGCATGAAATTTTTGTAACAGTGAATGACGTAAAGGGGTTAGTCTCTATCAGGGTAGGCTACATAAGCTTTCTCGAAGGGGTGCAGCACCCCCTCTGGGAGCATTTGGGACTTTAAAGGGGGTTAAATTGAGACAAGGGATACTAGGGGGTCAACGTTAAAGGTAGGGGGTCCAACAGCTAATAGCTTGTTCCATTGTTTCTTTTACGTTAAAATGCCAAAACAAACAAAAGGATAAATGCATGTCATCTACGTTTTTCACCGGGTAAACAAGTTAGGACACTTTACTGACTGCTTCTTTCATGGTGAGCTCGTTTAATATCGACGAAGATAAAAAAAAGTGGGGGTACTTAGCTATTCTGGTACTGAGAGGGACAATGTACGTTACAAGGTTGAGAAACTCTGGGCTTGACTGCGACAGTTAGAGGCATCGGTAGCAAAGTCCAGTTACAAGTTTTGCAATGAAAAAAAGTTGAAATTAGTGGTACTCATTCGTAGTTAAGAGCCCACATATTATCACCAATCATAGTACTTTACATTTCGGCCAACGTAGCCAGCCTCACACTGGCACGAAAATTGGTAAACTACAGAGCTTGAATTTGTGGAAGGCACACGATCATTGTGGTTGGCTGATAGTGCTTTCTTGATTATATAAACTACGTGTGGAGAGACTGCGCTGAAACACTTCCCTATGGCAGAGTTATATCGGAGCAAATCATGAGAGTGCGATAAACTACAGTCTTGATGAGGTTGACCTTCCGTGTTTTGGGGCAGAACGAATTCCAGGAGATATATTGACCGTAAAATTTTTGATTTGCTCCGTGAAAAAACGCTTCGCACCTCAAAAATGCCCTGTCTACTTAAAACTACCGTGGCATAGAAACATTTCACTTCGTTTTGAAAACCAGATCAAAAAGGCCATTTCGCTATTTCGTGCAATATAATTCTTTTCTGTTTCACTTCAAAGCATCATCAGTGTTATTTTAGCCTATAGAAGTTTGTATCAAGGCCTTTTGCAATCATACAATATATATGTTCTGTAAAAAACGTTGCTCTAATTGACACATTTTGGGGGTTTTGCCATAATAGTTTGTAAAAGATTATGTGCTGTTGTTTTAGATTCTGATGTAGCTACCTCATCAATATAATTAAAGGATGGAGTTTGCAGAACTTATCAAGACTACAAGAGTGGATAATGTGGTTTTGAAAAAAGCACATGCTCAGGCAATAGAAGGAACATTGTGTTTAACAAGTCATTTATTGATATTCTCCTCAAGGTTGCAGGATGAGGATGAGCTGATGGTAAGATGGTGATTCTATTTTTGGTTTTACCGTATCTCAACTGAGTGTACAAAAATAAATCAATGAGAATAGAACTGTACAAAACGGCAGCCCGGAAGTCATAATAAAACATGAATAATGAAACTTTGTTGTTTTTGTGCTAGTTGTAGCGAATCTTTTTGACTCTTCTTTTTATCAAGAAGGTCATATGTCAACATTTCAAGAAATCTCTGTTTAGAAAATCAACATTCCTAACTAAGTTCATTTGCATAAGTTATTACAATTACGCGAGAATCAGTTTTGGATTACTTGAGATTGTCTCTCAATAAAACATTGAATTTAGTAGACTATGACCAAGTCCATCAGTGTGGTATGTAGATGCTGACTTTGCCATATTAGTCCTTTTTCTGATCAGTTGTATGATGCCATCCCTTTCATACACCACCACTTCTGAATTTTTTGTGCATATAGGCCAAAAATACCTTTCGTAACATGGATCTTCACGGTTTGGTATCAAAGATGTAGCACTACAATGGTTTCAATCCTATCTCACTGACCGTCAGCAATTTGTGTATATAGATCAGTCACAGTCGGAAATGAAAAACATAGAATTTGGAGTGCCCCAAGGTTCTGTTCTTGGTCCTCTACTGTACCGTCTGTACACGGTTCAAAATAGGCTTATAAGGCATATTTGACATAGTTTGCATACACTAGATGCGTACATTCCATGGTGCACAAAGCATTCAAGATAAGCTGATAAGTCATACCTGACATAGTTTGCATAAACTAGATGCGTACAATCCATTGTGGATAAAGCCTTTAAAATAGGCTAATAAGGCAAAATTTGACATAGTTTGCATACACTTGACACGTACATTCCATGGTGCACAAAGCACTCAATATAGGCTAATAATGCATTCTTGACACAGTTTGCATACACTAGAAGCGTACATTCCCTGCTGCTCAAATCGTTCAAAATAGGCTAATAAGGCGTATTTGACAGAGTTTGCATACAATAGATACGTACATTCCATGGTGCACAAAGCCATTAAAATAGACTAATGAGGCATATTTGACATAATCTGCATACACTAGATGCGTACATTCCATGGTGCACAAAACGTTCAAAATAGGCTCATAAGGCATATCTGACATAGTTTACATACACTAGATGCGTACATTCCAAGGTGCACAAAGCATTCAAGATAAGCTGATAAGTCATACCTGACATAGTTTGCATAAACTAGACGCGTACATTCCATGATCCATAAAGCGCTCACATTTTTCTAATAAAGCACATTTGACATAGTTTGCATACACTAGATGCGTACAATCCATTGTGCACAAAGCCTTTAAAATAGGCTAATAAGGCAAAATTTGACATAGTTGGCATACACTTGACACGTACATTCCATGGTGCACAAATCACCCAATATAGGCTAATAATGCATTCTTGACACAGTTTGCATACCCTAGAAGCGTACATTCCCTGCTGCTCAAATCGTTCAAAATAGGCTAATAAGGCGTATTTGACATAGTTTGCATACAATAGATACGTACATTCCATGGTGCACAAAGCCATTAAAATAGACTAATGAGGCATATTTGACATAATCTGCATACACTAGATGCGTACATTCCATGGTGCACAAAACGTTCAAAATAGGCTCATAAGGCATATCTGACATAGTTTACATACACTAGATGCTTACATTCCAAGGTGCACAAAGCGTTCAAAATAGGCTGATAATGCATATTTGACTTAGTGTGCATCAACTAGATACGTACATTCCATGGTGCACAATCCGTTTGAAATAGGCTAATGAGGCATATTTGACATAGTTTACATACACTAGAAGCGTACATTCCATGCTGCACAAAGCGTTTAAAATAGGCTCATAAGGCATATTTGACACAGTTTGCGTACACTAGATGCGTACATTGCATGGTGCACAAAGCGTTCAAAATAGGCTAATAATGCATATTTGACATAGTTTGAATACACTAGATGCGTACATTCAATGGCGCACAAAGCGTTTAAAACAGGCTCATAAGGCATATTTGACATATAAAATTTCGCAATTTTCGCAATTTTTACCATCCAGATGAGACGATGCGGTACGTCAAGCTTCTTGAGACCTAACAAAGGTTATCATGGAATACAGAATCAAGCGCCTTAGAATAGACGACAAAGAGCAGCCGCAACTCTTCCTTGTCCTGCTTCTTGGTCACTTCCTGTATCATATCCCTTATAACTATCTTAAAGGTATAAAATTTCGCAATTTTCGCAATTTTTACCATCCAGATGAGACGATGCGGTACGTCAAGCTTCTTGAGACCTAACACAGGTTATCATGGAATACAGAATCAAGCGCCTTAGAATAGTCGACAAAGAGCAGCCACAACTCTTCCTTGTCCTGCTTCTTGGCCACTACCTGAATCATATCTCTCATAACTACTTTAAAGGTATAAAATTTTGCGATTTTCGCAATTTTTGCTAAAAATCGCGAAGTTAAATATCCGCGATTTTCTACCGTTAATGTAAAGGCAGAACAAAATCATGATGAAAAGCTGAAGTATTTCACCTATTTCTTGTTGTTTTACTCCCCTTTCTAATCCTTTTTGAGAAAAATACGGAAATCGAATACTCAGATAAAATGTAAAAATTTTAAAATCGCAAAATTACATACCCTCGAAATGAAAATTTTTCCAAATAGCGAAATTAAATATACGTGAAAATTTTTACCATTAAGTAGTATGGCATCTGTTGTCCCTTTTCCTGGTGTGAGCACAAACTGTTCTTCAGCAATCTGAAAGTCCACGGTAGTACTGCAGTATTTGCCTTATGATTCGAGGAAGGTTTTTGACAGGAGACAAATCAAGCGTGTACCTGACATTCCCTAAAGCCATATTAAATAATCATTTTTGCAAAGATCACAAGTGGCCCCCCCAACCCCCCAAAAAAACCAACAACAACAAATGACAGCCCAGGTTTCTCTGCCTTAATGGTATGAAGCCATGATGTAATGGCTATCACATCGGAGTGGCAACAGCGAAGCACAGGGTTTTCGTGGGCCTAGATTTTCACCATTGAGATCTTCATCCAACGTCATCCTTCAACCACGTCAGATCTTCACATCTGGTGCAGTCTGATTTGAACAGGGTACCGACTTTGCTAAATTATCACTATGCTCCGGTATCCTTTGCGGATTGTAAGGTGGTATACTGTTTCCATGCAGTAAAGATGATCAAGGCAATGGCACCAAGTTAAAAATGAGGGGCGGAGAGATAACGAATGACTTTTTTTTCCTATTCGTTCTTCAGAGAATATTTAGAATTTTTAAACTATTCTTCCACAAAACCCAACCCCTCCTCATAGTCAGTTTGGGAGTGGCAACAGACCAGGATTGTTTCATCAGGCTTACCCGTCAGACAAAAGACTAGCACCCATGTCAGGCCTCGTGGATGGTTGGAAGGCAGTGAAGGCAGTGAAGGCAGTGAAGGCAGTGAAGGCAGTGAAGGCAGTGAAGGCAGTGAAGGCAGTGAAGGCAGTGAAGGTAATGAAGGCAATGAAGGCAGTGAAGGCAGTGAAGGTAGTGTAGGCAGTGTAGGTAGTGTAGGTAGTGTAGGCAGTATAGGCAGTGTAGTTAGTGTAGGTAATATATGTAGTGTAGGTAGTGTAGGTAGTGTAGGTAGTGTAGGTAGTGTAGGTAGTGTAGGTAAGATAGGTAGGGCAGGCAGGGTAGGTAGGGTAGTTAGGGTAGGTAGTTTAGGTAGGGTAGGTAGGGTACGTGGGGTAGGTGTAAGACAGATAGACAATGACGGATAGGAAAGATTTGGTAGGATAGGGGAGGATAACTTAGGCAACATAGAATAGAATAAGTAGGATAGGAAAGGGTACATTGTATAAACTAAATTAGGAGAAAGTAGAATAGAGAAGAGGAGAATTAAATTGGGTTGGGTAGGATAAAGTTTTGTAGTAAAGGCAGAATAAGACTGGTTCGGTAAGGTAAATAAAGCAAGGGCAGGATAAGAAAAGGCAGGATAGAAGTTGGTAGAAATGGATAGGGTAGAGTATAGTTTAGTAGGACAGATAGATTAGAGTAGAATTTGTTTGTCAGGGAAGGGCTGGTTGGGTTGGTAACGATAGAAAAAGTTAGAACAGCTTAGGATAGGGTAGATTGTTGTATAAGAGGATAGGATTAATTAATGTAGAATACTATGAAGAGTATAGAACAGGATAAAGTAGGATAGAATAGAAAAGAATTAAAGGAGTAGGGTAGGATACATTAGGCTACGATAGTGCAGAGCAGAATGGAACAAGGTAGAACAGAATAGGCTAAAGAGTTAAGGATAGGGTGGGATAGTTTTCAGGGTAAATGAGCAACGATAGGGTAGAAAGCGACAGGATATAATTTGATTGGAAATGTCTTATGGAATAGGATAGGTATAAGCAATAGATAGGGGATTGAAAATTTGGCCAGAGTAGCATAGAGTAGAGAATAATTGAATAAAAAAGGATAGGATAGATTAAAGTTGAATAGAGAAGGATAGAGCAAGATAGAATTGGATAGGGATTAGTTGTAAGACAAGGTAGGATAGGATGGATTAGGGTAGATTAGGCATTGTGGGATAAGACAGGTATCATACGATAGGTATAGTACGATAAGTTAGGATAGGATAGAGCAGGAGAGGGGTAGAGTCATTTTTGGAAAGTAGGGTAGGGTAGGTACTGAGGATAGATAGGTTTAGATAGGGTAGGATACAATTGGGTAGTATAAGATACAGAAGGACAGGCAAATGTAAGATAGTTTGTGTATGGAAGGATAAGATGGATATGATATTTAGTTAAGGGGAAGAAGTGAGTAAGATAATTTTCCAAAATCGGGCCTGGAGGTGCTTAAGTAGTTCCTTAGGTATTACTACAGCTTATCGTCGAATTTCGTTGTGTTGTAAATGATGAAATACCAAATGATGGTAGGATCTTTGATCCCTTTTCAAGACACATTATCAACAATGTGATATTTGTTATATATCAACTGTTTGTAATCAATTCTTAATGAAAAACATTTCTTGATTTGTTTTTCAGGCGTTTGAAAAATCGTTCCTCCTGAATTTGAGGCCCCGAGTTGCTTAGCTTGTTGCTTAGATTTTGGAGCAAATCAAGGTCTCACACCTAAGCAACTGAGTTGCTTATAGAAAAAAAACGTGTAATAGCATGCTATTATTTAGGAGTCCATGTAAAAAGCTAAGGCAGACCTTTAAACTGCAGATTATAAAGGGGAATAGTGTATGGAAGCAACTGTGAATTGCCACTTATATCATCCCGTCGGTCAACACTGTTAATTACTTGATGCAAAGGGAGCTCTTTAACAGATACAAGAAAATATACAGCTATTTTGATCTGCGTTTTGCAGTAAAGCTTTATGAGCTTTTTTCTACGCTTCTTTTGTAAACAATGGTGTGTATTTTTTGTAATAGGGCACTAAAGTGCACATGCTCAACATGTGGAGAGAATACTTGACAGATACATGTTAAAGATGCGAATGTTGAGATAGATTTGTTAGCAATATACTGCTTCAATGTATAGTAATTTCACAAATGTAACTTTGTCCAATGCCCTGAATAAGGCAACAGTTCCCTCTCCTTACAGGTACTCTGTTTCTCGGCCAAGCCATGTTTTGTCATTCGTTACCGAGTAAGCATTTTGGCATAGCAACCTTTTTCATGACGGAGCACGGTAGTGACAAAACGGACAACTGACTTGACAAACCATTTTCTAATTAAGTGCGCCCATCCTTAGCTAGTTAAGAGCGATACATTATACTCAATTGTGACGTTTTGAAATAACAATGTCTGTGTCCGCTAGAGCTGATTTACGGAAAAGAGACAATAAGAAGGCAGATTTTTTTTGTTGTGTACAAAGCAAAGGTTTTCCTACTTTGATGTACAGTAAATTCCGGAACTGTCAAGGAAAGCGCAGAACTAGAACTGCCTTTTATAGGGATAATTCGTGTAGATTTTGGCACAGAGTGGGTTTTTAAGCAAGTGCTGTGCGTTTAGCAGAGTCACATCTTTTATATTTGGTCTCTGGAACCCGTGATGTCTGTTTCCTTTTAGGAGTTGATGTTGAGTAATTGTAAAGATAAGTCCTGTAGTTAGGGTTTTATTTATTTTCCAAACTCATAGACTTTGGATGGAAACAACTCTAATAGCTAGACAGTTCGTCACGTATCATCAGATTAATGGAACTCAAAGTTTACAAATATAATTAGAAAATTAACGTAATTTAGCGTTCATTTTGGAGTGCTACAAAAGCTTACAACTTTTTTTTTATTCACAAGTGAAAGGCAGAGATGGGTAGCTAGAGTTTTCTATTGATTTCAAGCAGTATTATATACATGATTCCAGTTTGGGTGGGATACTTTACTGAGTTAGCCAGGTTTGCGGGTTAAAAAACTAACCAAAAACTAAAATTGGGCTCTCACCGAATTTTCGGAATTCTTTTTCCTTCTTCTAGGCGTAAAATACAGTTGGACGCGGTTGCTTATAAAAGAAATTAAAATCAATAAAACATTCTCTACAACATTCCATCTAAAATTTCTACTTACAAATATATGATACTAAAACAGTTTAAGGTTAAAATTGTTAAAAATACATTGCTAAAAATTGCAAGAATTTAAAAGTATTTTAAAAGAATTTGAAGTTTTAATAAGTAATCGCACCTTATGGGAATGAAATTTCGGGAAGCCTCGCACTCTTTTTCTTCTTATTGTTGTTTAAAAAGAACATATTTAGGAGTATCATATATTTGCAAGTAGAAATTTTGTTTATATATTTATGTGGCACGAAGCAGACTATCAAGAGTTTAGTGAGACTTTTATACTGTGTTCATCAGCAATTTGATAATAATGAGTACCACAGTCTTTCTTTTTATTCAAAATTATTTGAAAGAAAATCTTACGTCTTCCATAAGTCTAAAAAGTCTATGAAACAACAAAAATCAATCCGACTGCTATAAACTCTTAAAAACTGGTAATAAATAGACTGTATCAAATTTGATGTACAAAGGCTTATATGACTTAAAAAGGTACGAGATACAGAACATTGTCAAGTGTTCACAAAGCTCTTATAAATACTCCCTGCGATTAAATGAAACTAGGGAATGCTGTCAAGATCTGTTATTGCATCTGGAACAACTTGCCCTTTAAAGTCACCTTTCCCAGTGACATTATACTTTCTATTTGATGCAAATTTAAATGTCAGAAGAAAATCTCTTATACGTTGTCAAGCTTGATGACATACCATTAGAAGATATTTAGGACATTCGGGTAGATCCACCTTAATAAGAAAGCTGTACACATCGGTTAGATGTTTCGTGTCGCCTTTCTTTTCCAAGGAATGATAAGGAGTTCCTTTGCGCTTACTCATATGGAAAATGAAAGTCCTGATGCGATTTTAAATTTATTAAAAACATTAAAATCAGTCATCGACAAACTTTTACAATATTGAATGTGCCATTACCATATCAAAGTAAGCAGAAAGCTTCACTTTAATTCTTCTTCTTCTTCTTCTTCTTCTTCTGCTTCTGTTTCTTCTTCTGCTTCTGTTTCTTCTTCTGCTTCTGTTTCTTCTTCTGCTTCTGTTTCTTCTTCTGCTTCTGTTTATTCTTCTGCTTCTGTTTTCCCTGGCTTCTTCGTTCGAAACTATCTTCTTGATGGTTTCATAGAAGGTGGTCGCGAAGGATGCGGGGCAGGGGGGTGATTTAAGCAATGAAGTAGAACCTATTTGAAGCAATCGATATCGCTTCAAAGTAGGTCCGTTGTAGGGATGCTTTATCATAGAAAAGATGCCTCAACGTCATTTTAAAAGGAACCACGTACTATATCTATACATTTTGCCAAAATTTGCCTTGACATGGCCTGCTGGTACCACTATTGATGCGGCCCTCTCAGAAGATAGTTTGGTTATCTACTTGTCTATCATCCATAAAGATCTGCAGGCAGAGTTAAAAATTTAAAGGAGCTATTACAAACTATGGCGGCTATTTTGAAATTGGGAGGCTGACATTCAAACTGCTGGTATTTATGACGATGGTACATCAGAAAACAGATTCAAGATACGAGCCAAATTATTAAGCTACGAGCAGCTTTCTCATTTCACTCCATACGGTTGCTGTGATCAGTGTATGGCAAAAACGTTTAGCAGAATGAATCCATTACTCAACGCAATATTCTATTCAATCGATAGAGAAGACTTCTCATCGTTTGTCATTCAACGGACGCTATTGTACTTTTTCCCCCATCTCTTTTTTTGCTTATTTTTTTTTCTTTGCTAGGGAATGACAGTACTTGGTAAAAATGGTCCCCACCCTCCGCCGCCACTGAATAGCTAAATTTCGAAACTTTTCGCAAACCACAATGCTTCTTCGCCCTATATAGAGTTAACCCTAAGCTATAGTTGCTTACTTTTCATGCTGAAACCATAATTGAAGTGTTCCTTTTGATAATAAGGTAAGTATCATCGAGAAGAGAGGATTTGAAATATACGCTTTGAAAAGAAGCGTTGGTCACTGGTCTGATCCCCTGTGGTGACATACTTTCTAATTCTCTAGTGTTCTTTTCAAGTCATCTCTTCTCGATGATACTTTCTACTTTAACGGGCTTTGGACTAATGATGGGCCGGAGGGAAGTTCTTCCTTGGTCAAGTCACATGGCGCAGAGAGGCTGGTCTGCGATTGATTGATTTGATCTGGATGTCGATCTCCACCGGTGGATGATTGGGAGCTAATGTGGCAACTAGAGAAATATAAGTATGTTAACATCGGAGGTCACCTAGCTCAGTTGATAGAGCGCTTACCGCGAAAACGTGGGTCACGGGTTCGATCCCCGGTAGTGACATATTTTCTATTTCTCTAGTGTTCTTTTCAAAACTGCTTTTAATAAGATAAGTAGGGTTAGGACCATAAGGAGCTCTCAAACTAACATTTATTTTGTAGTTTGGGGCACCCGTCAGGGTCAAACTCAAGTATCTTTTGCCGATGCGCCCATTTTTCTTACTTGAATGCCTCGGTCATGGGGTCGAATCCCTTAAGACTCAATTGAGGAATTGTGTTGAGGCCTAAAGCAGGTCTTGTCTCGTATTCGAAAAGGATTAAGGCATTTGTAAAGGCAATTATTGTAAGATAGTCTGCTGTACTTGCAAAGGTCCGTTAGGAAAATAAAGACAATCAGTAACATGGAGGCGTTACGCAAATTGGTGAGGTAATCAAATCAGCAGAGAATCAAAAACAACTTAAAAATTTTAAAGACTATCAATACGTGACGTCATGAAAATATCAAAATTATGCCGGCTTCTTTAATCCATCTACCATTATTATATTATCGTAAACGTAAAACAAACAAATAAATATCATGTCGTAACCATGCCTACTATACTGTTAAAGAGACCTAATTTTAGGATATCTTTGCTACAAAAATCATGATGAAAAATATCAGTAACGCGATTAAATGTTATAAGCATTTACATCAGCAATAAGAAAATAGTTTGTAATTGAAAAATCTCAAATATTAAGCACTTAATTTGTACGAATCTGATGTTAATCGTGGATAGGAAGCGGATGGGCCATCCAACCTCCTCGCCCCAAGCGTCGGAGGCTCAGAGGAGACGGCAAAGTTATACGGTGGGGAAAGGCGATATCTCAACTTGATTCTGTATTTTTTATGAGACTGTTGAATCGGAATCGAGGTTTCAAATATGTGAAAATTTCCTATTCATTTTCGAGTAATTTAAATTTTCATTTTGAAATGGCTGTTTGTTCACGAAGAGGGAACTGTGATATCTCCCGTAGACATGTATATTAGTATGCCTGATGCACATATATTCTAATGATGAAAACAACTCTCAAAGAAGACGCTATCGATGCTGACCCTTGTTTCTTTTTCTTTCTACCTTTGCATTCACTCTGCTTCCTATTTCAACACCTAGTTCTCTAGTACTGGGAACTAGTCAAGATAATCACATTACTACAGAATCCATAATGAAACTTCCCATAATTCGACTAAAGATCTGAAGATGAGCTGAAGGAAGCCCTTGGCCTTCTTCAACTCATGGATAGATAAATGTATAATTTGCAGTTTCCTAGTTTGTGACCAGTTTTTGCAAAATTGTGACACATGTGAGCAAAATTTAATAGAGAAATATGAGGTGCATAAGGCTACTCCGGCCTACCATAGTCCTCTATTTTCCAACTCATGGAGGCCCTGCATATGAAGTGGAATTTGGTACATAGAGAACAAACATTTCCGTTAAGGTAGTAGCACACCTTGTTGCACCCATGTAATGATATAAAGAACTAATTGACTAATTAATTTGTACAAATCTACGGTCGAACTACTCCATAGATTCTTCAGTTACTCAGCCGAGTTGCTCCAACTAGTTTCCATACCCCTTCTATTACTTGATTCTCGCCATAACCGCAAACAACATTCCAAAGAAGGAAACACTGCAACACGTGACGTAATTTAAGAAAAGAAATCTTAGACTGAAGGCAAGCTGGCAGTGTGTCTTACGCACCTACCAGGAAATACTGACTCCTAGTAACAGGAATGTGTTTGGAGGCTCATGAAACTGTTGCTGAAGTAATTATGATAACAGTCTATCTGATGAATCTAGACAAAAATTATTCTTATATGGTATTTGAACAAGTTAAACTAGACTGGCACCTGAGAAGGCATTGTAATGTCCGTCAATTGAGCTTTAATAAACACTTATCCGTCTGTTCTCAATTTTGGAACTAAAACGTTGCTAGAACAACATAAAATTTTATGACGACGAAGTTAAAATGACTTCCCTTGAGAAGGAAATTAAGATGAGCTACTCGATGTCACGATATTTGCTTTGGAGTCTAAAACAAAACAGTCATTATTTTCTTAATGATTGTTTCGTAAGCAAAGAGTGAATACGAAACCGTTTTGTAAGAGGCTGCTTGAAATTAACCATATCATTTGAGTCCACTGGGGGAGAGTGATTGCGGGATTGCATATTACAGCTTTTATTTCGATTAATCGTTCCTTGTTTGTTCTCAAGCGTCATTTGAATCTCATTAAAACCACCCTATCTCTTCTACTTTATTTCAAGTGAGATGTATGTCTACCAGTCAGCTGAGCTTTGCTGACTAGAGTCAGTACTACGTTAACGGTGTACGTTCGTCGTGTTATATAGTAGTTATTCCTGTCATCAACATGCAAGGAAAGCAAAATCAAAATCGTAAAGGTGAGATTGTCTAACACTGAGCAGAATTTACTGAATCTTTTTTCAAACGTTCGGAAATTCTCCCGCTAGGCCAGAGTGTCAGTTTTTCAAATACAGTGAAGGTTTCGTTACACCTTCAATATAAATAAAACAATATAATATAGAGTAGTAAAGTTGAAGTACAAAATTAACGGGAAAGTAGACATTGGTTACGATTCTCAAATAGCAACACAAAGATCTAAACCTCGAAAGGTTCCATAGGTTATTTAAATCCACTAAGTGAAAACTTATCAAAGGATAAAACACCTAAATCCGAACAATTGTGGTGAGACAGCTCCCACGAAGATATTTGGTCAACAATAACATTTATTTCTAGAGGATGGTGGTAAAGGGGAAAAGAAAAGGGACTTGCTTTCCAAGTCTAAGGAAGATAGAGTCATCTGATAATGCCTGCAGTAGTTGCTGATCTGGACTTCATAGGTTATGTTGATCAAATTTTTATATGACATTAAAGAAGCACACAAAATATTGCACTGGATTAAATCTACAGCAAATACCTTCGGTCGTAATATCAATGACAACCGGGGCGTACAACTACTTAAAAAGATAGCATCGTCCAACGCGTCTTTATCTTTAAATATCTCTGATTATTAAGTGTAGACTCATTGTGGGCAGACTAGTCCTAGGTTCGGTATCAGTTATACTTCGCCTCTTGCACTCTTTCATTTTTACCGCCTTTGTTTTCATATGTCCATCGGCTAAGGAAGTAATGTCCCGAAATCTTTTGCGTATGTATTGAACCTTCGGGCACAACCCTTACCTATTATGGATAAATTAGTCTAGTTCGTAGCATGTACTGTTGCACGTTGCTACCAGATAAAGACCAGTCCTACTTTCTTTAACTTATTTGTTACTACAATGGTCCATGTTGAATTTTGAATTCGGGCCGCCCAAGGTCTAGTCTTTTCGTTGGCTGTAACGCTTCTTTAAGGGTGTATTTTCCTTTAAAATAACCCTAACCTAACAAATGTCTAACCATGGAATTCATTTCTTTATTTTACAAATTGAATCTTCTCTTTTTCACTACGCCATTCCTATAGAGATGCATTGACCATGATATAAAACCATTGAATTTTAAAACTTTCCTTAGCAAGTGTCTTGCCTCAGTGTTTGTTTTTCCTTATCAAATGGACTTACTCTCACTTTTAGACTGAGTTCATTATAGTTTACGTAGAATCGTCTCCATTGCTTGCTGTTTTTGGAGAGTTAATATATTTTCCGTGTTTAGTGGTGATCCTAAAATTTGCAGCTTTTCATATTGCTCCCTTCATGCCCGTTTCAGCTCAAAATATGCAACAATATATTTTATCCCAGCCATGGTATCTACATTATACTTGCACCTTTGTTATATTATTAATGCTTTAAGCAGTCGAGTTGCGTAACTGACATCTTAAAGAACGGAAATGGCATCTCTTCTGCAAAAGGAAAGAGATCATGGAGGCCCTTTGGAGTGGACAAAAATGGAGTCTTAAACAAATCTACATCTTAAAAAATACTGATAGCCGGTGTACATGAATGTGAGAGGAGGCAGAACAAAAAAATAAATATAACAAGAAGAAGCAAAATGACAACAAGAAGAAAAATAAGAAAAGCGTGAACAAAGACAACATTAAAAGACCCAAGGAAAACAACGAAAATCCCAAAAGGAGATGAAGAAGAAAAACGCTAAGAGGAGATGATCAGGAAGAACGAGAGGATGGAGCTGAACAAGGGGAACTAGCAGAACAAGAAGGACAAGTAAAGCAAGAGGAAGAAATGAAATGAGAAAAACAAGACTAATAGAGGGAAAGGAAGAGGACCAAGGTGGCAAGAAAAAGAAGAAGAACAAAAGGGCAAGGAACGAAAACCGCTTATGCACAGGTAGAACAGATTAGGTGACCTATAAATTGTGTCACATACTTCCTCCTTTTATTCTTTTCTAACTTTTGTTCCAAATCGATTGGTACGTTAGCCTGTGTGAGTACAACCCTCGCTTTATAACAAAGTCCTGTCACTTTCAATTTCTTGTGTGAATGAAATCTTGCGATTGAACCAAAACTACGATGTAGCAGGGATGGAAAATAATGCATCACAACTGATACAAAACCGACTACGAAATAGAACTTGATTTGGATCTTTTGGCTAGCTAGAACGTTATCACTTACTAAGGAACTAAGGCGTGGTTAATGGTACAAATAGGAAGTTGGAGGTAATCAAGGTATGCCAAATAGGGTAAGAGATACGCAATTGTACCAGTTTACTCAAAAACAGCAGCACGTAATACTAGTGTGCAAAGTTAAAGGCTAAATA
Organism: Alatinidae sp. Z8VKAUB7J3; assembly: GCA_010016025.2. NCBI lineage: Eukaryota > Metazoa > Cnidaria > Cubozoa > Carybdeida > Alatinidae > Alatinidae sp. Z8VKAUB7J3. The sequence goes on along the minus strand of JAAAKM020073195.1, from coordinate 73,063,715 downwards.
TGAAATAACAGATATACTGCCTTCACATCAAACCTTAAAACGGTTTCGGCAATTGTTGAAAACCTCATTACGGTTCGCACCGCCCACAACCGCATCGAAAACTGTTCTACAACCGTTGTAGCTTATATCGGTTATAGAGGTAGTCTTGTAACCGTTTTAAGGGACGTCGGGGTGTGGAACTGTCCAGATGTTTGAAATCTAATGGGCGGCTCAGAGCATAACAAGATTTTTCTTACCAAAATCATACTGGTGACGTTGGCTTTTGATTCGTGGACGACTCTTAGGTTGAGCCCAGCTTGGACAAGAAAACAAGTCCCTGGCTTAAGTGACTTTCACAAAGTGTAGGATTCGTCGACGGACACGAGTTGTCCTGAAATTCCTATGAATATTCCTATGAGTTAATCTTAGCCTTCAGAAATAGCCTGTCACTTTCTTGTGTGAATTAAATCTCGCTGGTTCGGGAATCTTTGTTTTAGTATTTAACACGCATACATATTTAAGCTTCCCACTGTTGCTTATGGTAACATTGGTAAGCACCACGGTGCAGATGTCACAAGAAGTAGAAAGAAGTTACCTACCGAGAAGTGGTAGGTAACGTGCTCACAAGAAACACACTCCATGAAGTTGATTTTCAAGACTAACTCCAGTGAAAAGGATTTGATCAGACTTATATTTTTAGAAGTGTGCAGGAGTTGTACTGTGGAATAAAATATACGTTTCTATGTTTATCTCATTGATACCGAAAGCTGAATACTTATCACACGATGAACAGACTAGTGTTATACGACAGCAATCAGAGTGACAATTGGTCAACGACTATATGCTGAGGGAAATTTTAGGGAATAAAATTGCTTTAAATGAAGCCTTGAAAAAATCAAGGAATGTCCTGAAGTTCCTATGAATATTCCTTTAAGTTAATCTTAGCCTTCAAAAATAGTCATTTCTTTTAAGGACTGACGCATTACATGAGCCAAATTGTTCCTCGTTAACCTGAGATTGATTTTTGAAATACACTTACAATGGTCAGTAAAACGCCAAATGTGGAAACTTCATTGACAACGTTTCTTCTAAGAGACTTTTCTTAAGCTTAGCTTGGCTTAGCAAGTACTTTGTATCCAGGTCTTCTCTTATCATTGTTTAACGCTAATTGCTATTTTTGTGATCCACCCTTGTTGGTTAACCTGGGTTACCATTATAAGGATATTATTTAACATGGGCAATAAGTGCTGCTCTTCACCAGTCTACTTTTAAACGTAGGTATCTGAGAAAAATATCACGACAACTATAACTGTTACATGTCTGAAGCTTATTTCCGCATTCATTAAAAACTCCGCATACCAAGCATACAATACATTTCCCTTAATCAAAGTATGCGGGCAAAAAGGCAACACAAGAATATCCTACCACAAATCACTTGTCTGAAAGAAAGTCACGGAATCTTACAATTCAGGTTTCCGATGCGATCGGTGACGTCCATGATTACGTTAAATTAGGAGACCGTGCACTCAGGACGTCTCTCGCGTCGCGTGAAAAATAACGATGACGTGTCACATTGTAAGTTTGCGGCCGTTGCAGTTCTTAAGTCTTTGGGTACGAAAATGCGTGGCTTTTATGTTTAAACGTAGTCTATGGCATTTTCGGCATCACAATATAACCTCAGCTTCCGGTTTGATTAGTATCGAGATTACATTTTACATTAAAATTGATGTAAATCTCGCCTCATTTAGCGAGAGGTCAGTGCATATGTTCAAAATATTGATGAGTCACACAAACATCATCATCACCTTTAAGCGTTGGACCTGTTCCTAACACGAGAAAATCTAAAAAATAAGATCACCCTACAAGAGAGCAGATTATTGCGATTTCAACATCAAAATACAATTGCATCCATCCTTGTAAGAACTAGCTTTACCCCTCATACATTAAAGGCCAATAACCTCCCCTGAGGAAGTCCACATGTGTTTTTCAGGAACAGTGTTGAGCAAAGATCCGCCAGATCAAACAACGACCAACGAATTTCGAAGCTTTCCTTGTCAGTGGCTTTCTTGTTAAATCCAACAAATTAAATCTGCAGTACTGAATAAATGAGGGGTGGTAAATGCTATCATAAAAATTAGTTGACTATGGTATATGAGTGAGAAATAACGGTAAACATCACCGTTCCCTTCAAATTATAACACATTTTAGCTATGTCGGCTCCAAATATATATCATAACATTTACATATCGGATATTTCAATTGACTTCCCGTATTTCCTCTTATCAGCGCCGGGCCTCCAATTAGGGCCGCCCTCTAATAAGCGCCGCACCTTAAAGCAAAATTATTTTATTAGCGCCGCCCTCTAATTAGCGCCTCCCCTCTAATAAGTGCCGCACCTAGAAAAAGTAGCGTTAATTAGAAAAAGGGAAAAAACCATACAGAATGGTAATTACAAAATAAAATACGTTTTGAAGCATAAAAAACATTGATTCTGTTTCGTTCTTTGATTCTGTTTATATTGTTTTTTAACTGTTGTGACGCATAAGACGATTCAACTCTTGGACACTTATTATTGTGCTTTGTTCTCTCCACGATGACCCATAAAATAGTATCTCTTGCAGGCCTCTTGGCAAAGGGAAAGTATGCTTTTCCCATCGCTCATTGTACTTTTAAGATTAACACTTATGTAAATAATGCTCTGAAACTTTTTAACGTACTTTTTTCACAGTGTTTTAAAACTTTTTCCTTTAAATAATGTTTAGTAACTATGTTTCGTGTTCTTGCCTTGTGTCGGTCACCTGTCTTTATATAAAAAACGTTTTCCTTGTTAGACTGCTTACACCTAACAGCGTTTAGGAGGTCTTTGAATGTTGTTTCAAGAAAACACTAATTACCAGTTGTATAAAAATTGCTATTGTCTTTCAACTCTTTGCTATTGCCTTGCAATTGCTTTGCAATTCTTTCACAAGAGAACAAACAGTGTCTCCTTGCCTTTCATGAATAGATACCCTTGCTAAATATCAACTATCGTCTCTTGACTTTCAGATCTCAGATCTCCCATCTGGACGGTACATTCTTCAAGCATAACTCCGTACGTTCGAGAAAACAGTCCAGTTCACATTGAATGCAATTACACTGGATTACCACATGGGATTGTGACATACTCGTATCACAAAGATGGAAAGATATTCCCCAGATCGTCAGCACAGATGATACAAACTGCAATGATTAAAAGAGATGAGAGTGGAGTATACCAATGCACAACCCGAGATAACTTTTTCCTACGTAACTCGGTACATATCACTGTCAGCGTATCATGTGAGTAGCATACCTCCATATAATAGCTACTATGCGTTTTTCTATGAAAGTTGTCCATGTACTCTACCAACTGAGTTAGGTAACCCTCGTGCCACGCATGCCACCAGTCAATATAGCAAAATTGGGGATCACCTAGAACAGTTGAGAGAGCACACAGTGGAGGCTTTGGTCACGATGGTGACATACTTTTTATTCTCTAGTGTCTCTTCAAAGCCGACTTCATAAATGGCACTACTGTTATGTAAAACCCGGAGTTTGCTAAGGCATCAAATAATTCCTCTAGATCACTATAAATTCCCGAACGTTCCCAAAATATGTTTTCGGTAGTTTTTTTATAAATGTTTCAGTTTAGAGAAACGCTTTGAATCTGCCAGAATGATTTAATAGCGGAAATTGGACTCGAGCATCAGTACCGATAATTTAATTTTATTGTATTATTGTATTTCATAAAACTGTTTAAATTCACATAGAGTATTTGAGAATTTTAATTTACGTATTACCTTGCCTTAGATTTGGACCAGCCATCCATCACTTCGTCTCAAGGATTTGTCGTTATCGAAAACTTTCCCCTGGATTTGACTTGTCGAGTAACTGCCTTTCCCAGTGTAACATAACTGGAGTCATGTAGTGCAAGTTTCAACATCCAAATGAGAAAACTCATCTGTCGCAGCCGAGAATCCCTGTCCCAGTGGAGAAGATCTGTAGAGTCCTTGTCAAGGAGGGAGGATTTTGGGTTGGCAAGGATGCAAGAAGGTCCTCACGCAGTATTTAGTGAGCCCCAAGAGCACATGCTCTTCTGTGCATTCTAAAAGCACTTCTAAGAGTCCCTTCCCGGTTGCTAACACGCACGTTTTGATGTCAAGGATGGTTAGGTCTTTATCAGTAAGAGGATCTGCTCCTTTATTCCCCTTAATTCCTCACTTCATAGGTTAACGTTCTATTCCAAATTGCCGTCATGAGCTGAAAATCGCCGCAGTATCCAGAAACTGTCCAGTAGTTTTTTCCCATATCCCATTTCGTAGCGATGCGAGTCTGTCTCGGCCTGACAAACCCACCCCTTTTTCTCCTAAATTTTACTTTTCATCAAAAAAAATGTTATTTAGTCTGCAAGTCTTTCCATTTGCTTTATGTACTCCTCAACCATGATTTGATAACATTCAGGATTTGGTTTCTTCTTGCTCACTACCGTTGAGAGTTTTCTGTGGCGACTTATTCGAGGTCATGCTTTTTCGTTCTTCGTATTCAAAATATCTAGGAGTTTTTCGAACTTATCCTTTGAGTACAGAGAGGATACGTTTCAAAAACGATAGACCTCATCTATCGTCTTTACGTTTTTTTAAGTTGTAGATACATTTTACCATGTACTACACATTTTTTCCCTCAAATAATTCAAGTAAAGTACTGTAAAAGTTTCAGAATTTGTCAATTATAAGAGACAAGTCACTTCTAGCTGGGAATAGCAAAGTTTCTCTGGTAAAAGAATAGGTCACACCCTCAGACCCTTCCCTGAAAACGTTATGCATGTGCTCAAGGGTCCAGTGTGATGTTATTGACAGCTTACCTGATGGGAGAAGATTGATCTATACTGGGTCTTTTGAGCACTTATTGAACCAATCTTACCCTAAGGATCTGAAAATTGGACTCTTTCAGCAAAACAGCAGCACCGTTTAGATGGATGTTATACTCGTCTTCTTAGAGGAGCACTTAACATTTCATGGCGAAACCACCCAACTCTAGAAATGATATATGGAGAACTACCATTTATCAACAGGATCAACATTAGTCCAAAAGAGACGTGTTCAGTTTGCTGGACATTGTGCACGTGCCACTGATGAACCTGTTTCATCGTTTATACTATGGAGGCACCCAACATTTTACAATCGGTCTTAACAGAGTCAACAGAGAGGATACACGCGTTTTTTATAAGCAACTCCATTGTCGGGGTCAGGCCTCGAGTTGCTTAGCAATTTTCCAAAATCAGGCCTGGAGTTACTTAAGTAGTTGCTTAGGTATCACTGGCTCAACCGCCCAGTAGGACCGCCTCTTACGGACCATGGAAAGAACCTGCCATCAATGTGTCATCAATGAGAACAGTTATGTTGGCACCGCCCTAGCCCCTGTAAGAAATGGGAGTGCATGGCGTAAGACCGCTTCAATCTAAGCACATTGACGCTATATTTTCCCTCCTTAGATTCCTTTGGCCAATCGTCAAACATGTATTAACCAATACAAGGCTGTCAAAAATGAAATCACGAAGAACATGATTTGCGCAGGAGATGGAAAAGGGACTGTCGATGCCTGCCAGGTGAGTAGTTTCCTTGTGATTTTTTTAAAAATTAGCATTCAAGAGTTTTAGCTCTGCCTTAAAGTTCTTCCTAATGTATTCATCTCAGCTGAAATGATACTTAACCCTATTTAGGCAAGGGCAGATCTTAAAACTTTCTTGCAATTTCAAGTTGAAACTGGTACCTTGGAGCAGCGTCTCTCAACGGGGGTCCCCCGTACGGAAACTTTGAGATTAAATGGGGGTAAATTTGAGACAAGGGGTACTGGGGGGTTCAGGCATACACAGGGGTAAGTGAGATTCTCTGATAAAATACTTTATTGTTGCTAAATTATTTACAAAGTTAATAGAATGTTTTCGTATTGCGTTGAAATACCGAAAGTAAACAACGGGATAGATAAATGTTTTCTCCTCTCTCACACACTTTTATTTTACACATAGGAACCAAGTTAGGACACTTTATTAACATTTTTATTGCATGTAGTGCTTGCAATATATTAATAGAGAGGGAAACGCCAAATTTCTATGGCCCCATGGGATACTTTGAAATTTTCGTTGCGCCAGGGGAGTAATATACTTTCAGAGCATAAACCTCCACAGACATGTGTGTCTAAAATCTATCTGGCTTCATCATAGGTGACTTAATCACGTGACCTAATTATAACGCCATTGTTCACGTGACCAACGTCCACCAAATTTTGACGCCAGGGGAGTAATATACTTTCAGAGCATAAACCTCCACAGACATGTGTGTCTAAAATCTATCTGGCTTCATCATA
>JAAAKM020073195.1:73015507-73057255 GCA_010016025.2 Alatinidae sp. Z8VKAUB7J3 | reverse complement strand
GGTGACTTAATCACGTGACCTAATTATAACGCCATTGTTCACGTGACCAACGTCCACCAAATATTGATTTAATGACTGATGATTTATATATCCTTTAAAAGAAAATTAAATTTGGAGTACGCTATCATAAATTTTTCAATCATTCAAGTATTTTATAGAATTTTTCTGCCTCTATGCTGTTAAATGACACGCCCTCTCCCCCCTTAGCATTATTCTTTTATTTAATTGTTGAAAATTTTAGTCATTAACAAATGTTGTGGAGTTCAGTATCTGGAATTGAACAAAAATGTCTTCTAAAAAAAGGTACTTAAGGGACTTATCTATTATAGCGACCCCACTCAAGAAGTGGAGTTGGGTTAATCCTATTGAAATATACCTAAATATGGCACCTCACACCTCACACCTCACACCTCACACCTCACACCTCTCACCTTACACCTCACACCTCACACCTTACACCTCACACCTCACACCTCACACCTCACATCTCACACCTCACACCTCACACCTCACACCTCACATCTCACATCTCACAGTAACGTTTGAGCCTGCAACTTTACCAACTTTCGTCTATCGTCACCGCCTGTCAAAGACATGATCTATTAAAGATGGAAGGAAAAGCAGACGTTTGAACTATTATTTTCTTTCTCTGGTAATGAAATTTGAGTGATCACTCGCAAAGGAAACTGACTTCAAGAGAGAGACAGCCAGTGTTTCAGTTTCCTGACATAGATTTATTAAATTGATACAAGACTTAAGTGATGAATTGGGTATAACGTTAGGAGTGTCAATCGAGTGTCGTCGGAGCACTTCATAACATTTGAAACTTTTAAGAAGTCTGAACTGTTTACAACTCTTTTTGGCAGTGTTGAACAAAATGTCTTTAATTGACCAAATTTTGGAAAAAACTTATTAAAGTTTAAGTGACCTTCAGATCCTCAAAGTGGTTACCAGACTACGTTTTAAAGGATACTAACACCTCTCATCTCAAAATAACAAAATTGCAAAATAAATGCATAAAAATGCTACGTTTACATAAAAAAATGTAAGTTTCTGAGAAGTACAGCATTTTCCAAACTACAAAGCATCGTCCCTATCTTATGATTATGTATTGTTTTATCCCTCAAATCTTTTTAACAACATTTGTTCTTGAAACACATTTTTCTAACTACGAAACCAACTCTACAGCCGTTTAGCTGCTTCACTAGTAGTAAAAACTTTGTGATAAAAATGCGAAAGATGCCGACTTTAAGTATGTACATGTACTGAACGAAGTCAGCCTTAAGTTAAATTCACACTAAAGGCGTATTCGAGCAGTGGGTCACAAGGCAGCCCGTTACCATGCGTCAAATGGTCATGCATGATGCATTTGTGTAACACAATGGCCCCAGAAAGATCATCTTTCGAAAGTGAATAACTTTGAAAGAAGAGGAGACGACTTGGCTTAGTTTCAAGTAGGCTTCGATTTTACATGGACGTTGTGTTATCTTTAAGGGATACAAATGCAAGTTGCCAAATTCTGATACTTTTAGCACAAGATTAAACCACAGTTATTATGTTGACATCATGATGAATTTGAAGAATTGAGGAATTCATGTGAAGGTGATTGAGTTAAATCGCTGACAAATCGACTAAAGTTATCGTTGAATTGCAAAGGGAATTGAAAACCTAAGGGAAATGTTTTGGCACATGGGTGCTAATCTAGGTCACTTTTGCTTAATAACAAAAATATCGAAACACTAAAAATCTGAACTCAAGCAAGATCATAGGGTAATTCGATTTCCTGAAACGACTTTACTTGTCTCGATGTCGCGTACTGATTTAATGCCCAACTTTCTCATGCCGTGCAAGTGCTTCTGTGCAAAAATGGGCCTATGGTCAGTTGATATGACCTGGTTGCCTTGAACAGATATATAACGTATATTTTCTATACTCGATATTTTAAACGTTGGTTTCCCACCATGCCAATGAGCGGCAACCAAATACAGCGTGGCTTTTCAAGTACGATATCTCAGCTACTCTCAGGCACCTCGTAGTCCCTTATAGTTACACGGAATAAAAATCAAAACATATAAAGTAGTTCCTTTCTGCAATATCCGCGGTTAGATAGCATTACTCTCGAATGCCAAATAATCGTAACCCCCGCTTATTAATTTTTTGAAGTTTATAACTCCCCCGCTCCTTATTAGGACCCCCTGTTTATTAATTTCAAGGAATTTTCCCACTACTCAAAATGTAAATGATATCTGAAACTCTTGAATAACTTCCCATGTAACATTTGACCCTGGAACAGTTGCTAATTAGTCAATCAGTACGATTTTTGTCCTCATTTGTGTCATCCTTATTTAAAACTTTCACGAAGTTGAGAGTGGAGTTCAGACCCTCCGTTTATTTGGACCCCCCGTATATTCGGCACTCCAGAGTAACGTGCAGAATCAGTAATTTAGCGATTTGATTGGGCTCCATAGGATAAATGTCTGAGTGCCTTCTCAACCTACAGGTCTGACAATTGGTCTGTGCGTCTGACCGTGAGGGATCAATTCCTGTTTCCAAGTAAGCATATATGCAAAAAAAATGGACAGTAACCCCAAACGTCAGAATAACTTCGAAGGCTGGCAACGCCCTAAATAATACAAAAGAGGGGTCAATTAAAGAGGAGAAAAATCTGAGGGGGCAGCGTAAATTTCGGGTGACCAATGGCCTAGGGAAGTTCCTAGGCATTAATAAATTTCAATGACAGAAATTGTAACATTTATAAGACTATTAGAGACACACCATAATTACGATGAAGTATTCAATACTATTGGATACACGAGAAGGACAACAAATTGAGTTCGCAAAAGGAAGCCCGTGAACTTATTATTAGTCAATTAAAAGCTAAACTTGAGAAGAAAGAATAATTTCCGAGGGGCGAATAACTGCAAAAAAAGTATACGTGACTTGTTTCTTTAGTTATTTTTTTCTTTGACTTTTTTCCGACTTTTTGACTCCTATTCTGACTTTCGGACTTTTTTCCTGACTTTTTAACTTTTTTCCTGACTTTTTGACTTTTTTCTGACTTTTCCTAATATGCATTGAATGTTGCTTTGGAGTATTCTTGTCTTCATGGTTCTGCTCGTATATGTCATGTAGAGATGTCGAATGTGTTTCTGCAGCTGTTCACAAGAATTTGTTTGGGATTCTTTTCCAGAACTACTCTGATTTATTTTTTAATGAAACTGTTGGTTTGGAGGAGGGCTTTGATTTGTTTTTCTAATTGCATCAGGAAGGTCGACTTTAATAAAATTTCTTAGGTCTTCTGAAAAGGATTTTGATGACGCTGTTGCTGGATAAAGATAGATAGTGTGAGGCATTATTCCGATCTTGATCACTGTGAGTAGGTTTATTGTATATTTGGCCTATAATGCTGTGGTTTTCTTTTCTTGTAAGCTTGAAATAAGAGAAAGGTAGTTTCCCCCCTTTTTTGTCTCCATGGCGAATTGACACTGGGATAGAGGTCATTTATACATTTGAGGAAGATGTTCAGCTTTGCTTTCTTGATGATAGGAAATGCATATCTTTCATAGATAGATGGGGTCTCCTTAGCAGTAATTAGAGGTTCAAAGCCTTAAATAAATATTTCAGCAATGACGGAATATGCCTGATCTTCGATTGGTACGTCAATATTTTTGAATCAATAACTTCTATCGAACAGGAAAAAAGTGTTGCTATACGCAATTTAGAGGATGTTGATTTTTGATGGCTTTATTGGAATTCTAGAGTGAAGTGTCATTGTATACACGTTCTTGGATTATTTGCATTGTGTCTTTGACGAGGTCCTTGTTTACAGAGGTGATATCGAATGAAAGCACGATTTTATAGGTATTGACTCTTTGATGTTTGTTAGTAGTGCTGTGGTGATGACAACGCCCATGCACCGGGTCCCCAGGTTGTGGATAGGGGAGCGGCCTCTAGATATAGAGGTTAGCTGCTAATATATTGAATAAGCAGTCCTGGACAAAAATCGAGAGTCACCCTTTGGCAAGGTGTGTAGCACTCGATAGCCACCCAAGACAGGGTTACCTTTAAGACAAATAAAATCCAGGAGCTTCTGCGCGGAAAGCGTCGGCTCCTTGGTCAGAATGGCCTCTGTGTCTGATAAAAATTTCTATGACAAGCTATTTCTGTTCATACCAGATTACCTTGAGAAAGTTCCTGATCAAGTCTTATTCTCGATAAGCATTTTGTATTCACGAAATAGAAATCGACCCCCAGTCCGGATGTATCACCAGGGGTGCGTTAGAAATCTGCCAGAAGGCTGCAAAGCATTAATGTAGTACATGGAACGTTTGTACGTTACATGAAGATGGAAAAATTAAAAATTTGATACATGAAATGTCTAGACTTATAGATATCTTAGGTGTATGAGAGACTCATTGGAATGTTGATACACCCGAATCCTTTGAGAAAATGGTTATGTTGATATTTGTTAGAAGGGGAAAGAAATAAAACGGCTGCTAGACGCCAATGATGCCCCCTTCAGCTCCCATTCCCGACTCACTGCTAAGTTTGACATTTTAACATTATCCAAAAAAACACATTGTGCACGTAAATTAACCATTTGATCAATCTCGACAAACTGGCTAGTTATCGGAAAGTAATATCCCTTCCGGCTTGGTAGTTTTTTTCCGGGTGGTCACAATACATCAAAAGTTTACCTACAATGTGATGGACTGAACAAAGATAGATCATTGACAAGATCCATCTTTTACTGATTTTCCCATTCCTTTACCCTTGCAAACATGTCTATTTATTAAAAACTCGAATGGCAATCGTTCCTCAAATTTGAAACGCAGTTGTCATGCAGCACAGTAGCAGCCAAATAGAACCTCCTTCTTTTCTTACAGGAAAACGTAACTACACAAATTTCAAATAAACCATTTAGTTTTGGGGTCAGATCTCAAGTCGCTTAATTCTCATGTTGAAACCAGTACTGAAATTGCTTGTCTGGTTGCTTATTACTTGTACTGAATAAAGTGTTGGTTTTGAACATAAATTAAGTAGACTTGTGATAAATGTGGGACCACCGAACCAATGTATATTTCGATCAGTGTCAATCTCGAGTGTTCTCTGCGAACGCATTTTACTTACTTAAGTATACTCTGTAATACACAATTAGAATTTCCTGGAGTTGCTTACTTTTCTCTAATTTTACGTTTAGTTGCTTACAAATAAGTTGCTAGTGAAAAGAATCCTGTGAGTGACTAACTTCAAAAAACCTCATTGAAATTGAAATCCTAAAACTGGGGTTACTCTTACCTACATGTTGTCGAAGATCACCTCTTTACACTGCCCTATAATTGAGCATCAGTATTTGAATCCCTCGCTTCGTAATATACATGATATAATACAAAGAGGCTAAATCAAAGGCCATCGCTATTGATACATAACTTCATGGGACATCAACTGGTCATACGAGTGATGTGAATCGCGACTGAAAAGACTCCGCAATACCACGTATTCAAACCGCCATCTTTGTATACGTTTAAAACTACTAGAAAGATGCAAGATGGCATTTTGGGGTGGTTAAATTTGCTTGTGCGTTTGTCAAACTTTAATCGATGTGTCCCATAAGGTCAACCATGAAATACCCCTTTAAATATAATTGGACGATGGACATCTTATTAAAGGCGTTGTCTGTACAGTAACTTGATCACAGAAATGTTTCGTTATCGACAACAGGCAATTGGGTATGATGAGTCCATATGAGTTGATGTAGCATCGAGTCCGGAAATATCTTAATAAAATGTTGAAACTTCCATATAACTTTTGAAGATAAATTCTATTCTTGTTGTACCATCAGATAATAGATTGTGGTAGTACCAGTTATATTAAAGGGTTGAACACAATGATTTCTTCTGCTGCAACGACTTTTTAATCGATCGCTTATATAAGGCAACCTGACTAGGCATAAACTCAGGGGAACATGTGATCAATGATAATGTAAGACGGCTATATCACGTTACGGAATTATGTCTCCATGCCAAATCGCTAACGGGAGATCAACAGACTTATCGCTCTGGCTCCGTCCTGGTAACACGCTGTTCATACAGTGTGTTTGAAGCTATAAATAGTGATTGATCAAAATACTCTTTATTAGGATGGATTTTCAGGCTAAGAAAAATATCTTAAAGACTCACATGCCGCGTAAGTAGCTGATGGGAGCTCACATCAAGTGGTCCCATCGATTCTAATAAGGACTTCGAAAGAAACAGAGCTCAACGTATCGTTGATCTTTGCCTTTCTGCGTAAACGAGTGCGTAGACGTGCCGAGTCGCTGTGCCAGCGTGGACGCTTTGTAGCACAAACGAACACATTTTGAAGAGAGCTGAGATCAATGTCAGAAAAGTTGTCCGAAAGCATGTCACGAAGAGCTTAAGGAAGGAAAAGTTCTGAAATCAGACCGTTGCCTGTTGGAGTCAGTAAAGGAGAGAGTGATGTGGAAAGTGGGGAAAGTAGGTGCTGAGGGGTAAAGGCTTGCCATTCTGTAACATAGGACTAGAAAACTGTATACGTAGGCCTGCATTTGTCATAATAATATTTGGAATGTTTAAGGTCTCAAATGTTCCCAGATATTCAAAAGTAGCCTCTAAATGTTTTTAAATTATTCGTCATACTAAATGATATGATATGTCTTTAGTCTTCTAAATAGCCTAGTTCTGAAAATACAGTATATTTTTTTTTAGCAAGAACAAATTTAGTAAGAACACCGAGGCTCAGATTGTCAAAACATTAAGAAAAATTTAAGAACAACTCCAGGCTGGTTAAAAACTTATGAAACATAATTTGTTGCGCAGTTGTTTACAACAAAATTAGTTTAACGCCATCAATGTTTTCGACTCTTATGTAGTCCGATGAACCGTCACTAAATGAAATAATGTACTCTCCGGGGAGAATTCTACGGGGATGATTCACGGATCCCAAACAATTGATGCCACACTCCTCAACTCCATCAGTTGGTAGCAGATGTCGTAAGAATAAAATAAGAACAAATGAGCCTGCGTGCAACCGAAAAAATAAGAACACTGAGCCTCAGCCTAAATTATCTGGTTCTTACTAAAACGAAAGTGTAGGCTATCTACAAGTGTGACAAAATTAATCACAGTTTTTATTCAAAACGTCAAAAATTTGCGTAAATGGCTCAGAACACATGCTGTAGGACAGGGGTATTTATTTCAGCTTTTACTTGGTTTCTGCCGCCCATCTCGGAGCAGCACAGTGCTATGACATATACCTTTCCTACTACTACTTCTGCTGATTATGTTTCAACAATTGTTGCTACTGTTAACATTATTAAGAAGACCATTTATACTAGATCTACCTCTCATCACCATAATAGTTTTACTTTCGTACTGTGTTGTTGAAACAGATAAGACAACGCAAACTGTAAAATTTATAACTAGAGCTTATCCCCCCTCCCCCTCCCCCCCCAAAAAAAGAAAACAAAAAACCAACCCAAAACAAACGGATGAGCAAAAATACGTAGGTTGACAGCGCCGATTCTCTTATCAAGTGTTACTTTTACGTTATCAAGATTACGTAATTATGTAGCTTAGATATGTTTTCATTGTGCTTGGCAATCCTACCAAGATTAATGTATGCTGGACCAAAATTTTACTTTGAAAAATGTTTAAAATCTATTATCCAATTGTAGGTGCACGAAGGAACAATTTTTATCATGCCGTAATAATTTTGCTTATTTTTAATTTGGGTTCCGTCGAATTGTTAAAAATTTTTGTACCTAAGATACCAATTCATATGGTGTTCTTTGATCCAAAGTTGGTCCTTGACCGATTGCCTGCCTTTGTTAAACACAGTCAATTGCTTATCAAGAACGTCGTATGTTTGTACTGGGAATCTTCATAGGAAATTTATCACAAAGCCTTCATATTGGTATGCCTTGATAACACAGAGGGTCTTAATTAGCGGGCATGACTGTACTTAATATTTCTTGCCTTTTAGCTTGGTGGTATTAATTCTCTGCTTAGTGTCGTTAAAGATAGTAAAAATGCTTTTTTGAGGCTAATCGTCGAGATTATCCTTCCATTTCTCTTAGGAAAGATCTTGCCTCCATCGCATTATACTGCACGCTTGGTATCACCAACGGGATATTTCTTCATCCTCGTGAAGTGGCACCTGTCCTAAAGAGCTAGTTTAGTCCGCACGGGCTCATGTATTACTTACAAGACAGCAAAATAAAGAGAACCTTGCCGTGGCGAATTAATATAACCACATAAACGCTGTTGAATCTCAGTCGGAATGTTAACTTACAAAGGCACCGACACCTCCTAGAAGCTGTCAGGGTATGACATGGTCGCCTCAGTTGCTTTGTTACGCAGCTCGTGGCTCAGTGAGATCATCACAAGCATTTTCATTTTGCCAGGGAAGGAAAACAAACCTTCTGCACTATAATCCAATGTAGTCTTCAACAATAGGCGTCATTTTTATCGACGAATTTATTTACAATTTTTTAGACAAGCAACAGAAATCCACCAGCATAAACAGATGGGTTATGATTACAATGTGCTCCATCGAATGCTGCACCGGTTAGCGTTGCAAACCACTATAGTCTTGAGAAGCGCTCCTAATGTGGAAAAGAGCAATTTGTTTCGATTCTATGTAAGCTATGGGAAACATCAAGTGATTCGCATTGCTATTTGAAACCTATAGTGTCAAGAATTATTTTTCTCGTTGTTTGGTAGTTTCTACTAGGTCGGACACGTTGGCCTTTTTTCTTTTCTTTTCATCAGGTTCGTCAGTGTTATGAGCATCTTTAGTTATTGAAAATGCCGAAGAAATGTTTCGAGGTTCACGTTGTCCTTCGAGACTTAATCTCTCGAGTATTTCTTCTGTGAGGCTCCTTAGTACCCTCTTTGAAGAAAAGCAGTCAATGATTAAGTTTGTGTCAATGACAGATTTGTCTTTTACTTTCTCGATGCTATTTTTCAGTATTAAATGATCAATTGAAGCTTCCAAAAAACGTCGATTATCTGCAAAAGTTGTCTCAACCTATGAAAGAAAGAAACAATATAATTTCAAAAGTTAATATGTATTTCTCGACTAAAGGAAGTTGATTTTGCAAGATCAACAGCATTTTCCACTACACTTCGTCATATATCTCCAAGCCCATTCGAAAACTGGTTCCTTTTAGGTCCCTCATTATATACACGGTCCGTCAAATTATGCAACCTATGAGACAAAGTTGACACAATAATTTTAAAATTTGTATGACAATATTAAGTTAAAGGGATATCAAAACTATGGAAGTATACATATTGGCTCAGATTCCTCGGCATCCCAATAGTCATGTGTATCTTTTGTCCTTTAAATTCTGCCTGTCCTCGTGTGCGGGATCTTCAGTAACATGTGATACTCATGTACGGCTTAAAATCCAGACAAAAATTGAGAAAATTCCTGTTAGGGACCTACTTTGCTTTGGTGTTCCTCATACTTAAAACCGGGTGACATGGTGGACATTTACTAACTTCTATTGAAAGATAATGTCTATAAGAACTGAAAATGACAGTAAGCTTCAAAACCTTCCAAAATATTGAACGAAAAATCAGAATCCTCCTTCTAATAAAATACTAATGATAAAAGACCCTAATAAAATGAAACCGGGTGTTTATATTAAGTGCGTTTTGTGACAGCACCGCGTTGTATACCAACAGACGACCGTGCAAATTTATAGATAGAGTTATGTCGTCATATCTAATCAACAATGGGTATGGAACATACCCAGCCCCAACAGGCCCTGCGAACTGGTGCTTCAAGACCTAGGTAATATTTGTATTAGTATATCTTCAAGTGAACTGTTCGTTAATAAGTGATATCGGAGTTCTTCGACTCAATGCAAAATTTATATAAATTACCTCTGTCGGGTTCAGCCACTTGCAGACATCTTCCTCTTCTAACTTTTTAAGTGAAAATACCTTGAAGAGAATGTTGGAGTAATTTAGATTTAAGAGGCAAAGCATATAGACCTAACCGATACTACTGGATTATAATCCTTGCGCTACGTAAATTAGAGTAGATCGCTAGAGTACTCGCCGTGTGATTTGACCAAGGAAGGACTGCCCTCCGGCCCGTCTAACTGTCCAAAGCCCATTGACGTTAGAAAGTATCATCGAGAAGAGTGAACTTGAAATGTTAGTTTTGAAAAGAGTAGAAAATATGGTACCACAGGGGATCGAACCCGTGATCAACGCTTTCGCGGCGAAAGTAGAAAGTATCACCGGCTTCGATCCCCGCTGGTCACATATTTTCTATTTCTCTAGTGTTATTTTCAAAACTGACATTTCAAATCCTCTCTTTTCGGTAAAAATGAAATTTGTATTTTAGAAGTAGAGCGAAGGTGTTGTAATCAGGCGTTAATTGCGACATGCGATTTAATGTAGTTCAAAGGGGTTGGTGTAAATAGTCTTTAATCGTAAATAATATTTGTAAGTCTTGAGTTTCTGTGAAATGCTCCCATTTGTCGAACGACGCTCTTGAACGTAAATTTGGCGCTCAAGGTGAAGATTTTCCCACTCCCTCTGCCAAATAAATTAAGCTGTATACAGAGGCACCCTGTGACTACAAGCATGAAACGTGGCTCACTAACATCCGAATATCCTCTGCGATGAAATTATATGCAACATCTGCTTTCAAAGGAAAGCTAGGCTAAGAAGACGGTTTAGAAGATCAAAGATGGAGAACCGCTTTTAGTCGAGATCACTCATACTAAATGCCCTTTATGACCGTATTGCTGCACTTAAAGCAATCAGAGACTCATAATGGCTCATTATAATTTTGCGGATTCAAAAGCTGTCTGCTTCATAGAAGATAGCTGTCAATTTGCACTCTAAACTGTAAAAAGCGTTTCACAGCGAAAATACAATTTATGAAAATGTGAGTGGCATTGCTAAGCTCTCAGCGTCGCGATAAATATTGCTAGTGAAAATACTTGCACCTGCAAAAAATGAAAAGCACATATAAAACTGCCCTAGGTGGTACAATTTAGTGGAAGATGGAAACAAAAGAAAGATATAAGGCGACGAAGACTAAAATTGTTAATCGTAACTCAGTTGAACAGTTACACTGGAGTGCCAAATAAACGGGGGGTCTGAATAAACGGGGGTTATCATTACGCCCTAAAGTTAATAAAAGGGGGTCCAAATAAACGGGGAGGACTAAACTCCAGTGTCGAGTTTTAAATAAGGGCGACACACATGAGAACAAAATCTTACTAATTGACTAACTAGCAACTGTTTCAGGGTCAAATGTTGCATGGGAAGTTATTCAAGTGTTTTCAGACATCAGAAAATTTCTTGAAAATTAATAAACGGTGGGTCCTAATAAGGAGCGGAGGGGTGATAAATGTCAAAAAATTAATAAACGGGGGTACGATTATTTGGCTCTCGAGAGTATAAACATGGTCGGAGAATACCATTATCAGTGACCAATACTAGTACGTACTTTGGCGGGCAAGTAGAAAATGTCTTTATTAAAATATGAAAATCACACATTAAAAGATGACGGTGGCCTTTCACGAGGCTCGAAGAAGTGTGAAGACGAACATTACACATGTTAGCAATAATATTGTCACTGAGCAGGAGGACGAGGGGAACGGAAAAGGTGCCATCCGGTGCAAAATATATTGAAGCAGAAATTGTGGAAAACAAAACAACGAAGGAAAAAATGAATTACATAATATTGAACATAAATTAAAGAAACAACTTTGGTTCTAACAAAACAAAAAATGAAAATATGCCACAAAAGTACAATCAGGTAAAACAAACAAACCAAAGCAAACTCTCTTACCTGTTCTAACAAATCGAACGATACACTCATGTAACCAGGGGTGACAGTTGTTGATTTTCATTGCGCGTTTTAAAGATTGTAGCATTAGCAAAGGTTTCACTATCGAAGAAAACAAACAAACAAACAAACACACACGTTAGAAGCACGAAATACGGATGTGTTCGCGAAATTCGCCAGTTATAATCAGATCTCATCTGCTTAAAAACAACAGTACACTCCTCACAGTTTACATCAGATATAGAAAAAGGAAACGGGGGTAATGTAAAAAGTACCAAAGAATGCATTTACTATTGTTGTTGTTATTATTTTCATTATTATTACAATTATTTTATATCTTGTAAACGTTGTTAACTGAAAATTTACAGAAAGGATAAATGGCAATGAAGTTTTTAAAAAATTATTATTATTATCATTGTTAACGCTTGAGATATCAACGCTAGGATTTTATTCCAATAATGCTTCTCAATTTGAAAAGCTGTTAGGAAAATATGGTCTTGATTGTAAGAGAATCATGGATAAATTTACAGAAGTAGCATTGCGCTCTTCTTATTATCTTTTTTGTCGAAGAGACAAACATTGGACAAGCCTAGAAAACGTCAATTATCATTAAATTGGGACATTATCTTAATTTTTTTAAACTTGTATTGACTTTTCGTCTTTGATTACCACCACCATCGATCTTGTTGGTATTGTTATTATAGTTATCATTGTTGTTATTGTTATTATCCACTACTATAAATCTCACTGTCTCCGTTATGCCGGGTAAAAACAGTGGGAATTTTATATCTTGTAAACGTTATTACTGTAACTGTAAATTTACAGAAAGAATAAATGGCAATGAAGTTAAAAAATCAACAACAACATGCCAGGAAAAAACAGCGGGAAATGTTTTCATATTATGAAGATTACCAATAAAGGAATTGAGTTGAGTTTAAAAAATTATCATCATTATCATCATTATTATTATTACTATTATTATTTTAAACATTATTACTGTGACTGTAAATTTACATAAAGAGTAAATGGCATTGAAGTTAAAAAAAAAATTATTATCAAATTTTAACTTTCACAGCCAAGTAGTAGCGTTCGCATGCAAGAAAACCTGCCTTTAACATGCCAGACGCTTGTCTCGCGACGGATTTTACTCCTATGTGAACCACGCTTTGCAATTTCACTATTGCCATCGGCAGCTAAAGTCTATCTACAGCATAAATCAAGTTAAGGTACGTTGCTTGTTGTTTCCAAGGTTTTAGGTATGAAGCCCCCTCTATTCAGCTTGGTATAATAGGTATTTGAGGTAACCTACAAGCAAATGCATTCTTGAAGTCACTTCACACAATTTGCTACCCTGCCCACCTTGTTCAGAGTGAAGCAAGCTTATGGGGTTGCAGCAAACCGATTGAATCAAGTAAAGAAAGAATGTGAAGGAAATAATCGTAACTGGAAAAGGATGCAAAGATTACAACAAATATAGTTAAACTCTACTGATCTCAATGATGATACCCCGTGTGGAAGCTCTGTTTTCCTTTCGGAAAGAGACACCCTTGGGAATGGCCCCACTGCTTATCGGGGGGCTACACTGAGAGATCCAAATATACAACCAGAATAGACTTGGGTACCCGGAAGATTTATGATAGTCGTTATGCCGAGGGTAGGAGACCACCAAATTGGCTTCACCATCTTACTTGGCAATCTATCAAAGACCCTTGTTGAGGAGTGAGCTTGGTTTTGCAACTACCCTAAATAAACAGCAATGCAATCAAATAGGCTAAATAAAAGGCTCAACCGCCGAGTAGGATCTATTTGGCTCTCATCTCGTCTGTTTAAGCAACGTAAAGTCCAATATTCTTCCAGAGGGTCTACCCCATGGGAAACTTTGCTATCCAAAAAGTCCGTTCGTTATGCGTAACCGGTCTCTAGTTGGTTTATGGGTCATTTTAGGAGGTAAAGACACATCTTTTATTCACCAAATGTAATTTGACGGGGGTTTGATGAATATGATTTGAGGAATGCGTACATGAATGTGATTTTCAAATACTTAAAATATCTTGTAGATAAGCTGCATATCACATTTTCTTGTGAAACTGCAGTACCACTTTTCAGTGGTGATTCGATGCACAACCACCTTTGCGCAAACAGTATTTGGTGTATCTTATAGCACCTTCTAAAGTCACACCCTTTAAAGTTTTCCATGCAGCTTCTAGGGAATTGGAAAGAGATATCATCATGCGCGTAACCGAGGAATAGACCACTTTCAACAAGCTATCTTTTATATGGAGGTCGAACTTACCTGACAAATTAAAAAAAGTTTCTTCGATGCTACGGTTGATTCCGTGCTGGGATAGGATAGCAGTACATAGACACTGAATAAAAATCTTGCAAAAAAAGTTGACGGAACCTTTACCAAAGTGCTAAGAACGGCTTTTGGCAATGAATGGATGTAGCATCTGTTCTCATTATTAGGCACCCAAGAGTAGACGAGAAGAGTAACTCAAGCCAAATGTTTTATTACTGGAAAATGATTTTACATTTAGTGCTTCAAACTTTTGTCCGTTCAATACGAAATGGTAATTTTGAGCTCTATGTGCAAACTCTGTTCAAGTATCTCTGGTGGTATTTCGCATTGGACATATCCAATTATTCTCGATGGGCCACTATTAATTGTTTTGATATGCTGTGCATTGCATATACCTGTTCCTCTGTTTACAATGAAGCATGAAGAGGAGTTTTTCATTCTTG
The DNA here is from genome assembly GCA_010016025.2 of Alatinidae sp. Z8VKAUB7J3. Classification (NCBI taxonomy): domain Eukaryota; kingdom Metazoa; phylum Cnidaria; class Cubozoa; order Carybdeida; family Alatinidae; species Alatinidae sp. Z8VKAUB7J3. Next base: position 73,042,675 of record JAAAKM020073195.1, on the reverse strand, counting down.
AAAACAAAAACATCTTTTTCGAGAATGTGGCTAGATCAACTCCATGAACAGAATAACAAGGTGCTCAAAGGGATTTGTGGAGCTATGAATCAACAGAACTGATGATGCTGCTGTCAATCGTTGGGCACTCTGTGCTCCAGAGCTTGCCCAAATGATGAACGACTTCGAATGTCAGTACATGACAAAATCAGAAAGCTGCAAGGAACATCATGAATCATCCTCTTTATTTCAAAGGGATTTCTTCACTGATGTTGAGAAGGTGTGTCAAAATTCCCTGTCAATCCATTTGAATGCATGGGATTAGCAACATTCAATAACGCTGAAGTAGTTTTTGATGACCACATCTTCCACAATATCCAACAATTGGAAACCGTTGGTTCAGCCCGGTTGAATGCATATTTGACCGACAGATTGCTGATGTCCAAAGTTTCAATCGGTGAGAAAATACCCTTGAATCATTTTGCTTTACTGGGTGACGACAAAGCTAAAAAGTCATGCAGTGCTCGGATTGACGAGAGCACGAGTAATGACTTTTTGCGGAGCGCCATGGTACACAGAAGAGGCGACTACAGTCGCGTACCACAGTTCTAAATCAACACTTTTGCAACGTTTCGCAGAGTGTGCAGAACCAGCAATAACCCCGTCATCAGCTTTGGTGGTCGAATTGATTCCTTTGAAGAGGAATTCGTATGAAGCTGCAACCTTTGGTAACTTTGTAAAGAAAGTTTTGAGCCACATTCTGAGACTCGCCGCTGAGTGCGACAAAATTGACATTGTGGTTGACTGTTACTTCAAAGACAGTTTGAAGAATCAAACGCGGGAAGGCAGAGGATCTGGAGACACCATCAGTTTTGATGAAAACACCAAACTCCCTTCCGACTTTCAGACTTATTTCGTAAAGAACAGAGACAACAAGAACCAACTGTATTTCTGGCTTCTGAGTTATTTTCACAATACTCTGGTAAAAAACCATAGTCGTCACAAGAGCTGACAAGGTGCTGTCCAATGTCCTGGATCTCATCACGGACACGATTCTTTCCCCAAATTCTGCAGAGGAAGCTGATAAGAAGCTCGTACGACATGCTCTTTAATGTTTTTGAGCTGAAATAGGCACTGTTGTTGGCAGATATGGATTTTGTCTTCTTGGGACAGTCTTTGCACGAAAATCATTGTTGAGTCAATGTATGAAAGTACTTTCGCAGTTTTTCTTCAAAACCTGTATATGCTCTTTTTTTCTTAAAACTTTGTTCTGTAAATTAAAGACCCCCCTTTTTGTGCCCTCAATTAATTATAGACGGTCTATAATTAGAGGAAATGCGGTATGGGATCTGGAATTATTGTATGTTCTTCGCTACCACCGCAACTCAGGATACCGTTTATGGCTTTTAAAATGTATAAACCTCCTCTTTAATTATTTTTGTGATTTTCAAACAATTTTCAGAACTAATTACAAAACTTTAAACCATTAAGTCATCATTATCGAGAAGAGAGGATATTAAATGTTAGTTTTGAAAAGAACACTAGAGAAATAGAAAATATGTAACCACCAGGGATCGAACCCGTCACCCACGCTTTCGCGGAGTGCGCTCTTCCAACTGAGGGAGGCTGGTATCCGATTGCGTTGAGGTGGATGATTGGAAGCTAATGTGGCGACTAGAGAAATAGAGTATTTTAACATCGGAGGTCACCTAGCTCAGTTGGTAGAGCGGGGTTCAACCCCCGTTGGTTACATATTACATATTGGTTACATATTTTCTATTTCTCTAGTGTTCTTTTCAAAACTAAGTTATCATTATTAAAAATCAATCAAAGATGATAATAAAACTTTATTATCATCATTATCGACTATCTGAATATATGGAATTACGAGATACTGTAAATTAAGTGAGCAATATATAACCTATGCTAGCAAATACCAGTGCGACTTTCTTGCGGAAAACCCAGCAGTTTTGGGCTAGCGTATGCTTTCTATGTTTGTGATATCTAGCAACGAGGGTAAATTATTTTAAACAATAATTAAAGCCTGTCATTTTGAAGGTTTTGAAGACTTGAGAGGGCTATAAACAACAATTTTGTTTCTAGATTTTTAGAACCAGTGAGGAAATACATGCTCTTAGCGAAATCAGACTTGGGAGGGCTATAAACAGCAAGTTTGTTTCTAGATTAGAACTAGTACATGTGTATTGAGGAAATACATGCTGTTAGCGACTTCCTTAGAGCTATGATAAGGAGTAGTGTAACCTCAAACACCGCAGAATCTCAAACAGACTTACCAGAATTTAAACTCGTGTTACAATGTATATAAGCGTATGAGTGAGATGGAAAATGATAGCAAATACTTTTTTTACGTTCCTATTTCCTGCTTTTGATAACCAAGTCGATTTGGTATGGGCAATATGTTCTGCTGACGAAAATTAGAGACAGTTACTATAGTAACGGACATGAGCAGCTCGGTGGTCTTTGCTTCCGTGGTCAGTTTAGCCTTGCTACGGACGGAGATCACACGAAGTTGAATAGATTACAGTTTGGCTCGATGCTGGTGGTCACACTTGCCGCTTTAAACTTGAAAGTCGTCCAATTTGGTTTATGTAAGTAGCCATCCTAACAAGCACTGATACACCTAATGCTTCTTCTGCTGTTTAACGGGTTGCGTTTTGCAGCAGAACTACTCTCCAACAAATCTTTTCTTAGATGGTTGTGATACTTTCTCCGATGGCATCTAACCGAGACTTATAGGGAATATTGCTGTTTACTCAGAAACGTCTTCTCTAATCGAAATTTAGATATTTAAATCAAATGATCCATGAAACCTCTGGGAATACGAAAGTCTCACTCCACAAAGACTCATTTCATCGTGTAAGTAATGAGCAGTCATTTTTCAGAAATGACAATAAGACCAAATCTTTCTTCACTCTTTTCTAAAGACCCTCTTTATAAGCTCTCGCACACTTCGTTAATGAGTAGATGTGGAATATTCTTGAGACTATAGAACACAATCATGAAACATCTTTTTTATCTTACTTTACCCAATTCCAAAATGATGTAATAAAATAAGTCCATCTGTCTGATAGGAGAGGCATTACTATTGGGACGAAAGTATCTCCCTTGACAAGAAATAACTGCTCTCTCTACATGGATTTTATCCCCTAAATGCTCAAAATATGACTTATAGATTACAAATATCTTCTCTTTAAGTTAATCAACGGGTTTTCAGGAATTCTAAACAAAAAGTGCATCATTCAATCCCTCAGCATATTTCTCAAGGATCAGTAAAAGTGATAATCAATGCTCTTAGGCGCTACGGTTATGTATTTACAGGGACGTGCCATGAGTAAAATAGCTACGCATGCAATAAAAAATTACAATAACGTACTAAAGTTGTACAGAAGATCATAAATTTAAGAAACTATCATATTGGGCCCTATTCTACTCGGAGGGGGAGTGGTGGAGTAGAGAGGTACCTCAAAGCCGAACTTTCTTTACTTTCTTAGGGCTAAATGTGTGCGGCTATTTACTACGTTAGAACGTTTTCAATCGGGGAATCAAAAGTTCCCCCTTCCCCCTCCGCCCCTTCAGGGATGAAATAAGTGCAAGGTTTAAGACGTGAGCGTTGCAGTCTACGAATATAGCACTCGCGTATAAATAACTAAGTAGTTTCTAAAGTCCATTTAATTCTCCAGCCATAACAGCAGTCCCGTCATACGTTTGTGTCACCAGTTTATCTCCACATTGAAATTCTTCGTAAATGTAATGAACGTGCATAACGAAGAAAGTGGCTGTCTGGGGGGGGGGGAGGTGTGAGTCCGCCCGATAGGCAAATCTTGTCCATGTTTGCCCCCCCCAGATGGATCACTTGTCTATTTCAATTCACTTATGCAATGAGAAAAGAAAGATGAGAAGTCTAAGTCTATCAAATGCAATTTTGAGCCTTTTGCACTTAAGATGTTTTATGCATATCGGCCCAGTACTTCCTGAAATTTTACAGCCACCACAAACTTGGCTCCTGGGCAAAAGCTGATCAATTGCCCTGACATTGGAATAAAAAATCATTACAGTTACTTAGGACCTATAGGGTAGGCCCCGTACATATTATGCTTAATGGTCCTTCATACAAGGCAACTGTCCCAGCTCCTGTCAGTGGGGAGTAGGAACTACACAACTGCATAATCAATCATATGGTTTGTGTTTGGTAGAAGTGAGCTGTAAATGGTGTAACAATACAAATAAGCACCTCAAAATTCACAAACAAAATTAATAACTTAAAATGAACATTTTACCCCTTATCTGTAACCCAACATATATTAATTTATCTTCTTGTACAATACCTTTTATATTTCCAGTGTCCCAAAGGTGCAGTACCATCAACGTTGGGAACCAAAGTGCTAAACAAAGGCATCTTTTTCTTGGCTGCTACCAATTATTGCAATTGGGTAAAGTAAATCTTACCAAATTAGAAGATTTTGTAAGGCAATAAGTATAGCTGTATAATGACAAACATATTCAATTAATTGATCAAATCATCTAACCATGTATTTGTGTGAGGTACAATTTTTATAAATTAACAGAGATAGGTTACTTACTTGGTTCACATCAACAGACGTGTATTTATAAATCCCTGGGTGGAGTTGCCAACGGTTGAAGTCCCCCTTCCAGCCTCTACCAATGGTGCCTGCACCAATGCCTCCGAGGGGCACTCCTATTTTAAGAAAGGTGAATAGATGCTTGGAAATAATGACAAGCAGGTAATCATGAATGTTTGCTACTAAGCCAATCTAGTAACTAAAAACTCCAAGCATGTTATATATGTGATTATTCCTTCATTTACAGTAACAATGCTAGGATACAATGTTAGAGTAAATTTATCAAAGAACCACCTTCAATGAGATTTGCCAGCCACCTGCAGTATCATTGACACAACATCAGTGTTTTAGATAGAGATGAATATCACTTAAGTGACATAAGAAATGATCAATGCAATAGCAATGGAATAAATCATACATTAAAGCTCTTTGCATTGCTATAGAAGCTTTTATTGTTTTCTGAATGGGAAAATGACCTTCTACAAAACCATTCTTATGTACAAAATTGTTAGAATACTGAATCAGTTGGTATCACATATATACATAACCGGTTCTATCATATATATTTGATTACTTGCCCATCAAGCATATTACTGAATCTACCATTACTGCTCATATAATTGCATTATGCTTTCCCTCTCATGGATACCATCAGATCAATCACTGCAATATTTTCTCAAATTGCGAAGACTTGACACTCCAACATAATAGGATAATGTCCAACTTCCAGCTGTAAAGTACCTACCAGCAATCTTCCTTGTTGTAATACCACGGTTTGACCATACTCTTCTGTCAAGTTTCCCGAAAGCAGTACTAGCTTTCTGTAATCTGCGATATATTTCAGCATCAATACTACCATCTCTACAGATAGTGCTTTCAAGGTAAACGAAACTGTCAACAATTCCAAGTCTTTTCCATGGATAAGGATATTGGGCTCCACGTACTCTTGCCCACTTGCTAGGGTGTACATCACTTTTGTTATACTGAGATTGATGGTAAGCCCAAAACTAGTACATGCTCTAGAGAAAATATCCATGATCATTTGCATATCTCTTTCTGTGTGGGCAACAATGTCTGCATCATCCGCATAAAGAAATTCTCAAATTAGTGTTAGAAAGGTTTTTGACTTTGCCAGAGGTTCTGAATCGGATATAAGCACCAATGTCACAATCTTGACAATCATAGCTAAACATGACTGCAAAATAGATGGAGAACAAAGTAGGTGCTAGTATGTCACCTTGTTTCACACCATTTTCAACCTGTATCGGTTCAGAAAGTACTCCATTGAAATTGACTCTTGCTTGCATGTTTTGGTGAAGCTATTTACATATATCAACGAATCCAGAAGGGCATCCAACCTTCCCCAATATGACCCAGAGAGCACTACGATTGACAGTATCAAAAGCCTTAGTTAAGTCAACGAGCACTTGATAAAGAGGCGTTTGTTGCTCAATACATTTCTCCATAAGTTTGCCGGCAGAAAAGATCATATCTATAGTCCCTCGTCCAGTTCTAATTCCGCATTGACTTTCTTGAATGATGCCCCCACAAATCCACTTTAACAGCGGCTTCTGAAGGATCTTGGATAGTACTTTCCCTACCGATTCTAGCAAGCTTATGCCACGATGGTTACCACAGTCCAGACTTGGAGCCCATCCCCTTATACAGTGATAACAAGATTGCATCTACCCAGTCCTGAGGGACAGGATAGCCATGCCATACAGCTAGAATGACGGTATGAATTGCTGAGGAGACTTTACTACCGCCAAAACGTATCAATTCCAAAGGTATTCCATCTAAGCCTGGAGATTTCCCAATATTAATTTCTTGAATAGTAGATGCTGTCTCATCCGCGGTGGGGTCTATCATCATCTCGGCAATGACATCTTTTTGTGGCAGTGCATTAATAACAGAGTTGTCAACTGTCGACGAATTGTCAAATAAATCTGTAAAGTGTTCAGTCCAGCGGTTTACAATCCCTATAGAGTATTTGATGAGGGTGGAACCCTCCTTAGACTTTAAAGGGGCCACTGCTGATTATCTTGGACCAAACACCTTTTGTATATTGCTGTACAGCGCCTTCATATCTTTGCGGTCAAAGGCTTTTTGCATTTCCGCTGAGACATCAGACCACCACTTGTTCTTCATTTGTCGAGTCTTATACAGTGGGTTAAATTTAAGATATAGGTTAGGCTAGCTTAATCAATCAGGAAACAATGCAGAAAAAATAATTGTGGTAAAATTCTAGTTTAGCTACTGTTTGCTATCTTGGCAAGAGGTTACGTTATTCAAACTATACCCAAGACAAACAAGTTTAAACATGCAACTAGCCTAGAATATCCTATTCATACACCCCTAGAGTGTATCTAATTTTTTTGATTTCAAGATCAGTTCCAAAATATTCTAAGAGTTTCCTCTACTGGTCGGTGGCCTTAGCTACAATATTTACAAGGACTTATGCACAGGAAGTTATTCTAAATTCAGACTAAATGAGTCTAAAACAAATGTTATCAAAATCTTGGTCGTAATATTTTTTTTCTATCTGAATAAGACCTTAGTTACTTCAAAAGCCGTTCCTGGTGAATGTAAAATTTAAGTAACTTCTCTAGTTACTTTAAAGTTACTTGATTTTTCAGCTGGAACACCCTCTATAACCTAGTCCAAGTTTTAAGGCAGTATGGCTAATTTTTAGGCTTGGTGCTCTAGATTAAGGGTAAGACTTGAAATTCTTACAGATTATTGCTTTGTTGGGTTGTATTTGACAATTCTTTGTTGGCTATTCTCAAAGAAATAAAGTAAACATTAAACCTATGCTTTGATGAAAAGCAAAAAAATAATATAATGTTATTTTTCTATAATAAAAATCTGTGGCATCAATGACCTATTTAAAAGGAAACACTAGGCTATAAAATTTTGAAAAAATCAAGATATTCTTTTGATTAACGTGCAATCCCCCATAAGTTTAATCTTTTAGCCTATATTGCGTTGGCTAAATCCTTTCCCATGTGAGATTTTATTTTAAAAATGCGTTTCCTGATCTACATTCTTTATATGTAAATAATTAATATATTATAGGCTCCTTATTTCAGTTGCTGTCCCCCTATTTTCAGTCTTGCTTTTCTGGTTCTTGTTTTGTCACAGTTGATTCAATTTGCAGGTTAAATCAAGAGAGGTGCATGGGAAATATATAAAATGGACCATATATTTGAGCATTTAGGGGCTAGGGATAATGTAGGCTAGTAGAGCTGTATTCATAATTTCTTAGCTAGCCTGCTGTTAGGATATTCTGCAAGTTGTAAAGTAGGCCACAGAATAGTTTTGGCAAAATTCTAGTTTAGTGACTAGGCTATCTTGGAAACAGGTTAGGTTAGGAAAATGAAACTGTTAGGGATGGGTCTACAGGCTAAAGTATATCTTGGTAAGGTATTTTATAGTACCCATTACCTTAAATTACCTTAAATTGCATTTGCCAGCGAGATAAGGTGGTAGATCCTCCTGTAGTTCTTGCTGGTGGTGAGTGATGTAATTATGTTGGCTTAGCTTCCCAGTCCAGCCTCCACTCAAACTTCGAACGAAGCATTAGATTAAACTTGTGGCCGTGACTGATAACCACTCTGTAATAAAAGCAATAACTTGAAGTTGTCTTTTTAACTCATGTCGTAGTCTAAAGAGTAGGAAATATCTCCATTTAATACGCGCTAATATTACCTCACACTTAAAGACCTGTTTTCAGAAGGTCTTAAAACACAGTTTCAGAGAATATTGATATCAAGTTTATATCGAAAGGACCTTCGCGCCAAATTTAAGCGCGTTTAATAGAATACTAGCTTCGCCTTCCCAGTAGTTGTTTTACCCCATCCCAAGTAGGAAGTGCGCACTCAGTTTCAGTATTTCATGGAATATGTCGTCCAGCCACCCGTGAATGTTACGGAAACGCTTTGTGAACAAGCTGGTGTCAAGGGCTGTACGAAGAGAACTTTATTATCGGAAAAGCTACTTCCTGTTAAGGGAGCCATTTGTAGTAAATTTCCTTTCGAGAAAATTTTGGAAAAATGAGGTAGCGTTTCCTCTGGTATTTGACTATGGTTTCCACACGGATGCTTTATGGTGCTCCACTATCTCTTTCCAAAAGAAATGATAACGTGAAGGTCTTGACGTTTAATGTTCACAGTTGTGAATTCAAAATGCACTTTCGGAGGATCGATCTGAAGGGCAACTATTTTGATGACTTTAGAAACCTAGAGACGTTGTAGAATTGCCATATCTCAGGTAGTCGTTCAAAGCGTGCATGAGCGTGGGGTTCATATTTCAATTACGACGGTAACATCTCCTGAGTTTGCCAACATAATTTTCAGAATTTTCGTGTAATACTCTCTTTTAAATCGCACTATGTAGCTGTACAGCATGTTACATAACAAACAATAAGACGGGGGAGGCTGGATTTCAAATGCTCAATGTGCGTGCTGGAAAAAATGATTACGTGGAAACTGGGTTTAAGGAACCTACGTGGGGAATGTACCACCTAGCGGTACTGCTAACATGCTTAGTGGGCTAAACGCAAATTAGTTAAAGTAGGACCAAATGAGCGAAAAGGTTTATATTAATACAGATGATCTGACGGAATAATGTTAGTGTTACGACGACCGACTCGAACTTTAAGACTTGCGACAACAACTCAGTCGCAGAAAGAAAGAGAACTCAAAGATGTTTTTCAAACTCATATTCGTCGATACACATCGCAAGGAAGAGTCAACGAAAAGCTCAACCCAAAAACTCTCCAACTAATTATAAATAATTCCATTTATACATCATTAAAGCACGTGGTTACCGACGCAATTTCTAATTATGTAACGTCACATAATTTGCGCGCTGAATCAATGCTGGCACGGAACTTTACTAGGGGTAGGCGGATAACTAATTATATATTCCTAATAGTTAGTAAATAGTTACAATCACACTTTTCATTAATTCAAAAAATTTGCGTTCATTTTTCTTAAGCAAACCTCATTACTTCAATTCAAATTCCCTTTGCTTTAATTCTGCATGTCTTCACTAGCCCTCTCTATTCACCATAGCTGTTTCAGCTCCTTAACAGCTTATTATCCCTCATTTACTATGTCTACATATCGAAGTTAGCGCCTGCTACACACGTATACTCTGATACATCCACAACATCAATTGGAAAGAGCACGTCACCAATAGAGAATTATACGGAAGCCTTTCCAGCGTCGCAAATACAATTAGAGTACGTCCAGTACATCACGCTGGACGCTGCTTCAGAAGTGCGGAAGCTACTGCGCTCACTGTTTTGTGGAAACCACACCATGGATTTCAAAGTGTTGGCCGACGTTTATTGTACCATGCAAACTTTTGTTACGGAGTCACCGCACGAGGAGAATGGCCTGCGATAGATGCGATGCACCAGAAACGAGACGATACGTTTAATGTGTCACAACAGAAATCTTGAAAATACAGTTATCCCAGAGTATGCAAATTTATTCGTTTCAATGGAAATATACTTATAAAGTTCATTTTTACCCAAAGTTCGTTTCTATAGACGGCTTTGTTAGAATTATGTTTGATTTGAGATCTTCTTCGTCGTCCGGTTATACGCTTTGACGGACTTTATTCTTGATCAGCGATGGCAACAAATATGACTTGGTGCGGAATATAATTGGCAAATGTATGTTCTTCGTCATGTGCAGGAGTATAAGTGTAGATAAGTGTGTACAAGTATGTGAGTGTGTATTTTTCATAGATCTGCGAAGCTTTTTAAAGACACAGAAATCTTTGAAAGACGAACTATCTATGTCCCACGAGAAGTGACGTCATGTATCACATTCTGGCATATGGACAACTTGTTATCATAATGGACAACTTTCGGACCATTTGCGTCAAGAGTTAATATTCTCTGGCACTCCTGGTTTTGAACCGTCGAACTATTTATGGACGTCCCGAATCTATCGTAAAGAGACTACTATCATATCGTCTCCAGAAAGACACAGGTCTTAAAATCTCCGACCTACAGAGAGCGATGGGCAACAGAGACTCTTGAATGGCGCTGATTATGAATTCGGGTGCTCCCGATTGATAATGACGTATCGTACAACTTTTCTTTCCGTTTTTTCTGACCCACTATTGGTTTCCATATTATAGGTTTTGATGCCTTTTGTGTCCAACAAAATATCTCTCTGGTTTGGTTCTGCTGAAACACACTTTTGAACACAATTTTCGGAGGTTTCCATACAACTTTCCTTTGTTTATTTACCATTTATCATTCATGTTTGATACACATATTTAACTGCCTTCCATATTCGTATTTATGGTTCAGGTTTCATTCTCATGTAAGAAATACCATACTTCATCTAATTTTTCAGGCGTTTTAAAAATTGTCCCTCCTGAATTTGAGGGGTCGAGTTGCTTAGATTTTGGACCAAATCGAGGCCTCACGCCTAAGCAACTGAGTTGCTTATAAGAAAAAAACGTGTACCCTAATTATAGCGTATGCGTTGCCCACTTGTTATGACATTGAATTATTTTTAATAATCAACAGGAGAGTTTCTACAGAAATGGGTGACAGGAAAGCCAAAGAACTTGGAGTCATGTTTATAGAAACTAGTGCGAAAACTGGACATAGTGTTAAGCAGGTGAGCAGTGAAATTTGCTCGTTAACCTTAACACTAGTTTTGTTAGTACAGTCCCTTGTGCACGGAATTGATTTTGAAAAGAGATTTATAACAAGGGCACTTCAGGGCCAAGGAAATCGTTGCCGAAATTTGGGTCATACTTTCTCATCAGCGCTCTTTCGTCAGGAAAGTGACACTGGCTGCGAAATGCATTATTGGTGACAAGACATTTCGAGGCTGTTGTTGACTTTGCTGCACCAGTAGAGGCATTGGGCCGGGTTTTCAAACAGCGTGTTTGCCAAAACTATCGAGCAGCATTGGTGTAGCGAAGTGCTACCATACTAGGATCGTGCTCGGCTATCTGGGAAGAGAAGATCTCCACCATGTCATCAAGAAAATATTTCTATATGCGCTTGACCGGCCCAGCTTCTTCTCATCTTGTTATTGTCCACTCATAATATTCATTTCCACTTACTTCATTTACTTCAATACTGCACGAAATGGCGAAAGCATTGTGTACTTAAAAGCTTTTCTCGTCTGACACTCCTCAGAGTACTAACGTCAGAAATGATCGAAATGAAGTGTGTGAAAGAGTATACCCAACTGTATTTTTGAAAGAGTCAATCAGAATTTGGACTGCCTGAATGGCTTGTGTTTTTGGACCAATCAGCGTCCACTACAACAAGATTAATTAAATAGGCCTGGTGAGAAAACGAAATCTTATTGTCTACATAGCAAGGGTTTTCTTGCTTCTACGTGGACTGACTCCAGAACGGACAAATGAAATTCAGATCCGGCCTTTCCCATCATAGAAAATTATTTATTTATTTTTCCATCATAGGAAAGGCCGGATCTGCATTTCATGTGGCCGTTCTGGAGTCAGTGGCAATGACCAAACAGCGCATGAAACAGCCTTTTGTCAGGGTTTGTTCCAGCGGAGCAGTTTCTGTATCAAACCCTCCAACGCTTTGCCTTACAACAGGGCAAACGGCATCATCGAACTGAGGCAAACACGAGTTTTTACAGATAGGAGACGCGTCTTCTATGTTCATGAAACTCAAAGTAATACAATGTTAGGAAGATAAAGAAATTTCGTACTTCTGAAATATAATGAGCGGAAAAGTCGAAAGTATGAAACTCTTGTAAGAGTTCTCCGCTGGGCCTTCTATTCAATGCCAAAAATGTCTTAAAATTTGACAAGGAAACAAGTAAAGAAATATAAGAATTTTGTGTTTCCTTTGCAAATTGTACTTCGGGACGAAGTCGCAAAACCTTAAAAAATCTAATGAAGTGGGTGAAATATGTCTGAAATTTTACATTGTGCATTAAAAACACTGGAACCAAGACAACGGTGAGGAAGTCTGAAGATCTCAATTGAAACATTGGCAATAGCCACCTCAAACAATAACACTGAAAAGTCTAAAATTTTTGGAATATGCAGCAGAGATGTGTTTGAATCATTAGATAGGATGCCTGGATCATTTTCCCTCTGATTGAATCCATTTAAATCAGCTGTTTAAATTATTGATCATATTAGTTTTGAAAAGAACACCAGAGAAATAGAAAAGCATGTCACCACCGGGGATCGAACCCGTGACCCACGCCTTCGCGACGTTCGCTCTACCAACTGAGCTAGGTGACCTCCGATGTTAACATACTTTTATTTCTCTAGTCGACACATTAGCTCCCAATCATTCATCGATGGACATCGACATCCAGCTCAACGCAATTGAAGACCAGCCTCTCTGCGCCAAGTGACTTGACCAAGAAAAAACCCGCCCGTCATCAATTCAAAGCCCATTAAAGTCAGAAGCCCATTAAAGTCAGAAGCCCATTAAAGTTGTGTCGACTAGAGAAATAAAAGTATGTTAACATCGGAGGCCACCTAGCTCAGTTGGTTAAGCGCACGCTGCGAAAGCGTGGGTCACCGGTTCGATCCCCGGTGGTGACATGCTTTTCTGTTTCTCTAGTGTTCTTTTCAAAACTAACATTTCAAATCCTCTCTTCTCGATGATATTGATCATAACCTGAACACGTCCCACATATTTCATAGACGTCCATAGAAATAGCAGCATAGGGATAAATAATGAATCGACTGACTGCGTATCCGCAAAAGTTCCCCTCGATTACCAAACAGCACCCCACGTGGAGTACAAAACTGCAATCATAGGTAAAGACCACAAAACCTGGCTAGCAAACTGTGAAAAAATTGGATCTTATGCCGAGCTGTTGATAAAAATAAACCCAAAGTCACATCTATGAATACGTGATCTGTATTTTTACATAACAGAGTTTTTGAAAGCAGTCACGGCTGTTTGACCATATGTATAAATCACGTAACAAAAGGATGGTGAGCAAGGCAACCACATCTATCGTCGACAAACCAATAAATGAAATAACAGAGTATTCAGTCTGAAAGGCATTTAAATAGAGTCACTATTCATGATCCTCTCATGATTTGATTTGATCTATTTCAACATTCCTCACTGGCAAAATCGGATTCCCATAAATTGGCTACATAGCACGGACACTATGCCACCTCGGAGTCGACGAACTTTAAAAACTTAAATTTGTGCAATGCTAAGGGTGTCAGTGAGTCTCAACAAGAAACATTTGATATGAAAATGCACATCCTATCGATGAAACATAATGAAATGAAATAGTAATTTCATGAGTACCGTAAATTACGGATTAAGCGCCCAGGACTCAAATAAGCGCCCATGCTCAAATAAGCCCCCAGTTTGGGAAAAACTTTTCTCACAAGCGCCCAGTTCCAAATAAGCGCCCAGGTTTGGACAACGAAGATGTGGATGCAGCAGCTCCAGAGTTTACGCTTTTAGGTGATGATACGGAGGACGATGAAGGTGCATTGATTGATTGATTGATTGTTTGATTGATTGATTGATTGATTGATTGATTGATTGAACGTTATCTTTCAATCTATTCTATACGAAGATCATGTATGTTTAGTTATCTGTTTTTCCTTTCCTTAATAAGCGCCCAGGTCCGAATAAGCGCCCACCCAAAAACGTGTTTGTAAATAAGCGGTGCGCTTAATCGGTCATTTACGGTACTCCAACTTCTAAAGAAACTTCATGACCCAGAGACGAAAGAGCAAATGATATTGACCCCAAATGCTCCCTCATTTGCTTCACCCGTAGGTGTCTTCAAATACTTAAACAGGGGAAGCTGTGGATGATGTGTTCTATGAATGTTACAATTTTGTTAAACAACTCTACTTACCAGCACAGTCTGCTTTGAAGAGGAGTCATTCTTTTTTAGTTTTGTGCGCAGCTATGCATACGTCAGAGGATTAGAATAGAAGCAAAATTTGACTAGACTGCCTTGAAACTAAAAACAACAATGAATGAATAGTCTGGATGAAGAAAAAGAAAAATAGATTTGGCTATAGGTAGTTGTGTAATACTAGCTATAATATGAAAAGACAAAGAGAAACAAATTTGCAATGAATGACACAAAGTCATTAGTTACACAGTTAACAGTTTTTAAACTATTTCCATCTCCATTGAAAGAAGTCTATTTTTGTCATTTCAATACATTTGTGGAACATAGAAGTATCACCACCACACCTACAAAACCTATAGGGCCTTCAATAGATCTTTGGAGGTTATAGTTCAAAAAGGAGAAACTCTTTGCTGGTTTGCGAAATTATTGAACTGTGGCGGTCCAATTATCCTTGCCGGTTTTTTTTCGCACGGGCGTTTTTCATGGAACACCTACGCCTACTGGTATATTAAGAAATGAATAACATTTGTTGTCAAAATAAGAAGAAACGACCTTAGTGCAAATGAAATCCTACAATATAAGCAAAGTTGAAATGAGCAAAAATATACGAAATGTGATCAATGGAAAACAGAGAACAGAGAACAGAGAACAGAGAACAGAGAACAGAGAACAGAGAACAGAGAACAGAGAACAGAGAACAGAGAACAGAGGGTTTGTAGGTTTTTATAGACCTCAATACTCGAAATTGTACCATAACCCCGTGGGATAACATATTGGTGTGAAAAAGTTCATCAGAGGCATATCTGGATAACGATGTACCACTCTGAATTGTGAAGTTGCTTCGCAACTTTTAGTAGACTCGCTTTAAGTGGATATCTGTGTCAAGCGATTTACTCTAATGTTGCTCTCAATAAGGCACTCACAATTGATTCAATAGCTCTTCTGGGTTTTGGTTAATGAACGTGGTAAGGATTTGATTCATAAGAATAAACCACCGTCTCGGCTTGCAAATTCTGGTGCATCGTCTGACGTGATATTTGATAGCAAGCAAAAGATAGTTCTGTGGCTGCATTAAATTCCCGCTGTTTATAAATATGTAGCAACTTTGATACTAACTAGCATTCCAAAGTTGCAGAAATCACATTTACAGAAATAACGAACATTGGTGACTTACGTTTCTAAGGCAAAAACCTTTCTCGTAGTTCTATTTTGGAGACCTTTATCGAACTAGCGCTAACCAGTGTCAAATATATACTTAGTTTCTACCACTAGTGGTACGCACAATTTTCCTCCCGCGGATCCCTTCTATACAAAAAATATTACTCGTGGACACCTTATCGAATTGTATCGTAATACAAAACGCGCATGTGTGCGTAATATGCTTTGTTAAAGGCTCAGTTCCGATAATGATGGCACTATTGTTTTTGCTGTTTCTACTTTGGAAACGGTGACGTAAATGAGGGAAAACCATCGTATATTTGTTCCGATCCGATGTTTCATACCAGCCCCCGATCCTCAATAGGTTACGCCCCCCTAAATATCGTTGGCGAACCCGTGGACGCGGAGCACTATCTTAAACTGTTCTCAGAGGTTTACGGCAAGCAAAATCTATCTACCTAGAAGACTAGAATGCTTCACTATGAAATACTAGAGGGTCTTATCCACGATCCTTTAGATTCCTGTTGTAAGCCCTCTTACTCTTATAATGTATATTTATACTATATCACTTACCTCCAAATGCTTTCCATTGATGGCATAAATTATAATCAAGTGCCTTGGTAAAACTTTCTCCAAAAGCGTTACTGGCCAACGTTCTAGTGCTTCGGGTAAAACTGTATGATTAGTGTACGCAAACGTGTTCACACAAATGTCCCAGGCCTAGATAAAAGCAAAAGTAAAATCTTAAAAGTAATCACAATTCCATTTTTCACAATGCGAGACATTCGTACGTTTAACATTTGAAACCACTGCCTTAACTCCCGCGTTCCAAAAGGGGAAGAGTTCTTTTCCCTAGTTGTGCCGATAAGTAGTTGGTATCTCTTTTAGAAGTCATTTCTATAAGTACTGTGCACTAATGAGAATTATTAAAAAATCAGACTTCGTGCGTAGTAATAACCTTTAAATGTAATACAGCCAGATTCACGGCCCATCTATTATTTGGTATTGAAATAATTCAATTTGCCAAATTGTTATTTCAAATCCAACTAAACTAGTGTCGATGGAAAATGGGTTTGGAAAATTTTCCTCCTTCCAAATGAAACCCCCCTCCCCCCTTGCGACTTCATCAAAAAGAATGATTTATTTAAATTTTCTTTGTATGCAGCTGATCCCCTTCTCGTAAAAAACACACCATTTTTTTTAGAACCATATTATGCCTATTTGCCATACTGAAAACTAGGACATGACATTAAATTAGTGTGAGTAAATTGGAAAAAATGAAGTGAGAATTGATCTGTGACTACGTGAACTACTTTTATGTGTCTTTGTAACCTATATATCAAGTATTTTTGGTGACTTACAGGATCAAAGAAGTTAATTCCGAGTTTATTGATTCATATAATATTTCAAATGTGGACAAGCTATTTTGTAGCTAACAATATGATACGATTTTTAGCAGTTTCTCAAATATAACAGGTTGTCTTACAGCAACAACATATGTTGATCAATCCAATTATAAATGCAAAAATATCACTTTAAAATAATTAATATATACTTCACCTTAAATGTTTTAGTGTGTCCACAGGGATCTTGCAGCTCGCAATATCTTGTTAGATTCCGACTACATTGTAAAGATAGCAGACTTTGGAAGAGCGCGTAACACGACCTATGATGATCTGTACAAGAAAACATCTGATGCTAAGGAGCCAGTAAAATGGATGGCGATCGAGTCGTTGACGGAAAGTGTATATACAACAGAATCAGATATGTATGTACTATGCTTGATATCTAGTGATGTATTAATTATTAAAACAGAATATTAGTGTACTTTCAGCAACAAAAGTTTAACTAAGAAGTTACGTTGTGGATTACTGGGATTTGAAACCTACTTCCATTTAAGTAGCCCACTTTGCCTGAGAGGCTGTAGGTGTTTTTTGTTTAAAACCTTGCAATATTTATACATTAGTCAGAAAAGTGTATATTTAAAAGGGAATTTACACTGGGCTGTCAAGTTGGGGGAGAATGTAAAGGGAAAGGTACAAGCCGTAATTCCTTACTCAAAAAAGGCACAAAGGCGTAACGATTTATTAACTATATGGTATTAATGCATGACATGATTTTGGAGTCTCTTAATCTAAGATCCCTGATGACCGGTAGACACGATCTGGAAACTATCCTAAGTAAACAATAAAAAGCACAGGAAAGGCTAATAAAAATAAGGCAGCTGGGCATCCAGTAGGGATATGCCTCGATTTAGGCTAACGGGCAGAGAAGCAAGTAATGAGGTAGGCTCGACTGCCAGGTAGGAGCTCTTTCAAGGATCACAAAAAGAACCTGTCACCAATGAAAACAAATACTACAATAATATGGATGTCAAAATTACATAGTGAAAACAGCTTACCACAAATGTGACTATTCTTAACATCATATTAATGCCAGGACGCATGTTGATACTAACAATAAATCTGAACTACCTAATATTCAAACAAATTTCTTCTGATGTCAAAAGTAGAGAAAGGGACACAAGCTTCTCCTCTGCAGTTATACTTGCATGTATTTTACTCAATTGTTACACTTCCGCAAAGATCTAACAATGCCCCTTTTTATTTTGGCTTTCAGGGTTTTACATTACATTAACAACAAGCTTGATAGCAGCATTTGTGACCCAACACCTGACAAAAGATAGTTGAGAGGAAAAGCAAGGAGACTTGGACTAATCTTAGTTGAACCAGCAACAGTAAACAGAGACTTGAAAATCCCCAGCTTTATTAAGGAAGAATTGGGAAGCTTGGTCGCCATGGATGGGTGGTCAAAGTCTTTGGAGGACATACCATCAGTACCAATAAAAAGTATCAAAGACTACTTCAATTCTGCTCAAAAAGACGTGATAAAAGGAGCTACAAATATAAAGGAAAAGTTTTACACGAGGGAACCAACTATTGGCAGAAAACTTCTTGGACCTTGACTCTGTCTACACAAAATGCAATAACGAGTACTTCTGTGTAAAAGGTATATGTGCTGCTTCACTGCGTAACAAAGACAGATGGATTTTTGTGGCTGTTCATTACATACCCACTCAAATAAAATATGCTAAGTGCCAGTGTCCAGCAGGAACAAGTGGAACATGTGCACATGCATTTGCACTTATGAAGTTATTAGCTTCTTGGTATCTGAATAATGTGACTGTTGCCCCTGATCAAGAAGCATGCACATCAAGACCTTGTATGTGGAGTGGGCCACAATCACAAGGAAGGGTTAGCAAAGACTCAATTCCAAACCTTACCTTCAAATCCATGAAAAGGATTTCAGACAATGATGATGGGGGGAACAAATTGAAAAAACTTAAGGGCAGTGATGTTGCCTCAAATTCAAAACCATCAAAGTTGGAATTGAATCCACACTTTATGACACAAGGTCACCAGGCCAACGAAAATTAAAGAGTAGTGCTGTTGATGGTTTACTTGCAAATTTAATAGACCCATCTACCCCAGCATTGCAGCTCATAGATTGTGGCACACCTTATGGATACACTGATAGCAAATTTGGAAATGTACCAATAGGTTCACCACTAAGCATACATTGCCCATTAGTGGAACCAGGCTTACAAGTGTATCGTTCAAAGGACTTTTCTGTGAAAACTAGTCGAGGGTCATTCATTTCATACCCTTCCTTCCCCCTCTCACAGAAATCCCCTTATTTTGATTCTTTTATTGCTAGCCTTAAGGATGTTAATTTACTTAGAAGCCTTAACAAACTTAAACTTTTTGTGTAATATTGCAGCTTTTCATTAAACAATGTAGTTTCTGCCTCCAATTTTTGGATTTCTTTTTCCAATTTTCTCCTCTCTAATTGGAGCACATCCGCATGCAGCGTCTCCAAAAAACTTTGCCTGTCATACTTGCGTTTTCGTGTTGATGCGACAAAGGCACTTCTTTCCGGCATTGTAAGGTCTCCTGGGGAAGTAACTCCTTCCCCCAGCGCGCTGCTTTCACCAATGTGCTGCATGTCTGAAGGGACAACGTTGCGATCCTCCAATACGGCTCCTCCCGATTCGTATCCACCAATTCCCTCAAAGTTTGGTGAGCCTGAAAACTCCTCCGATTCAATTACCATTAATATGTGGCTTGGTGGCTTGCGAGGGGGTGGCCCACCACCTGTTTGCGGTCGCTTGCTATCAGCTACGTACTTCCTTGCTTCGGAGTATATATTTTTCCACTTTTTTTTAACTTCAATTGTATCCCTCCAAACAGATGGTCTTATGTTGCCCAGCCCCTCTGTTATCTCCTCCCATTTCCTTGCTTTCAGCGCTGAAATGTTAGGCTTAAAGCACTTTTCAAACAGGAGCTGCTTATTTTCTAATACCTTCTCCACTAAAAATAAATTTTCTTCGTCAGAGAAATGAGGATTTCTTGCTTTCCTGGAATCCATGTTAAAAAGTGCGACTGAAAAATTGTATCTAAAAGGATAAGAAATTACAGGAAACAATTAATATGATTCAAACAATACCTGCAATGAGACAAATTACAGGCTTACAAAAATTAAGCCAACAGCCAGCCTCAAATGAAAATTTCTGTTGGCTTTTGAAAAGGCGTGTATATCAACAAATATAGTCAAGCTGTTTAGGCATAACGAAAATGTTTACCATGACTATGTGATCACTAATCAATTGTTTAAGTATAAACTTACAAGTAGATTTGTAGTACTATATATATTTATTGTATAGAGTCATAGTATACCAGCATTGTATGTGTTTATTTGCCATTTACAAAAAATTTTGAAATACTATGTATGAAAAAGCTGCTATAAAAATAGAAAACATATAAGATAAGCAGATACAACCAAGAATAAAAAATAAGAATTATATATTAAGCTACGTGATAAAACAACCCAAATAAATTGCAGATAAATGCTCACTACTTTGACTAAGATAGTCCTATAGCTAACGTTGGCAGGGATAGCATTAAAAAGGGTTACGTTTCCATAATGATCGCTTTATGGAGGTTTTAACAAAAAATTGTGCTCACAAACGCAAAGGAAAATTAAAGTCGTCAAGGCTGCTAAAGGGATTTCTATGATTTCTCTGAAATACCCAACAGAGGCAATTAAATGTAGTGATATTGATTTTCCTTTCTTTGTTTGTGTTTTAAAAGATATCCTATATAATTGTCAGTATTTAGACCCGAAAGTTGCCATGAATGGAACTGTTGAAATGATTAGTCCATTAGAACCATCAGATTTAGCAAACTCCTGGGGAAAAGTCAGAGCGAGATAGAGTCTGCTAGAGACACTCTAGAAAACCAGTGCCTGAGCCTGCCAGATTCCAAAGAAGAAATGAGCCTGAAGTCTGGTGGTGAAGAGCTAGTTTCCTCATCATCTTAGTTATGGAAGCTCTTGTTAGATGGGAAGAATCCTGACGGCACTCCCAAATTCTTTGAACTATAAACCTTTATGTTGAACTTATGCGCGTTACCTCACTCAAGTGCTGGTGCCGAAAGATAATTTTCTCAACTAACAAACATTAAAACTAACTTGCGAAATCGGTTGGAAATAAAAACTGTGGATTTCCTCATGCATGTAAAGCAGATGGTTACTCGTAGTGCTGCGTCGGTGGATCGGTGTCAGATTTCGCCAATATTACTTAACAACTTTTCGAGGTGGTACTGCAAGGCTGACGACAAGGATGAGAAAATATAGAATGAATCTGAACCTGACCTATTTGCTGACCAATCAGAAAACCAAATAACGGAAATCAGATTGATGTAGCCGAAGTTTTTTTCTCCAAAATGGTTAACCACTAGAAATTGATTTTTTTTTTCAAAAATGAAAGCTGAAGATTTGAACAGATTTCTTGTACAGGAATTCTGCATTAAAGTTTAATTCTGCATTAAAGCATAAGCACGTCAGAACAAATACAATGATAAAATAAATGTTAAGGGATAAACATAGTTACAAAGTTATATCAATTATTAAAATGTGAAACAAAATAGGGAACGAAAGAGTTTTTGTACCTCATGGTCAACAATTGGGGACACAAGTCAAGTTGGGTATTTGGAGCTCTACAAGCACTAAGTCTTGCATTAGGAAGGATTAGGGGGTTTTCTTTGAAGGGGGGAAGAAAACGTCTATGATAGTCAGAACTAAGGCACTTGTGCCCAAAGTTCATGGTAAGGAAGTGACGTTGTGATTCCAATGTAGTGAGTTCAAGTCTAGCCAAACCTTCATCGTAAGTAGTATAGGACGTCCCCAGTATAGATTTTATAGCTCTTTTTTGAATGCTTTCAATTTTGGAACATTGGGATGTGGTTAACCCAGGGTGTCAGACAGGGCAAGCGCATTCAAGACAAGGTCTTATATAAGAAAAATACATTATTTTAAGGTTCTTGATTGATTTGGGAACCGTTTGAGAAGGGAGAAATATTTAAGGAGGAAACCGCCTGTTTTAAATAAGTGAAAAGAGTGAGATTTCCATTTAAGGTCATTGTCCAAATGCAATCCAAGCAGCTTAACCATGTTTAAATTTGGAATGCAAAGGTAATTATTGATTGGGGGTACATTTTTTAAAAAGGAGAATATCAGGAGTGGGATAGTGTGCCATATTATATGTCTATTCGTTATCCTATGCTATGAAGGACAGTCAACTCAGCACTATCAATCCTTCTCTCATTAGCATGTAAGAAACCGAAGATCAAAGAAACACCATATTCGCCAGTGGTATACCACCATAATTGAGAAAACAGGGATTATTACATCAACGCCAATATGAGAAAGCTTTCAGTTAACTCTTAAGTTGATAGCAGGATTTCTATCCCCTTGGAGCTACCAAATTTACAAAATACTCCCTGGGACCAAAAATGTTATCTTTCTCCCCTTCCTTAAAGTTCAATGTGCAATAAACTGACAATGGAGAGTCCTGACTTGGTTGCCAGATATAAAAGGCAAATGTGAGTAGCATTGTAGAGAAGCAGAAACAACCTCTAGATATCCTTACCTTAAGTTCTTGAGTTTTGATGCAAGACCAAAAATGCTATTAGCCTTTGAAACCAAGAAAGTTGATAATTTGCTGACAGAAAATAGTATTTGTGGGAAATTTCACTTACTGTTGATGTACACTTTTCACCCTATTACAATTGTTCTCAATTTTACTATCTTAACATCCCAAATACTATCTAAGAGTGTCCCTACACCCCTCATTGAGAAACACTGCTCTAGAGCGCTGCATTGTATATTAAGGCGCAGAAAACCTTAATTAGCATTAAAGATGAGTACACATTCAGAACACTTGTGATGGAGTTACAGTCTGTATGTACTGATTATGAATCATTCTTGTCATTAAGTATGCACATCATTAACATACTTAAAAGTTGTTTCAACATTATTCTACACTAGCAAGATTACCCAGTGGTGCTGGGGTAGTGATTTAGTAAGGAGCACAACTGTTTGCAGAAGAAGGGGAGCCAAAGACCCCCTCCATTCCCTGTAAGTCAGAGGTTCAAAGTTTCGGTTGCCCTTTGTTCACCCAGAGTGTGTAACGACTAGTTTAAAACCTGCCCATGGGCTCCAACATTAAGTCTACAAAGATTGGTTTCATTTAGCTTCATCATGGAAAAACAGTTGCAAAGTTTCTGATGCCCCTCCCCCTCTGGTCCACTCTAGGAGGTAGCTACCAGCCTAAAACCTGCCAGTGGATTCCAACATCAAGTCTACAAAGTTTGATTGCAGTGTACTCTGGAGTGCTGAGTAATTGGGGGGAGTCTGAGTAAACAGGGTTTATCATTACGGTTGAAAGTTAATAAACAGGGGGTCCAAATAAATGGGGCGATCTAAACTCCAGTCTCAATTTCGCAGAAGTTTTAAATAAGGACGACACACATGAAGACAAAAATCGTACTAACTGACTAGTTAGCAACTGTTTCAGGGTCAAATGTTGCATGGGAAGTTATTTAAGAGTTTCAGATATCATTTACATTTTGAGTACTGATAATTTTGAGGCACGCCCCACTCTAGGTCCTCACCTCGAATACCACTTCGCTCCTCAGCTTCAACGCTTACTTTTCGAGGGGATGTGTGTTCAATTTATGTAGATTGAGGAAATTATTGTTTAAATATGCGCAATGTGTTGGTTCAGAAACACCCTAGACGATAGGATAAAGTTTAAGGTGGTTCCATGAGTCTCGTCGCGTGTTGTATCATCATTGATCTGACTGTATTGATCTGACGAAAATGAAAGGTGAAACATTGCTTGATCTAATCGTGTCTGCCAGCAGCATCTCTTCTATATTGTAAGCAGAGGTCCAGTTATCAAAGATGAATACAAAATAATCATAGTTTTGATTGGAAGCTATTTTTAACGTAGATTTACAGCTGCTTATGATTCAGATACATACTTACTTTACAAAAAATGTAGGGGAAATTCAGTCACTTTACCCAACTCATTGGTAGTATTGCCAACTTCTTATTAAGAGTTACCAAACGTTGCCACAGTTGTGAAGGCCTGAAGAGGCTTTGACCCGGGAGGAAGGCGTCGGTTAAGGGCGGCATCTGAGCACCCTATATGCTGAACCTTCTGGGGTAGAGCACATCATGTAAAATTTTTGGCAGTCTGTAACCATAGGCAGCCGTTCGTGGGCGTGTTAAAAGAAAGACATCGAATTGGTTATTTTGTTGATATTTTCCGAGTTTCATCCAAGTTCAGTTCTGTCAAAATACAGAACATCTTGCCCGATTTACTCAGTCTCCTGGATTTAAAGAGAACGCAGTAGGGAAGACCGGGGTAATCTGCGCCACATTTCCTTTTTACTTGCTATCCATCGTTGCTTTGGTCTAAAAGCGTCGGCTGTTGCTGCTTTAATAATACTGTCCTATACGTAAAACATCTTATAGCGGATCAGTGGTAGAATCGTATTCGGATGCGCGGAAGAGGGGCGGAACACCTTGCAAAGAAGGGGACCAGAAGCGGTTTAAGTACACAGGATTGAAGACGAAATTAAAATATGAAGATAATTTTGAGGCACGCCCCACTCTAGGTCCTCACCTCGAATACCACTTCGCTCCTCAGCTTCAACGCTTACTTTTCGAGGGGATGTGTGTTCAATTTATGTAGATTGAGGAAATTATTGTTTAAATATGCGCAATGTGTTGGTTCAGAAACACCCTAGACGATAGGATAAAGTTTAAGGTGGTTCCATGAGTCTCGTCGCGTGTTGTATCATCATTGATCTGACTGTCGAATTCTTCACGCGTGACAGCTCTGTCTGGAAATCTGAGACACACTAACCTGGCAATATCCTACCATAAACCGACTGGTATCCTATTTTAAAGTTTTTGCATATTTAGCAACTATTCCAGAAAGAAGTGTCTGGAAAAATTGCTATTTGCGGATATTAACAAAGGCATCTCAAACAGTTAGAAAGAAATTGTCAATACAACCTCTTCTTTTTTATTACAAGATTATGCCTTATTAACCTGAAGCTATTACTTCGGCAATAGAAATACACCCTGAAGACGGTAAATTTTCAATGTTAACATCTCAGTGTTCTTACACTGTGAAGACAATAAATTGTTTAACCGTAGCCTCACAAACAGTTAGAAAAAATTGCCAATGCAATCTCTTCTTTTTTATTACAAGATTATGCTTTACCAGTCTGAAGCTATTACTTTCGGCAACAAAAATACAGTCTGAAGACGGTAAATTTCTTAACAAAGGCATCTCAAACAGTTAGAAAGAAATTGTCAATACAACCTCTTCTTTTTTATTACAAGATTATGCCTTACTAACCCGAAGCTATTACTTCGGCAATAGAAATACACCCTGAAGACGGTAAATTTTTTCAATGTTAACACCTCAAACAGTGTTCTTACACTGTGAAGACGATAAAATTTTTAACGGTAGCCCCTCAAACAGTTAGAAAGAAATTGTCAATACAACCTCTTTTTTTTATTACATGATTATGCTTTACTAGCCTGAAGCTATTGCGTTCGGCAATAGAAATACTTTCTGGTGACGGTATATTTTTTCAATGTTAACATCTCAAACATTGATCAAACACTTTGATGACAGTAGATCTCTTAATATTAGCATCTCAAAGAGTCAAAAAGAGATTGTCAATACAACCTCTTCTTTTTTTTACAAGATTATGCTTTAAATACTGAAGCCATTAATTTTGGAAATACTAATTCACTCTGAAGATGCAGAAAAAACTATTAACGTTAGCATCTCAAGCAATTGGAAAGATACTGTTAATATAACCTATTTTTTTTATTATAAGGTTATGCTTTACCAAGCTGAAGCTGTTACTTTTGGCAATAGAAATAAAATCTGATGATGGCAACGATTCAAAGATTGCAATTAATCCAAGGGGTGCAAAAATATCCGCAAATACTCAAGGATTCTTTATTGCACAGTCAGCGGACGAAGTTAAACGGTAAGTGTTATGAAACATTGTTTACCGTTAAAACGCGTAATTTAAAAAGGACCTTTATTTTGAAAAAATCTAAGTTTCTCCTTGCTCGGGCAGTTATCTCATCAACTAAAAATACTCTTTTAAAATCTAAGCTAGGTCTTGGGCAACATTTTCCGTTACTGAAAATTGATTAACATTCAAAAAACTGTTTATTTATAGACTGTGGAACAATTATGCCTCTAAAACTGTATCAATTGTTGATTCTCTGGAGGGACACTAGAGGATGATTTTTGGTTAATTACATGTGTCTGAAATTACAAGCCTTCAGACGGGTCTTGGGGGAGGTTTTAGGAGTGAACAAGATTTGTAATTTTTTCTGCTGGGGACGTAGTTGAGGTTCAGATACTGCCAGTCGGTCACGTTCGGGGTCGCGCGGCCGACCAGATCGGGCAGGGCCATTTCCTTCGCGTCGAGATAGTCGGACAGGCCCGAGATCATCTCGGACACGATCTTGAATCCGTAGGTCATGGCGGCGGTGCAGACCTGCACATTCCCGGCCCCGAGCGCGAGGAACTCGGCCGCGTCGCGCCATGTGGTCACGCCGCCGATGCCGGAAATGGGCATCCCGGCGGTTTCGGGGTCCCGGGCGATCTCGGCGACCATGTTGAGCGCGATGGGCTTGACGGCGGGGCCGCAATAGCCGCCATGGGAGCCCTTGCCGTCGATGCTCGGCTCGGGGCTGAACGTGTCGAGATCGACCGAGGTGATCGAGGAGACGGTGTTGATGAGGCTGACGGCGTACGCGCCCCCGGCCCTGGCGGCGCGGGCCGGATAGCGGATATCGGTGATGTTGGGGGTCAGCTTGACGATCACCGGCATCCGCGTGCTCGCCTTGCACCAGCGCGCGACCATCTCGATATATTCGGGCACCTGTCCGACCGCCGCGCCCATGCCGCGTTCGGACATGCCGTGCGGGCAGCCGAAATTGAGCTCGATCCCGTCGGCGCCGGTTTCCTCGACATGGGGCAGGATCGCCTTCCACGCCGCTTCCTCGCAGGGGACCATGATCGAGACCACCACCGCGCGGTCCGGATAGTCGCGCTTGACCGCCTTTATCTCGCGCAGATTGACCTCAAGCGGCCGGTCGGTGATCAGCTC
>JAAAKM020073195.1:72991385-73005558 GCA_010016025.2 Alatinidae sp. Z8VKAUB7J3 | reverse complement strand
AGGCAGCATCCGTCGGTTCCCGGAAGGCCTGGTAAACATAGTCCGGTTCGGCATAGTCAAAGAGTCCCGTGGCCAGGAGTTGGTTGACAAATCCCTTCAAGGCATCGCCCTGTTGTTCGGCATTCGAATTTGCGGGATTCGGCACGGATATCACACAGGTGCCCGGCACGAAGTCGATGTCAGAGATGATCTCCATCCCCATGCCGTCCAGGAGGTTCTCGACCAACTGCCGGGGGGACAATTGGCCTGAAATGCGGGTGAAGCCAACGAGATCGGAGAACAATACAGTGGCGTCGTCGAAGCGGTCGGCGATGGTTTCCTCGCCCTCGTTCATGCGGCGCACGACGGTTGCCGGCAATACCCGTAACAACAGGCGTTCAATGTCCTCATGGGCCGCGCGCAGGGCTTCGGCGGCGTCCTTCTTCTCAGAGATGTCGCGGATGATGCCACCGAAATAATGTCGGCCATCGACCTGCCAACTGGACAGGGACAGCTCCAGCGGAAACTCCGTGCCGTCCAAGCCCATAACAAAGCACCTCCATTGTCCAGTTTAGCTCCTCCTTTGACTCTAAACTAGGCTTTTTACCAAATGGCATTTGAATCAATACCAGCGCGGTCCCAACAATCGTTCCAGGCAGAAAGATCCAGTCCACCTCCATCACCAGGGCGATAACCGACCAGCCGGCTGCCGTGCCGATGATTGCAGCGACGGCGGCTGTCAACAGACCTAACAGGCCATATTCGATCATATAGGCCGTAATGATGCGCCGACGGGTGGCGCCCAGCACTTTCAGCACCACGCTGTCATAAACCCGGCGCCGGTGGCCTGCCGCAATGGCGCCGGCCAACACCAAGGTGCCGGCCAAAAGGGCTAAGCCGGCAATGGCGCGGACCGCCGTCCCCACCTGCCGAATAACGCCGTTGACGGTTTCAAGCGCTTCGCGCATGCGCACGGTTGTCACGTTAGGAAATTGCTGGGTGATTTCGCGTTGGAGATCAAGTTCCACGGCCTCTTCGGCTTGGGCGGTGGCCAGGAAGGTATGGGGGGCGGAGGCCATTGGTTGAGGGGAGAAGACCATCGCGAAATTGATGGTCATGGATGACCAATCAACATCGCGAATATTGGCAACCTCTGCGGTGAACTCGCGGCCCAACACGCTGATGGTGATCCTGTCGCCCAGCCCGATGGCGAACGCCTGGACGACATCTTCCACGATGGAGACCAATGGCGGTCCGTCGTAATCGGCGGGCCACCACTGGCCTTCGACGACATTGTGGTTCGCCTCCTGGACGGCCGAATAGGTCAACCCGCGATCGCCGCGCAGCAGCCAGGATTCACCCTCGTCAACCAGGGCTTGTTCGGCCGGGACATCGTTGATCGCGATGATACGACCGCGTAGGGACGGGACCCGCCGCACGCCGCCGGCGCCTTCCATCTCGTCAATGGTGGCGACGAACTGTTCAATGTCGTCGGGTCGGATATCGATGAAGAAGAAGGATGGCGCGTTTTCTGGAAGGTTTTCAGAAACCTGACGCGAAATGTTTCCTTCGATCGAGGCAACCGCGACCAAAACCGTCAGGCCCAGTCCCAGGGAAAGGATGATCGCCCCCGTCGGAGTGCCGGGACGATGTAAGTTCGCGACGGCCAATCGAATACTGGGTAGGCTCGCCCGCGGTGCCCGGCGGGCAAGAGCGATGACAGCCTCCGCCAAAACGCGCAGCACGATGAAGGATCCTGCGGCCGCCAACACGAACCAGATGGCAAACCGTTGATCGTTGGCCGACAAGATCGTCAATGCTGCCAGCGCGATGACGGCGACCAATGCTCCGATAATCACCTGAGCCGATTCTAGCTAGAATCAAACTTTCACTGTTCTATCTACTATTGATATCTATTTATTGAATAGTGAAAAAGTCTTTTCTCCCTCCAACAATTTGGAGTAGACCCTGTTTATGCGCTTTACTGGGTTTAGGCTTCATGGAAATTATCAGATTTCCTCGAATGATTATTTTTATCTTATTCACTTACGAGTATGCAAATTGAGTTCCTGTGAAGCAGGCGCATACTCATATGCAAAGCAGCATTGTACAGCTGAAAACCAAACCAACCTAATGCAAATACTGCTATGTTTGCTCCTCCATACCACCCTATTCAGAGCTTCATATGTAGCTCCTTGTGTCTTTGAATGTTTTCTTATCAGACCTTCTTGACCCATTTGAGGACGTCTTATTTTTGTTTCGCGCTGGGTGGATTACCAAAATGAATAAGTTCGTAAACCTTCCCTTTTTTACATCGTGTATGTCGTATGTACTTTTTTTCCTCTGGGCTAGAAAATTGGCTATTAGCCTTTGTTACTTCTCAGAAAAGACTGCTGGATAATTTACTTAGCAAAACACGTGGTCTGTCTCGGCCGATTCGTTAGTATGCCGAACTCAGTAGCGAATGATATTTGGTATGAGTCTCGCTGGTGGCTATTGTTTGTTTTGGATGAGGGTTTGTGGTATTTTCCTGTAAGGCAATCCAAAAGTCCACCTATTTTTAAATTAGGGCATCTAGGGTAAAACGTAGTAAGTGGTGGAATATTTTATAGGCTTAGGTTGAGAGAATCGATACCAGTCCAGATGTTTTTAACAGGGTCAAATGATCTTAACTGGATAATTTTTATTGTGAAGTAACCAGTTTCCTGATTTAGATTGCTTGACATTGATTTTTTTCAAAACTGAAACCTAAGCATTTTATGACTATTTTTCTCGTTTTAACTTAATTTTAAAATCTTTATTCCAGGATATCTCTAGCATAGAAATATCTTCACCACCGCCAGAAAAGAGATATAGAACAATTGGTGATGTGGAGATACCACAATCAATGAATGCTCTTCAAATGAATATAGATTATGCATTAAATGAGGAACCTACCTTTCCGTACTTACGTAGCAAACATTATTAAATGCAATGTGTTGGAGAGAAAGTAAACTAAAATTAAGTAAAGTAAAAGTATGAAGTAAAGAGAAATTGTTTCTTTATATTTTCTTTTCACGATGTTTTCCGATGATTACAAAAAAAAAAGATTTTTACTTCAGCATACATTCTAGGAGCTAATCCTTGCAAAGACGACTACAGGAGATTTAACGAAGACAATTACGAGGGGCTTCACAAAGACAATTACAAGAGATGAGTCAAAACATCACATGATCTGATTGGCTGTTTACCCGTTGGCGTGGGCTGATACTTCATTTTATTTGACCGACTATAGTCAGCAAAATCTTTCAGTGTCCAGATGATATCTTTCAACTTGAATAAAGATATAATGGGTGTTTTAGATATTGTAACCATGGCAAAATTAAAAATAGGAACAAATAGTTAAGTTTTTAAAAAGTGGAAGCAACAAAATAAAATATGTAACTACAGTAGAAATAATTTAAGTTAAAAGTAACTTCATTTTTTTTCGACAAATCAGTATCAATGATCTCATAGGAGTTCGATGTTTTCTGTGTAACTAAAAATACATTCTGAAAGTAAGACTATATTGCTAACCAATTTATATTGCTAACAATTTTTTGTGGGTTGAATTTCTTACACACACCACTTCCATTTTCCCCCTCTTACTTCACAGTAAGAAGTACTTCCCCTCTAACTTTTCGTGGTACATTGTACGAATTGCGGAAAATTGACTCAATCTAAATATATGTTACCAATGACAAAAAAAAGAACAATTTAGAAACATTATGGATCGACACGTGAGAAAAGGCAAATGGAAATATTGACGAATTTTAACTTACTCCCAACAAAATCGTGTCCAGGCCCAAGTTGTTGATCTTCCATTTTTATTTGCCCCATCATTGGTCCACAATTCTCACTCCCAAGGTCACCACCACCGGATTTCACTAGAAACAAAAAAAAAACATGACAATGACAAGGAAAAAATAAAGCATGAAACAAACAAGAAATAAGAAACAAATAAAAGATGACACAACTAAGAAACAAGAAACAAATAAAACATGAAACAAACAAGAATCAAGAAAGAAATAAAACATGAAATAAACAAGAAATAAATAGAACATGACAATGGAGCATGATTCTGGTGAAAAAGTGTAGGAGATAAACGTACTGCACATACTAGGAGAGCAGAGGGATTGTTTGATAGCCCCTAGGGAGACAAACCTGTTTGCACTAATGAATCCGCACAAACCGATGCAAACAGGTCTGACTTTTTTTAGGGGAGGGGAAGTCACAAGACTTTCCCTGTGGATGAGGCCAAAAGACGGATTTTTTAGCATTCCAAGGGGATCAACAGACCCATCTTAGGACGGTGGAGTCCTCCCTATCCGCTCCACTATACTGACATGAACATGTACATTCATACTGAACGATGTAGGGTGAATACCCCTTAGCAGCATCCAAGGAGAAAAATGTGAGAAGATTCTGAGAAATACACACTAAAATACACGAAAATCTGCATGGAATGCCTTTCAATTCCCATATCCCGTCCTTTAGTACCAAATTTCGAATGTCCTTCGAAGTCATTGCTGATCTATGAAGACATATGTACTGACAAACAAGGTAGACAGAGATAGATCCCTCCGCTATACAATATTTTTCAAATATTATCTAAAATACATATTCAACATGTGTTTACCTGATGCACTATACTATGAAAAAAAAACAACAGAAACATATTAAAACCACCAAGGATTGATCTAGGAAAGTGGTTGATTTAAATGATTAAAACTTCTGGGTCATTTTTTAATTTCACCCTTGACATTTCAGGGTTATTTAAATTCAATGCACTTACAACAAAGAATTCATTGTTGTCAGCTGAATGACATTCGGTCTTTTTGTGCCGATTTTATAAGCTCTATGGCTTGAGTGGGTGTGGTAGTATTTTATCGATCTATTTTCGTTACTTCAATGCACTTGACCCTTGTACTATCATTTTGTCTTACAAAAGTCTAAATAACTGATTGCAGAAAAAAAGAATGTTGACTAAATTCTTTCAAATGGTAATCATGTAAGTTATGGTTTAATTCCATTCACTACCTGCAAAGACATACACAAGCAAAAAAAAAAAAAAAATACTGAATAAGTAAGACTATTTTGCAAAAGTTCGAGGGAAGAAGACATTGACCTTCATCCAAATAGGTAATGCCGGGTGAAACCATTATTTTATTTTACCTTCACGACAAGGTCAAAAAGGAATGTACACCTACATATAACCTTAAATATTTTTTTTTTCACTTATGAACATTGTGCCGATTTTGTAACATTAGACATTAATCTTACTTTCTGATTTTACTCCTTTTTTCTTATTTCTTTCCACCCAAACGGACATTGAACGGATAACTTTAATGGTGTTCATCCAGAGTCTCAATACATCTCAAAAGAACAAAAGAATTTGAATTTTTAAATAAATAAAATTGGTGTGAGAAGCAGGATTAGAGTCCTCATATTTTCTCAAAAAATGTTTGTTCTGAGTATTCAAAATCTTAGAAAATTGATTGAAGATTCATGTATGGGTTACTTATATACATTGATCAAACCAGTCATTTGGTCTTAGAATGCTCACAAGCGTTTCCACTTTTATGATCAGACGCAAAGTTTTGGAAATATATTAAAACTGTAAGTTACCCATAACCTTTGATCAGACCAGATAGTTCGTCTTCAGATGCCCACAAGCCTTTCCACTTTTACGATCGGATCCAAAGAGTATGGGTATATTATATATGTAACAATAAGCTGCCCATACCCTTTGATCAGACCAGTCAATTGTTTTTTGAATAATAACAAGTTTTTCACTTTCATGATAAAATCTAAAAAGCATTGGCAGCTTATAACTGTTAGTTACCCATACCCTATGGTCAGACAAGTCACTTTGTTTTTCGATGCTCACAAGAGAGCATGTGTTTGTTTCTTTTTTTGCCTAAAGGCAGGTGTCTATAATAATCTTATTGAGGTTGCATTGCAAACAAATTTAGAAGTACAAATTCTTGTAAATACAGAACTTAATTCTTTAGAAGTACAAGTTTCTCTTTTTAATTCTAAAGTGGGAAGATTACCATAATCCATATTAATTTCATGATTAGAGGTGCTAAAACATACTAACTTTTTGCCTAAAGGCAGGTGTCTATAATAATCTTATTGCTCCGCGCGTAAAATTGAGACGGAAAAGAGAAAGCAAGACATATGAAAATAATTTTGTATAAGAATTCTGGTAAATTACAACAATGTATAATTTCCCCTGACATGTTGACTCCCTGGAAACTTCCCTCCCCGTGCAAAATTTCCCCATGGAAAAACCCCCCAAATGTATGCATGCATCCCCATAACAAATGAGCGTAAACAATGGGCAAATTCTATGACTTAAAGACTTTCCCTTGGGATGTGGGGAGGGGTCATGTTACAACCAAAGGCTTAGTTATTGGACCTTTCAACTGTGATGAACGAAATGGCTATCTCAAAAATTTGATCGGACGATTTTGGGAATTGGAGGTCCTAGTTGCCCTCCAATCTTTTGGTCACTTAAAAAGGGCACTAGAAAAAATAATTTTAATTCGAAAGAGCCTTCTTGGGATACTCAAGGACCACTGGGTCGATAAAACCACCCCGGGAAAAAACAATAAGCAAGCATCCGGGATGTTTCTAGTCGCAAAAAATAAAAAATTTCATATTTTCGCATATCAAAGCTTGAAACCTCTACAGTAGGGTTCTCAGATACCCTATTGATGTGATTTCCATGAAAATCACTTGAATTTTAGGGGGTATTTCCCCTTTTTCGAAAATCAGGAATATTTTCTCAGGGTCGTAACTTTTGATGGGTTAGACTAAACTCAATAAAACTTATATATTTGAAATCAGCATTACAAATCAATTCTTTTAATATATCTATTGGTGTCAAAATCCGTTTTTTTAAGAGCCATTTTTAAGAGTTTCGGTTACTATTGAGCCGGGTCGCTCCTTACTTACAGTTCATTCCCACAAACTATTTGCATCAAAATTTTCTAATATTTTTCTTTTGGTTGTTATTACGTGTATGTGGGGGTTGCTTCCTCCTCAGTACCTCCCTTTTTACGCTGAAGTGTTTCTGAATTTATAAAAAGCTTATTATTCTAATTAAACTGTCTTTGTGTGCCAGGAGTAATTCTTAAAAAAATTGAACAAAAAGTTAAACATTAGTTTAAAGAGTGAGGGACTGAGAAGGGGGCAACCCCCTCATATATGTAATAATTTCTGTTAGTTTTAAGTTTTAATAGTGTTCCTTACTTCCATTTGGAAAAACTTGTTTTTTATTTACTATCAACCACGAGCCGAAGACATGCAATGTCTTTGGTTTATTATCACATACAAATCAAAGTCAAAAAGCTGTTTAAGATAATATTAAATGGTAAGATTGGGCGAAAAATAACATAAACAAGTTAATGTTTGTATCGACCATTTTTTAACAAAATTCTAACTTTAGGATGAAGAGGGAGGTACTGAGGGGAGGAGAAACTCATTCATATATGTAATATGAAGGGGTTCACCCCCTCGTCAATGCCTCGCTCTTTATGGGAGGCCTCCACGTCACGCTTGCTGACGATGGATTATGTGGGCGGGACCAAGTTTTCCGAACTTGCCCAACAGGAGGCTCCGGTCGAGAACGGGGAGGAGATGGCGACGAAGTTGACGGACCTCATCATGCGGCAGGTCTTTTCGCACGGTTTCTTTCATGCTGATCCTCATCCCGGCAATATTCACCTCCTGGATGACGGTCGGGTGTGCTTTCTGGACTACGGCATGATGGGGTTTTTGGATGAACGGTCCCGGGAGGCTTTCGTGGATTTGGTGCGAGCGATTGCGACTCGGAACGAGCGCAACGTCACCAGCGCCCTGTTACGTATGACGGACGAGGCTGGGGATTCACCCCGACCCGGATTGGAGGGGGAGATTGCCGACTTCATGCATCAGCATTTGTTTCGTCCCTTAGGGCAGTTGGATGCGGGACTGATGTTCAGCCAACTGTTGGGAATTACAACTAAGTATGAGCTCCGGGTGGCTCCGAGCTACTTCGTCATGCTGAAGTGTTTGAGCCTGACGGAGTCGATGGTGAAGTCGCTCCATCCCGAACATGATGTGATCGGTCAGGCCGGCCCGATCCTACGAGGGATACGTTTGCGGCGGATGCATCCTTCGCGGGTGAGCGAATCGTTGTTGGAATTTGGTTTGGAGGTCAGTGGCCTGATGCGGGAACTGCCGTCCGAAGTACGTCGGTTATTGGGGCTCGTCAAGCGGGGGGATGCCAAGGTGGTTTTCCGACACGACGGGTTGGAGCCCGCGGTTCAGGCTTGGGACCGGGTGAGTAACCGAATTTCGTTCGCGATGGTGTTGGCGTCGTTGATCGTGGGATCCAGCCTGATTATCCACGCGGGTGTGCCGCCTACGTGGGAGGGAGTCTCGATCATTGGGGTCGCCGGCTTTTTTGTGGCGGCGTTGATGGGCTTGCTACTCGTGATCGCGATACTTCGCCACGGCCGGATGTGACCGTGGCGAGCTGGGAGGCAGGCGACCTCAGAGCGGTTCGTCAGCCTACTCGCCGAAGTCGTAGACAACGACTTTTTGACACACCCGTTTGAACACTTTTTCGATGAAGTCTACGTGTAGCGGGTGGACTTGGTAGTCGTCTTGGGTTTGTTTGTCCTTGAAGACGATGTTGAGGGCGACTTGGTAGGTTTGGTCCACGACGGGTCGCTCGCTTGTGGCCATTTTGCCGATATGAAAGTGGAGCGCGCCCGGGATGGGCTTGAGGTATTTGTCGGCTCCGTCCAAGAGTTCCTGTACGGCGTTGGGTTGTTCGGGGTCCGTCCAAAAAATGACAACGTGTGAGAACATGGGCGGCATTTAATCCAAGGGGGCGGATTCGAACAACGGTTTTCTGCCTGACGGACAGTTTTGGGGAGTGGAAACGGGTTGATGGAACAAACTTCAGTCTTTTTTAAAGCTAATCCCCCTGTAATAGGATCTTTTTGGAAATAATTTGGTTCTTTCCAGCTTCAACTCTTCACTTATGCTTTATTAGATTTTTTTTTTAAGCATAGAGTAAGAATTAGTCGTTTTCTTGAGACACTTCCTGGCTAGACTTAAATCATTCCAAATACAACAATTCACATTTCTTCCATCTACTTCAATGGATATCGCTCCTTGAAAATCCCTCTCTCCTCTCCTGTTTGTCTAGACTACATTCCGTGAGCGGATAAAAATTTTGGACCTTAAACTGCTATTTCTGAGGCTTTGGGTTAAAGAAAAAGAACATGATTTGTTTTGTATATTTTTATCTTCTTTTCACTTCGTTTCTGACTTGTTTTCTAGTTATTCTACAATTGTTTTCTCTATCATTCCTTTTACTTCTGTCAATCACTAATGGGCAGTGACCAAGCCTGGAAAGAGGATAGAAGAAATAGTAAGGCATATAGATTTTAATTCTATATTTTTTAATTGCTCTCGAAAGTCGCGAAAATTATTACCCTAAATTCATAGCATCAATAACTCGTAGAAACTCAAAATGAATAGAAGCATGTAGATAACATTTACAATATTGTTTTGGGTTGCTATAGTAGCCGTCCAAAGCGTTTTCCCGAAGCGTTTATGTTTAGGTCACTAATGGCAAGTTCTGACACGATCAAACACAATTTTGCCGAGAAAAAAAAATGTTTTTTAACTGTGGCTTGGAACTAAATCGAAGGGAATTTTCACAGTGATCTCATCAGGAGGACACGCAAATACCAAGTTGAAAACTGATCAGGTTTGATCAGTTTTACATGTCAAAACTATGTTACAGGCCCAAAGAAATGGCTAAAGAAAATTTCGACTCTAAACAGTAATTAATGCAAATGCAAGTTTCGAGTGATATTTCTTGTTTGAGAAAAAATAGAAAGAAGGCTATAGGTAGTAAGGAATGTTTTAAAGTAGAGATTACATGAAATGGAGATCATTGATAAAATTGCTGAAGATCTAGAAGATGTAGCCGGATGGCATAATAGTAAGACATGTTGGGGCGTGTTAACAAATTTAATGGAATAGGTCAGTATGAACTTACCCTAGTCAACGATAAGTCAATACGGTGTCCAATCACAGCTGCTACAGGGCCTGGTATGGTACGAAAATACGAAAGTTATTTATTGGTTTTGCCGAATAATCAAATAATGATAAGAAGAGTAATTTGAAGTGAAAGAATGTTCATTTTACAAGGAAAAGTTTGAGGCAGTACTAAAAGGATTGAAAAAGAATAAATCCTAAGGTGGTTATAGCTTGGTAAATTAGTTATTGAAACATTAACCAAGTTTTAAAAATAACTAAGGTAACATAACTAAGGTAAAGGTTTTATTTGTTTAATGTATGATAGTTTTTCCTTAATACTGGGAAATCCAGCTATTGCTCCCATGAAAAATTCCCCTCCCCCTCGAAAAGTACTCTTTGGAAAGATCCTCCCTCGTGAGAACCCCCACCAGAGAATCCCCTCCCCTGAAAACATCTGTATACTTCCTAATAACCAATACTATGTGTAAGCAATGGACAAACTTGATAATTTGCAGCCCTTCCCATGGGGGCTATGGGGTCAAGCCATCTACAAAAACATCGTTATTAGATCTTTCGACCATGTTGAAGGAAATAGCTGTCTCGAAATTTTGATCAGACAATTTTGAATAAAAAGGAGCTGTGGGAGGAGGGCTAGCTGCCCTCCGATATACTTGGTCATTTAAAAAGGGCACTAATTCTTTTGATTTCCGGTCAAATAAGTCCTCTTCCGATCTTCTAGGATCACTGGTCTGATTTGATCAACCACGGGAAAAGTAAAAATAAAAAAAAAAAAATTATAAACCTGTATCCGTGATCTTGCTTCTGGCAAAAAATTCCAAATTCCACACTTTTATAGATAGGAGCTTGAAACCTCTACCGTAGGGTTCTCTAATATTCGAAATCTCATGGTGTAGTTTTGATTAAGATCACTTGATTTATTAGAGATGTTTTCCCCCTTTTTCAAAAATTAGTAAGATTTTCTCAGGCTCGTAACTTTTGATGGGTAACATTAAACTTCATTGATTTTATATATTTCAAATAAGCATCAGAATTTGAATCTTTTGATGTACCTATTATTATTAAGACCGTTACTATTGAGCCGCATCGCTCCTTACTTACAGTTTGTTATCACGGACTGTTTGTTTAAATAAGAAACAGTAAGGAACAGCATTCAAACTTAAAATGAAAAGAAATTATTACCTATATGAAGTAGGTTGCCCGCTCTGCTACACTTTGCCCTTTACGCTATTAAACAAAAAAAAAAGTTTTTTTTTAAAATGAAAGCAAGAAGCGACATTAAAATTTAAAACAAACAGAAATTACTCCGTATATGAAAGGGGTATTTCCTCCTCAACGCCCTGCTTTTTACGCTAAAGTTTGACTCTTTCTCTTAACTCTACATTTTAAAACAGTAAATTGTCCCAGTAAATTGTTTCTTAAGGTAACATTTCATTGTTAGATTATGATACTTCAAGGCAGTTCATGCAAACTTGGCAATATATGGCTTCCCCATGGTATCCTTGTGACCCACGTTACTAATTCTAAGGCAATTTCAGACATTTTCTTGATAAAAATAATGTTTTAACACCATTGTTGTGTTTTCGAATTGGTCTGTGTTTTTGCAAGCCTAACCCTTCGTGATGCCCCATGGCAGTTCACGTCATCGCGGCATTTTTTGTCTGGCCCGTTGCACCATTTTGAACCTTTCATGAACAAAAGGCCTAAACTCTCAGTGTCGAGCACTAAAAGGAATAAAATTATAAATTAAAATAATTAGGAATGGTATTGGAATTAGTAAAGAGAAAAGCGAATAAGATGATTGACTTTAAGGATAAAAGAAAAGAAATGAAACAATAAAAATAAACAAAGGGGTAATTTAATAAATCAGTAGAATAATATAATATAATAAGGAGTGAAATAATAAAAATATTGATTAAATAAAATAAAGAGTAAAATGCATAGCAAAAAATAAAAGAACCATTACAACCCCCTGGTGTTCGATTGCTTGTGGTGTCTGTAATCCCCTTGTGTGACGTCCTCTTATAACTCTGTGCTATTATGGCAATAAAGAATGTTTTTTATTAATTTATATTAAGTGTCCTATTTTTACATCCTGTGTATATTTCATCCTATTTTTTCATAGAGCCCTTATTGCTGCTAATAATAGTGTTTTGGTTTCAGGGCAAACACCTTTTGGATGTGCGTTTGCTGCTAAAGAGCATTCAGAGAAAACCCATGAGACATTATATTTTATATTGCATTTGATCAAACATAAAATAGGGGCGGGGGAAGGTAATTATTCCGTCCCGTAAATAGTCTTTAAAGGCAATAAACAATTAGCCTCTTTGCAATTCTTCTGGCATCTGAGGGTAGGCACATGCATGAGGGCTGGCTTTTTTAAGTAATTAGATTTATTTCTCTGTAAAAAAAACTTTATATTGTGTTTTTCTGAGGAAAACTATTAATACTGAACTTTTACATAGCTTTTAAGTTTCATTGAACATGCATATTAGGCGTAATTGCTAGGGAATACAAATTCCAAGGACGCATAAAAACAAACTACGCAACAATAAATTCCGCCGAAAATAAATGTTGGCACTTATCTGCTCCAAACTACCTACTGAGGGGAAAATATTTCCCCTTACCCTTTAGATAGATTTTCTACAAAATAATTGCTGAAATACTGATCGTCTTGAAATGGCAACGTCGTGCTGAAAATAGGTGAAAGATATAAAAGTTATGGAATCTGAGTAACATTAGTAGAGTGGGAGGGACGGGCCAGTCAGGGAAGCTTTGTTTCGTCATATTTCGCTGACGATTAAATGTGTAAAATAGTATATTTTCTGTAATATTTTGAACATATTTTTGCTGCACGGAACGTCGACAAGGGGCTTGAGACTTTTATTAGTTTTGCCATTTTTTTTTTGTGAACGGTTCAACGTTTCATCACTGAAGAAAATGTGATAATACCCTAAAAACTTCATAATTTTGAAAGAACCCAAACTAAAATGTTAGAAACCTTAGTTTTCGGACATAAATAGATGTAAAATGGGTCCAAGGGCAAACAATATTTCACTTGAAATCCTTGTCCTACTTTGAGAATTCACCACAATTTGGAAGATCGAGCCGCCGCCATCACCATCCCCGCTGTCAAAGGAGCCCGCTGAGGAGCGCGGGCGGGATCCTGCGCCGCCATCAACCCCGTCAGACCACGAACCGTCGTCAGCAAAGCCCGCTCGCGGATTGGGGGCGATTCTGGGTGCGATCCTCAAAGCGATTTTCGGAATGAGATCATGACCGAGTATTTCAAGCCGCGGTCGCTGACGTTCTGGTCGGGCGCCGTGCTGGTCATCTCCGGCATCATGGAAGCGACCGGATCGGCAATCCCGGGTGTCTCAGAGGTGGTGCGGTCGCTCATTGCCGATCTCTACGGCGCATCAGACCCGGGAGCGCGGATCAGCCTGGGGCTCGGCCTGATCGGCATCCGTCGCGCTCTGGGGTTGTGACAGGACCCCGTTTCTTGTCGGCGTCCTGAAATGGCTGACCGGTGACTTCACCGACGCATTGGCGCGGGCCTACGAGGTGCGCAAGCGCGCAGAAACCCAGGCCGAGAAATTGGCGGCCGACAAGCGCATCGCACTGCTGGAGGCTCAAGGCGGCGTCCTCGTCGCCGAACAGCGGCATTGGCTGACCCGCTGGATCCGGCCCGCGATCGCAGCACCCTTCGCCATCTACATCTGGAAAGTCGTGGTCTGGGACAAGGTGTTCGGTTGGGGGGTAACCGAGCCGCTGTCTCCTGAATTCGCGGAAATCATGCTGGTCGTGCTCGGCGCATATTTTCTGGCGCGGCCGTTCGAAAAATGGAGAGCAAGGAAATGAAAATCATCTCAGCTTTGGCGTTTATGCTTCTCGTCATCTCGACAAGACCTGCCGCCGCCCAGGGGTTGTGCGCACATCTGGATCGCATGCTCGCTGCCCTTGAGCGCAACTACGCTGAGACAGTGATCATGCGCGGTGAAATCGGCAATGGCATTACGATGCGCATGACGGCTTCGCGCGGCGGTACGTGGTCGGTGTTCCTTGTCAAGGACGGCGTGGCGTGCCTGCGCATGTCCGGGGAGGGGCT
>JAAAKM020073195.1:72977417-72991375 GCA_010016025.2 Alatinidae sp. Z8VKAUB7J3 | reverse complement strand
CCGGACATGCCGAGTCAGAGGGTGGCGAACCATCGTGATGCCTCCCGATGGTGTGACATGAGCAACATCCTGTCCGCGATCCAACCGTTCATAGACCGCCTTGCCGGAGAACTCAGCAGCACCTCGATCATTCTCCTGGCCGGCCTGGTCTGGTCGGGCTTCCTCAGCCACCGTAAATCGCGGCGCATCGATGCACTGACCGACAGGCTCTTCGCACTGTCGGAAGCGCATATCAGGGCCGCTGAGGGAACCGTGCGGGCGATCGATGAGAATACCACGGCCATCCACGCGTTCGAACAGGTGCGCCGGCGCGACATTGGAGGCGCCGATGCGTGAACTTCTGCTGGAAATACTGTGGCCATCGAACCGTCGGTCGGACGCGGCACCCCCTCAACGCCTCGCTCTTTACGCTAAAGTTTTTTATTGTTTTAAAAAGTAGAGTTGTGAGAAAGAGTCAAACTTTAGCGTAAAGAGCGAGGCGTTGCGGAGGGGACAACCCCTTTCATATACGGAATAATTTCTGTTCTTTTAAGTTTTAGTGTCGTTCCTTACTTGCAGTTAAAAAAACTTGTTTTTTATTATTTAATTATAAGAAGTACCTCAGTGATTGATCTTACTAGAACATGAGGATAGTAACTGAATTAGCCTTAAAATATATCAAGAACCTAGTCGACACAGGTAGAAAACATAACAGTAACCCATTGTATAGGCAAGTTAAGGAATTGATGGGAAATTTTAGGTCCGGACAAGACCCAGCTAAAGATAGGAATGCAGACTCGATTAGTAATAAAGAGTGTTAAAGATAAATGGGCCTATAATTTTCAAGGATGTGTTAAACCGCAATGAGACTGTAGGAAATAATATAGAAAGTAGCAGAAATTAGTTTTGGCCCACCTCCAAACTATTTGCTTGTCCATTAGTTTCCTCTTGCCC
This sequence comes from Alatinidae sp. Z8VKAUB7J3, assembly GCA_010016025.2. NCBI lineage: Eukaryota > Metazoa > Cnidaria > Cubozoa > Carybdeida > Alatinidae > Alatinidae sp. Z8VKAUB7J3. The sequence goes on along the minus strand of JAAAKM020073195.1, from coordinate 72,990,442 downwards.
CAAGGACTTTAGGCTACAAGCTTCAAACTAGTCTTTTTCAAAGCCTCGAAAAATCCTCAACGATTTTTGTAAGTTTTTAGCCAATAGCACACCGAAGGTCACACGCAATCCCCCCCCCCCCACTTTCCGTAACAAAACACATCTGCAAACAATTGGATATTTGCTTTACAAATGGCTCTTTACTAAGGGTAGTGGGAGTTATGTCCAACACGCTGGTATACTTATTGCACCTGAACAAAATTGCGATCTTAAAGATTTAACCGGATTTCATAGGGATTTCAAGAGAGTCGCGCAGCAGAACAGGGCACGGGAAGTGTGCTGTTTGCCCTCCGATTTCTCTTGACTGTTACAAGGGGCACTAGAACTTCAATTGCTAATCAAGCCACAGCCCAACATTCTAAAGCCATCCCTTTCATACAAAAAGAAACCAAGTAGAAATGAAAAATAATTAACTAAAGGCACATAGCAATATACTAAGGTAGCGTTAGAGCGTTAACTCTGATTTTTTTTATATGTTTCATGTACTCAGCCAATTTCTATGTTGCTCAAGTTTTTTTCTTCTTTCTCCTTAAAAAACACAATTTTTTTTTGAAAACCCATTAAGCCTTTCTGATCAGGCTATCCCCCCTAAAAACTGGCAATAACATTATAACATCCACACCTCTGCATAAGGAAATTCAAAGATTTTTAGGCCAAAAAAAGAAAATTTGTCATTGAATGGCACCAATCTTGCTTATTTTGTGCCAACTTGCACGAACTTGTTGCCTGCCTATTCGTTTTTTTGTAATTATTGATAAAGCTCATACAATAGTCTTGATATTATGAGGGATTTCTCTTAATTTTGTTGGGCTCCCTTAAATAAAACTTAACAAATCAGTCCAAAAACAAAGTAGGCCCGGTATAGGTAAGGTATAGCTCGGTATAGGCTCGGTATCGGTATCGGTAGGTAAGTAGCTTAAAACATGCACAGCAATATGGGAGAGGAGGGTGAGATCAAAACATAGTTATCCGTTTTACTTAAAACAAAAATAAAACATGGCAAAATTATAACATGGAGAAAAAATGAAACTTTCCTGGAAAATTAGACGTTTCTAAGCCCTTACAAACCTCCATACCATATCCATCCCCTTTCATTGGTGAAATTTCGCTGAATGGCACTCACAACCCAGGAAGCGGGAAATCCATAGCAATGTTGTGCTTAACCCAGAATTAACCCAAATTAAATAATAAGGAACTTCTTTACCACAATTGAGTATCACTCACAAAAAGGGTAAAAATCCATTTTATGTAAAATCCACTTTATTCACATGAGAAGGGTTTATAGTACGGGCACATTTTGGGTGGCATACTTTTTGGCACAAAAAACATTATGGTATTTTTTAGATAGCCCAAATCAGCAATATCACGAAGGTACTCCTCCGCTGAGTCACAGGTCTTCCATCCTTTTGTCTCCATCCGCTCCCTTACGTATGAATTATTGTGGTTATTCACATGAAAGTGTCCTCCTTGGCCTTCCACAGCCCACGTAAGGATAATACCCTTACACGCGTGTTTTATCATATTGCTAATGTATATTGATTCGTATTCCATTGGAATATGCTCGCCAACCTCAACACTCATGACCCAATCAAATTTACGATTTAAATTCTGTGGTGCAGCAAGGTCAATATGTTTGATAAAACCTGAAGTCACTTTCTCTATGTTTAAAGCTCCATCATAACCTTCGTAATGCAAAATTCTTTTAGGTGTGTTAATAATATCTTCTATTCTATCAAAAAATATAGATTTTTCAATATCTCTAAATTTATCTTCAAAAATATATTCTCTTTTACGTAAAAAATATCGACCATAGTGTCCTAGGCCAGCTCCGAGGTCTAAAACCGAGCTGTTCTTAAAAATATTCTCCATTCCTTTAGCAAATTCTGGTCCCCAAAGTTTATTACCACCAACTAAGATGTTATCTTCGTCTAGACAAAATCCACCTGTTTTTCCAATACCTTTCTCTTTGCAAGACATTTCGTCTTCGGTTATTCCTAAATTCCTTTCGATTTCATTGATATCACTATGAACAATCACATTCAGTTTAGCTCCAAATTGATAGATGTAAAAAACTGTAAGGCACAGAAAAATCAGCAAAGGTTTAAAAATACTAAAGAGTCGCTGTTTAGTCATCTTCAGTACCACTGCACATGTGAGACACACTTTTGGCTGAAATCATGCCATGCTCAAGTAAAGTTTAACGACCTCTAAAAACGATTTTTTATCCTCGAAATCGTAATATTAGAAAGGCTTTCACAGTCCACCTGTCTAGCACTCCATTTCATTGAAAGGAAAGTCCCTGAAAAAACGTCTTGAAAGAAAATGAAATCCCAAGGAAAAAAAATACTTGAAAGAAAAAAACGCCTCGAAAGAACAATAAAACCTGAAGAAAAAATCTCTTAATATTATATAACACCCTTGCGTGCTCCTTCATTACGTAATACCCACGTGTGCGCTGGCATTACGCCATTCCTATTAAATCTAGCAAGTCTCGTAAGATTACGTCACTCGCTAATAAATCTATCAAGTCACGCAAGATTGTGGCACATCCAGCGTGTGCACCGTCAATATGTAACACCGAAATCTGTGTCTCCCTCAGTTACGAGCAGGGATCCCCCATGGGCCACTTGAAACCTGGCATTTCAGGCGAAATTGCGTCTTCCTTAACACAAGTAAACATTCCCCTGTTACATTACATCCAAAGAAATCTTGAAACACCTTGAAAAACATCTTGTCGATGAAATTGGATTCTAGGCCCCCCTCTATGAAATTAGATGTTAGACCCTCCGTTAGAATTGGTTGCTAGGGCCCCATCGGAATTGGATGTTGGACTCACGGTGAAATTGGATACTAGGGGCCCGGTTGAATTGGATACTAAGGTCCCCGGTGGTTAGCTTACGTTAGGCATGCAGTGTAATGGGATCCTATTACCCCCCGTTGGAATTAGATGCTAAGGCCCCAGTGAAATTGGATTTTAGGGCCCCTTTTTTGGATTGGATGCTAGGGCCATGGTGGTTATGCTAGGGGCCATTAAAATTGGTTGCTATGGACCCGTTAGAATTGATCGCGAGTGCACCAGTAGAAATGGTTTCTAGGGATCCTGGTGGAATTTCTCGCTACTGTCCAGCATCGTGAATGTTCCCAGTTGCGGGCCCTGGAGTTTTTTTTAAGAAAAATCACTCTCTATCAGGTAACAAGCCAACCCTATTACGTAAGAACCAAAGAAATCCTGATTTGGAAGGCCCCTGAAGGTTTTTTAAAGAATCAAAGAAAACTATTGTGTGACAGACACTTGTATCTCTTAGAAAGACCTCCTAATTACGTAACAGAAACCTTCATTTCGGAGAAAACATTCCTTATTGCCTAACATGCACCTGCGTCTCGGAGAAAATGTTCCCTATTACGTAAAATGCATCTGCATCTCTAAGATTACATTTCCTATTACGTAGCATGCACCTGCGTCTCCAAGAAGTTGAAAGAATATGTCGGGTCCGGGATTCGAAGGAATAGGGATGACTTTAAACTCATTAACCGTTACTACTAATGATCAGTATTATTAATAGTTACTAAAAATATTAATTATTAGTTATTATTAATTTTTAATGATTAGTTAATAGTAAAATGTTACGCAAAATAGAAAGTATCGTGCATAGCCCGTGCCGGATGGTGGGCAGGAATGTTCAGCGCTTCAAAGTTGTAGTAGTCGTTTTCTATCTCCGGGCCGGTGACTACGTCATAACCGGCACCGCCGAATATCTCCTCAATGCGCAGCATCGCTTGTGTCACCGGATGCAGGCCGCCCGGTTGCTGCTGGCGTCCGGGTAATGTGATATCCAGCGCCTGTTCGCTTAAGTTGCGCGCCAACTGTTCGTGCTCAAGCTCCTGCTTGCGCGCCTCTAGCGCAGCTTGCAGCGCCTGCTTGGCCTCATTAATCGCCGCACCCGCCGCCGGGCGTTCACTGGCGTCCAGTTGACCCAATCCTTTCAACAGATTAGTCAGCTCGCCTTTTTTGCCAAGAAAACCGACCCTGACGTCGTCAAGCGAACGTAAATCAGCAGCCTGCGCCACTGACTGCACAGCACGGTCCAATATTTTGTCTGTTTCCATCTTATGTTCCTACCGGCCTTGTGTTCCTGACAGCCTTGTTTTCCTAACGGCCGCACTGTGTTGTATACCTGCAACAAAAAAAGGGAAGCACCCAGACTACGCCAGATTCTTCCCTTTCTTCAGCACGCTGCGTTATTTCACACCACGCAGCCGACAGCTATCCGGGGAAGCATCCAATTAAGGTCTCCCGGAAGCAGGACTGATGTTAGTGGGCGCCTAAGCGGCTTGCTGCGACGCGGCCTTGGCTTTTTCAGCAAGTGCTGCGAATGCGTCTTTCTCATGCATGGCAATATCGGCCAGCACTTTGCGGTCCACCTCTACCCCTGCCTCCTTGAGACCGTTGATAAAGCGGCTGTATGACAGACCATGTTCACGCGCTGCGGCATTGATACGCACAATCCACAGTTGGCGGAACTGACGCTTACGCTGGCGACGGTCGCGATAGGCATATTGCCCCGCCTTGATGACCGCTTGCTTGGCAACCTTGAAGGTACGGCTGCGCGCACCATAGTAACCGCGTGCCGACTTCAGGACCTTTTTGCGACGCGCTCGAGACGCCACGCTTCTTTTAATTCTAGGCATGTCTTATCTCTCCTAACGCGACTTGGTGGGTAACATGCGACGCAACGCAGGCACGTCTGCTTTCGCCACAGCGTCAAAACCACGTAGCTGGCGCTTACGCTTGGGCGCCTTCTTGGTCAGAATATGGTTACGGTTTGCTTTGCGGTGTTTGTAACCGCTGGAAGTTTTACGGAACCGCTTTGCAGCACCGCTATTAGTTTTCATTTTTGGCATCAGCCAATCTCCACGCTATTGCTTAAATTGTAATCAAATTTCAACCGGTAACCGGGGTGGCGGGCTGTACACCCGTCTTGTCTTTCACCACATACTGTTGTTACTGCGCAGAAACTGTTGCCTCTGCGCAGGCCGTGGCCTGGTGACCTACCGCTTTGGCAGTAAGGCTGGCCTTTTTAAGGCGGTCATCAAAACCGTGTCCGAACGTTGGCTGGCCGCCCTTCGCGACGCCGTCGGTCAGCAAGACGGCCTGGCGGCTCTGCTGGCAACGGCCGAGGGCTATTATCGTTTTGTACGCTCATCGCCGAAGGATATTCGGGCGATGCAGATTTTGTTTTATCACTCGGTGGAACCCGGTCGCGAGCAGGCGGGCCTGGTCAGAAAGGTGTTCAAGCTGCAGCGCAAGCAACTGGCCCAGTGGGTGGCCCAGGGGCAGGCGGCGGGCGAAATCCGCAAGCACGTTGATCCCGAGCTGTTTGCGGCACGCTTTTGCGTGTACACGCATGGCATGACCTGGGCCTGGATGCTCGGCACGCGCGATATCGACTTTGCCGCCGCCCACCAAGAATTTACTCAGCAACTTCGTTTCGAATTAACCAGCGCCGAACGGCGCGCATAGAGGAACTCCCCATGACCGATGCTTACATCTACGATCATGTCCGCACCCCCCGCGGTCGCGGAAAGCCTACCGGTTCACTGCACGAAGTGACACCGATTGAGCTGGTCACGCAAACCCTGGAAGCGCTACGAGACCGAAACCAACTGGATACCTCGCGCCTTGACGACATTGTCATGGGTTGTGTTTCGCCGGTGGGTGAGCAGGGCGCCAATGTGGCTCGCGTCGGTGCGCTCAATGCCGGCTACGCGCTTGAAGCGCCGGGCAAGCAGGTTAATCGCTTTTGCGCCTCGGGTCTGGAAGCGGTGAACACGGCGGCGGCGCAGATCATGGCCGGGCAGGCGGACCTGGCGATCGGTGGTGGCGTTGAGTCGATGTCACGCGTACCCATGGGCTCCGATGGCGGCGCCATGGCCATCGACCCGGCTGTTGCCTATCGCACCTATTTTGCCCCCCAGGGCATCGGCGCGGATCTGATTGCCACCAAATATGGCTTCAGTCGCGAAGACGTGGATGCCTACGCGGCGGAAAGCCAGACCCGCGCTGCCCACGCCTGGGAAAACGGCTATTTTGATCGTTCCGTGGTGCCGGTGACCGACCAGCTCGGTCTGCCGATTTTGGAGCGCGACGAACACTTGCGCCCTGGCACCACAGCGGAAGACCTGGCGGGTTTGAAGCCGGCCTTTGTCATTCCCGGGGAGCAATTCGGTTTTGACGCCGTGGCCCTGCAGCGTTACCCGGAGGTGGAACGCATCAATCACGTCCACACCGGCGGTAACTCCTCGGGCATTGTGGACGGCGCTGCCGCCGTCCTGGTCGGCAGCAAGGAAATTGGGGACGCGATGGGTCTTAAGCCGCGCGCGCGCATTCGCGGCTTTGCCTCGATCGGTTCCGAGCCAACCATCATGCTGACCGGCCCAATTTAGACGATCATCAACATCAGTAGAAACAGCAATCCCAAAACGTTCTTGTTGTTTTTTTAATTCAATATCAGAAATAACTCTCTGAGTTGTAACAATATCAGTTTGAGCATCAAGTGCTAAACTCAATACAGAAAAACCAGCCACCATCAGGACAGTGAAGAATAGTGCACCTACAACTGATGATATTCCACGCCTATTTTGAGGTCCGAACTTAGTTTTTTTAGAATTTAACGTGCGTCACCACTTTCAAGTAAGAATTCTACAGGCTGGATTCCACCAGCATTTATCAGAATACGGAGACCTTTGTTTAATTCAATATCATTCCCAGCGTGTATTGCGTGACCGGGCTGCTCAAGATCGTGGCCCACTGGTCGGGCAGGTTGTTCTTGCAAAACAGCCCGAAGATGACGAGCAGGTACACCGGCGTGACGTACTTGATGATGAACCGGAACACCCGCGGGATCTGCATGCGCGCGCCCTGCCCCGCCTCTTCCATCCCCTTCTCGATACCCCAGACCCACCCGAAACAGATGATCTGGACCGTCGCGAGGATGAAGATCAGGACGGTGCCGACCCAGAAGTCGATGGTGCTGAGCGCCGTCAGCCCTTCCGAGTAGTACAGGACGAACGCGGAGCCGAACAAGCTCGTCAAGACGACGAGCGCGGTAGAGGTCCGCCGGTTGACGCCCAGAGCCTCCTCGACGAACGCCATGGTGGGGAAGAGCATCGAGAGCGAGCTCGTCACCGCCGCGAGGAACAGCATCAGGAAGAAGACGGCGCCGAAGAAGTTGCCCAGCGGCATGTGGGCGAACACGACCGGCAGCGTCTTGAACCCGAGGTCGAACGAGGAGCCCGTCATGCCTTCGATGCCTGCGACTCCGACGAACGCCACGGCGGCCGGAATCGTGATCAGGCCGCCGAGCACCACCTCGAAGAATTCGTTCGTCGCCGAGGCGGTCAGGCCTGACAGGACGACGTCGTCCTTCGAGCGCATGTACGAGGCGTAGTTGACGATCACGCCGAATCCGACCGAGAGGCTGAAGAAGATCTGACCCGCCGCGGCGAGCCAGGTCTTCGGATCCGACAGGGCCTCCATCTTCGGTTCCCACATGAAGCTCAGGCCGGAGACCACGCTGTTCTCGGGCGACCCCGCATCCGGAGTACCGAGGGTCAATGTCCGCACCAGGAGCAGGATGCCGCACACCACCATGATCGGCATGGCCCCGCGGCAGAAGGCCTCGATGCCCTTCGACAGGCCCCGGAACAGGAGGAAGGCGTTGATGGCGAATGTCGCTCCCCAGAACCACAGCGTCTGGTCCACGGTGAAGCCGTCCTGGCCGCTGGAGGAGACTTTCGCGAAGAGCGCCTTCGAGCGGGTAGTCTGCTGCTCCATCGCCTGGCCCATTGTTGAAGGTAGGCAACACTAGTTTGATTCCGGAAGCAGGTTTGTCTCCGGTAACAAAAATCCCTGGGTATATGGGGCTGTTTGCCCAATGGTTTCACCCGTGCAACCCTTGGGGGCCAACAAAGCCCGGTGGACCGATTACCCATCCAGAGTTAGTCTATCGCGGAGTAGCAGCTGCGTTGGCTGATGCCATGGTCATTGCGGAAGATGAAACCTTCTATGGGACGGCTGATGAAATTCCTTATCCCGGCGACATGGCGTTTGCCTTAGGCTGGCGCATGGAGGCATTTCGTTGGTTGGCCCCTTTGGCTGAAAAGGTTATGACAGAACCGGCTCCAGGTGGAAAAACTTCATTGGGGAAGGCGGTACGTGATGTATGGGCCGAAGGAATGAGGCGAATCGTTGACCGGACCTATGCTGACTATATTGTGTCTTCAATGAATCAATCCAGCCATTCTCTCTTGGCCTATGAACAATTCTTCCTCGGAACAAAGGGACAAAAATATTCACAGACGTACGGACAATTAGCTCGTCGGTTTGCTAGGCGGTATGCTGCAGAAGTTTCCTGTTCGGGCTGGGCCCAAGAGTCACTCGGGCCTGATGCGTCCTATGCCGGCATGCAGCATTGGCATCTCGGTCGGTATGTAAGGATGACCCAAGAAGATGAGCTTGGCGAGGACCTTATCGCGAAAAGAGCTCTGCAAAAAAGTTATCGTTTTTTTAATCATACATTAGGTGTTGAACCTGATGGGCGGCGGATTGCCGGGTTTAATATGAGTCATCGTACCGGGGTCGGTTTTGATGGTGAGCAGTATGGTGGTGCCCGTGGGGTGGCTGAAAGTATTCCAGATGTAGCGGTATGGAATAGGCTTCAATTCCCACGAGACGGCACTGCTCTGGCGAATGGACGGAAGCTTCTCAAGAATAGGGCGACCCAGTTCAAATACTCAAATAATTTGTCAATTAATAAAAACGCTGAAAGCAAAAAGGTTCATGAGCAAGGAATGTTAGGGGCTGCAGAGGTTGCACGATTCCTTGATTCGAATCGGCGTGTTCCCTCCGCTGTTCTTCCTGCTCAAGAACCAGCCTATTTCACCCGTTTTGAGGAATTTAACGGAGAACTCTTAGCGGTTCGTCGCCCTGGGTACTATGTGGCAATCTATACTGGACAGCCGCATCCGAGTATCGATCAATCTTATATAGGAGGAGGAAGTAATGGAGCTTGGAGTCAGCTGAGAAATCCGGATTATTCTCCAACCCAAGGTCTCCTGAAGGAGAACATAGAAAATAAGCATGTTCTTGCCCCACTGGTTGGTGGTGGCATTACAGTTTTGTCCAGTGAGGATTACGGAACTTCTATTGTGAGCACAAATTGGTCACCTCTCGTCCATCATGGATTAGTGCTTCATTTCGAGAATCAGCAATTGAGTTACGCTGAACTCGACCGACAAGCCAATCAGCTGGCGCAGCGGCTCGTCGCTTTGGGTGTTGGACCGGAAAGCCCGGTCGGTGTGTGTTTGGAACGTGGCCCCGACATGATTGTCTCTCTGTTGGCCGTTCACAAGGCTCAGGCTGCTTATGTGCCGCTTGATCCCACTTATCCCGCTGAACGGATTGCATTTACCCTAGAGGATGTCAATGCGCCGGTCATTATCAGCCATTCGAAAATAGATGGACTGCTGACGGGGACCCAAAGCCATCGACTTTTGTTGGATCAAGAAAAAGATTTGCTGGCGGGTTTGGATGCTGTGCCGCCGGCCCGACCGCATCTCTGTGCCAATAACTTGGCCTATTTTCTTTTCACTTCAGGATCGACCGGCCGACCCAAAGGGGTTGCCATTGCCCATGCCCAGATCATCAACTACCTGTATGCCATTCAAGAACGCTTGGACATCGAGCGTGGTCTTCACTACGCCTTGGTCTCCACCTTTGCCGCCGATCTCGGCAATACATCCCTGTTCCCCGCACTCGTGTTGGGTGGTAGCCTCCACTTGATCGACCAGGACACGGCCACCAGCCCCGACGATTTCAGCCACTACATGCACAGTCGCGCCATCGACTTCCTCAAGATCGTTCCCTCCCATTTGGCGGCACTGCTTTCTGGCGGGAACCCAGGCCAAGCGCTGCCACGCCGAATGCTCGTTCTCGGCGGTGAGGCCTGTCCGGGTGATCTGATCGACCGGATCCGTGAATTCGGGTCTGGAACCCGGCTCATCAACCACTACGGTCCCTCTGAAACCACGGTCGGCGCTACTGCCCTCGCCTTGGCCGGAAAGATCGCGGAAGCCAACGGCACCTTTTCGCTCGGCACACCATTGGGCAATGTCCGCACTTATGTGCTTGGCCCTGGCCTGGATCCCTTGCCCGTCGGCATACCTGGCGAATTATGTATTGCAGGCGCTGGCCTGGCCAGGGGTTACCTCGCCAAACCAGGCATCAGTGCAAGCCAATTCGTACCCGATCCTTTCGGTGAACCCGGCCAACGCCTTTATCGATCCGGTGACCTGGTCCGGCTTCTGGACGATGGTCGTATCGCCTTCATGGGGCGCATTGATCAACAACTCAAGATCCGCGGCTTCCGCATCGAACCCGGCGAGATCGAAACCGTGCTGCTCAAGATCCCCGGCGTGGCCCAGGCTCTGGTCCATGCCCGCAAGGATCACCGCGACGAAGTTCGTCTGGTTGCCTACCTCGTCCTGGCCGACACCACATCCCACTCGGACGAAACGCTCGAAGCTCTGTATGACCAACACGTCGCCCAGTTGCCGGCTCAAATGATGCCCGCCGCGTTTGTGGCCCTGCCGGCAATCGAGTGCCAGCTCTATCCGATGGACGCCCACGGTGAGCTCTATGAAAAATACAATCCCTCATTGCTCGTCGTGCCGTCGCTGGGATACGCCCTCGATCACTACCTGATGCGGGAGGCACATGTTCATGGAACCCGCGTTCTGTCTGTGGTGAGGAGTTGGGACAACACCACATCCAAGGCATCGGTGAATTTTGGTAAAGACCATTCCTTGGTTTCATTAACCTTATACTTCTTGAACTTCCGGTCCATGCGTGGCTTACCATTACGCATGTACGTCTTATTCTTTTCATACACAAAGTGAACTTCAACACCATTAGTTCTCACTGAACGTCCGTGACTCCATCCATTCTTTTTAGGATACTTGAAGTAATATTCCATCTTGTAAGCAACACGACCTTCTTCTTGTTTGGCTTGATGATAGAATTGTTCAAAGTCTCTCTTTATTTTAGGGAGTAGACTATACATTGTATTACCATCCAAGACACAATAACGTGAAGTCCCACATGAATGTGAGGGGATAAGCGTGAACGCTTTAGGGACTGTATCCGAGTCATCTGGTATAAGTCGTCTGGCTTCGTCAATACGTTTCAACTGTGACAGTCGATAAGCCAGTCTCGTCTCTGGAGTATATTCATTGTCCACATAGAAAAGTGCTTTCAACGCAACTTCATATTCAATTGTAGTGTATATCCAAACATCACCCTTCTCCTCAAGAAGACCTGTTGGAATACTTGTAAAGTTAAGAGGATCGCTGGAGAGGATCCTTGTCGCAAGAAAGTTAGCCCAACCCCTATTCTTGAGTTGGTATACACCTCGGAGAGTAGTCGAAAGATGTGAATGCATTATCTTCCATTTGTTATAATTCTTATTGGATAGGGCCTCAGAAGTGGCGATGCTTTCTATGAAATTTGTATGGGTTCCGTAAGTAAACGAAGCATTATGAATTCTGAATGTCTCGAAAAGCTCTTGGTCTATTCTTGTCATTGGCATTGGCCAATACTTAATACCCTCTTTTTTATACAACCATGGTTTCGTTAATTGGTAACAACCTACGGTGTGTAATTGTCTCACTTTATTGATAACATTAACCCAAACAGCTTGACTCTCTAGATTTGGTAGAGGATGGCCATACTCCACACACAATCGCACATAAAGTAACATGAAATCATTGGCAATAGATGAAACACGATTCCAATTCTCATGAGCAATTTCACACATATGAATCACTGCTGGGTTGTTCACATGTGAATTGATACCAACTCATATTGTCATATCCCTCCATTTTTCTGAAATTGGTATGGGTGGGTCGTCACTTTCATCATCTGTGTGTTTTCTTTTAATACCCACTGATGAGTCGTCCTGTGATACTATTACAAAACACCCGATTCAAGTTACACTGATGACGAAGGTCGCCGTACGTTGACAATCAATTTCAATCCGCCGGAACAGGTATCTCTGGAATCAGCCATCTCTCGGATACGCAACAACGTGGAGCCGCAGATCCGCGAGCTGATGCCAGCCGATGGCGCCATCAGCTATGGCGGCAGTGCCGATGCCCTGGATCAGGCCATCCGCACCATGTCGGGCAATTTTGGCATCGCTTTGCTGATACTGTTCTTGCTCATGGCCGGCCTGTTTCGATCACTCCGCGACAGCGCCCTGGTGATGGTCACCATACCGATGTCGACGGTGGGTGGGGTCTTGGCGCTGCAAACACTGAACCTGATTTCGTTTCAGCCTATGGACCTCCTGACCATGATCGGCTTCATCATCCTGCTGGGCCTGGTGGTGAATAACGCAATTTTGCTGGTGGCACGCACCCGCCAAACCCAAGCCGAAGGGGTAAGCCGGGACGAGGCCGTGCGCAGCGCGCTGGAACAACGCCTGCGCCCCATATTTATGAGCACGGCCACCAGTATCTTCGGCATGTTGCCCCTGCTGCTGTTGCCGGGAGAAGGCAGCGTGATCTATCGCGGCCTGGCCGCAGCCATTGTCGGCGGTATGAGCGTAAGCTTGGTCTTTACATTGATTATGCTGCCCAGCCTGTTGCGCATGGGGCGCGATCGCGAAGAGGCGGCGCGACCGCGGCCTGCCAAATCGCAACTGGAGTCTGTGGCATGAAGCGAATGATTCGACACGTCGTCCTGATAACCCTGGGCCTTGGCCTTTCTCTCAATGTGGGTGCACAAAATGGGCCGCCTCCTGCGATTGTGGAGGTGGCAACGGCACTCAGCGATCAGGTGGCAGCAACCAGTTGGTTGCCTGGCACTGTGGTGAGCCGCAGCGACGCGCAAATTGCCGCCGAGGTTTCAGGCCGGGCCACATGGGTGG
>JAAAKM020073195.1:72960818-72977407 GCA_010016025.2 Alatinidae sp. Z8VKAUB7J3 | reverse complement strand
TGCGCAACAACGACGCCACTATCAAGCGGCTTGAGGCGCAGCGCAATTACGAACGCTCCCAAGTCCAGCGCTTAAGCCGCCTGGCCGACCAGAACAATGCAGCAGCCACCCAGCTCGACCAGGCCCGCTCACAAGCCGAGGTGGTGAGTCAGCAGCTCGCTGCGGCCCAGGTGCAGCGTGAGCAGATTGAATACGATATTCAACGCAGCGAGGTACGCGCACCGTTTCCTGGCCGCGTGGTGAGCCGGCTCGTGCAACCTGGCGAATATCTGGCCGCCGGTACCGCCGTTGCGCGCCTGGTGGATACCGCTGACAAGGAGGTCCGCGTGCAGGCCCCCGTTTCGTCCGCGCGTTTTGTCTCAGATGCGATGGTCGTGACCGTGGCGGATGAATTCACGAACGCCCAGAATCCCGTGCGCACGGTGATTCCGGTGGGAGATGAGCGCTCGCGAATGATTGAAATCCGCGTCATAAATCCTTGAAAACTTTTCATTTCAGATCTCTGATTGCCTTCAAATGATCCATAGAACTCATAGACTATTTAAATTACCTTCTTTCCATGCCTCTCTACCTCAGTTCTGCTCTAGGAATGATAAAATCAAAGAATCAGAGTCTACCAGCTTGATTTTAATTCAAAAATCAGCGAACTCCTAATAAAAAATAAGGATAAAATAAGTAAAAAAAAAAAAAAAAAACCGCAAATTCTGTTAAAAGTTCTTAGCTTGTGCAAACAGATAAATGTGAATCCGGATACGACGGTTCTCTTGGTATAATTATTGTGCAGATATACCAGTTGTCAGTCAGTTCTTAGCAGGCGCCTTACAAGAAACAATTGGCTTTTGAAAGAGACTTTACTTGTGGATAAAGGGAAAGAAATCAAGGATAAAAAAAAAGGTTAACATGGATCGAAGATTTTCGTACAAAGGAAGTGACGGGGTTAGGTTTGAGAGTGCTTTATCGCGTGAGATGGCAGCGGGAAAGAGAAGGCAAACTGAATACCCTATGATGGAGGCTGAACCAGTGGTACCTAAAGGGTGGGAGCAGCTTCATTGTTCAGTTCACTTTTCAATCAACAGACTCAAAAAACGATGAAGTTTATCCGTACTTTGACTTTAGCAGAATAAATGCAAATTGGCAGTACACTGCACAATGAATATCACCCAGAGAAGGACCTTGCTAATTGAGCTTGGAGTTGGAAAACGTAGAGGAGAAGCAATGGCAAAGTATGACCAGAAGGCACAGACAGAGTCTATAATACACACCCCATAACCACTCTCAGTATTTACTAGACCAAGAATTGCAGCAAAGAAGTTTCCAGTATTTACAAGACCTAAAATTGCCAGGATCGTAGACACAGAATCATGCAACGCATATATTCGAAAAGGGGCCAAACCTATTAATTTATCAAAAGTATTTCTCATGTTGCAGCCAGACCCAAATATTTCGTACCGTCCAAATTCTTAAAACCAACATTTTCTTAACTTTTGATAGGTAGTCTCTTTTCAGGGTAGGGTGCCTTTATTTCGCTATCAAGAGTTGTACTTAAAAGAAGGGGCGGAGGGGGGCAGTTTTTGCCTGTATATTTTGAAAAATATCTTTTTATGTGATCTCATGAAAAAATCACCTCCAAATTTTGGAAGTGGCTTTTGGTATTTTAGTTTTAAAAAATTGGAAACCCTCTCTTTTCTAAATTTAATGAATTGCAACCTTTTTTACTTTTGCAGCATAAATAACGAAAAACGAGTTAGTTCGAGTAAACTTTGGCCTTTTTTCTCGAAAAGTTTTGAATAATACTTTGTTCTTATGCAAGTAAAATAAAAATAAACCATTAAATTGATCCTTATTCACCTTTTTTTAAAACAAACATCCCCGCTCAAAGCGACTACGCCAGCATCGCAAGCGGCGGATCTTTGAAGGTCTGCAGAACACATTTCTGGATGCTGGATTTACGAAGCCCGATAGTCTCAATCTGGCTGCAACCATCGTTACAACCCTGCGCGCTGAGGCGATCATGGACCTGGCTGATGTTTATCAGATGCCGAAGGAGCGGATAAAACAAAATCTGACCAAGATGGTTCTGGGTTTAGTGCAGAAACACAGGTAAGTTCCCGATCTCTAATATTTCCGCGTGACCCGGATCACAAATCATTGCGCACCCCGAAACTGCGGGATGTGCCGACTAAGACATCTTCGAAAAACTTGAAGCCGTGCTCGGGTGAGCGCGATTTGAAATGAATGAATGCTTTGAGGATAGAAGATGTCTGGATATGGATTGTCGAGATTTGGACCTGCGGTTGTCGCTGCTTTGGCGCTGTCAGCGTGTGGCGGGAGCGGTGGGAGCAGCAGCAATTTGCTGACGGGTGTGTTTATTGATTCCCCCGTCGCCGGTGTCGAGTTTGTGACCGAAACGCAATCTGGCGTGACCAACGCAGCGGGTGAGTTTGCGTATCGCAGCGGCGAAACGGTGACCTTCAGCCTTGGTGGTTGGGAAATGGGTAGCGCAAGTGCAGATGCCGAGGTCAGTGTGTTCGATATCGCTGGGGTAGAAGAAGTACCTATGCGCGCAGGGGCTATATCAAACCTGGTGTGGGGTGCTAACGACACGCCTATGCGCCGCGCGGCAACGATAGGCAGCATCTTGCAGACGCTGGATGAAGACGCGAACCCTGAAAATGGCATTGTCATCCCTGACACCATCCGCCAGCGCTTAGCTGATGTGAACTGGGACGTGTCAGCGCAGACCGCCTGGCAGATCATGGGCACCCGTGAGTTTCGCATGATGTTGCGAGACGAGTCCGCAACCAACGCCAACTTTCCCGCGCGCGAAGCCAGACAGTTGGGCGAAGTTGTGCAGCATATGTACGACCAGGCGGGTTTAGATGTCAGCTATGACGTCTGGACGACTTACCAGCAGGACAGCGGGGCGGATGGCTCGGTAGATTTCAGTCGCGAGATCACCTACGACGGTGATGGTAACTATCAGACTGATCTCTACGACTTCGATGGCGATGGTGTAAACGACACGATCTACAACTACATCTACGCGGCGAGTGACCGATTGAGTAGAATCGAACGCGATGACGGCTTGGACGGCAGCATCGACTCAGCCAGAGTTTGGACGTACAACGAGTTCGGTGATCGCATTCAATACCAGGACATCGCCGCCTCCGGTGAGGCGAGCTTCACTGAAAACATCCAGAAAAGGCCTCTTTTTCGTGTAACAACGCTAGATGCAGAGCATAATGGAATGACTCATTGGAGAGTGCGCCTTTCTGTTACCTTTGAATTGTGCAACTCGTCACCAAGTAAACATTACTCTTACTAACCGATTCGCTATCAGCATAACACACTGATAGCGAATACGCAGGGCGGGTTTTTCCTGTTATTTGCAACGCAAAACCGATTTTAACAATAAATAAGCAGACACAATGTTTGACGGTCATTGTGACATCGAGTGCACTCTTTGTTTCTTGAAAAAATTCATTTAAACAAAATTTTAGTCTACAACAGCTTGGAATTATGTAGTAAGCATAAAAAAAGAAGAACAAAAATAATTAAATTTGAAGTCATAACTTTTCAAAGTTTTATTTTGCTTTTCTTGCAATAAAGATAAACTTGCCGGCTAGGGCACAGAAAACTATCTGTACTGAAATGGAGGGATTCAGTCAATAATTTCATTAGCCCCTGTACACTTCAGGTAACGATAGAAGTCTTATACTTACTAGAAACATAATGACAGAATGCAAAACTAAAAGCATTAGTTTGATTTTTAAATTTTTGCCACTTCTATTTTGAAGCTTGTATTTTAGAAGACATTAAATCTACCGTAACTAAAGAGGAGATCATAATCCCATTCTTTATTTCCTATCAATTCTTAAAAAAAACAGATTTTAGCAGCTTTTAAGGTCAATAGAACTAATTTAACGTAAAACCAAGGTCTCAGGTATTCTAGAAGATACTTATTGGTTGTTCCCAAATTAATCAGAAGGTAAATGCCAAGGTCTTACTCCAACAAAACCTGTCCAAAGTCTAATTCTTTTCTAGACATCACCTCCCTCAAGTTCATATTTATTAGGACAGGCAATGATTTATAAGTTTATTTTGTTTAATAAAAAGACAAGAAGAAGATGGAAAATACCATATTTTGTCAATCATGGCTCATCAGATAGATGACGCTAGCCTATAGATATGTCGGAGCTTTGAAACTCTGGTAAACGAGGCTAAAATTACAGTTCGCTATAATTACATTAAATAATCATGGCCTACCAGGAGGCACTGGAATAATAGCAAGATAAGTCATTCCCGTGTTCCAGTCTTTTTGATTGTCTGTCCCAGATTATTTTCAGTCTCTAAATGTTTCAGACCATTTCCATATAGGGACTTTTTGCAGTGAAATCCCCGTGAATCTTGTGAGAGCACAGCAAAATGATGCTTTGCCTAGAAATAGTGGTCCATGGGTTCAATCCCCGCTGCCGCAAGGTCGGGCAACAGATCTGATACCTATCCCTGTAAAACCATCCAGTAATTGAAATGTCGATTCGGAGCCCTGTGGCTTTGCCACTGGCCTTTTGCTCTATCAGTAGCTCTAGAGGATCTTTATCTTATATCTTTTAATCCCTTTGAATATAAACTAAGCATTGCTTCAGATTGAATTTAGTAGGAAGATAAATATACCTTAAATAGTAAAAAAATCTTTTTTATGGTTTTTCAAATGTCAGGGGAAAGGCTCGGAGATCAAAACCCTATTCCTTCGTATGAAACTGCAAGTCTCATTTTTAAATCACACACTTCAAAATCTAGCTGGATCTGTTGGATCTCTAATAAAAAAAGTATTTTGGCAGCTTATGGTCTAACTCTATTTCAAATAAATTATATTGAAAAAAAAATACTTCTAGATGTCCTTCAACTGAATCAGCCCAAGCTATACTGTAGTTGTCATCGTTTGTAAATCCCAGCATAATGTATCCTATAGTTGCTGCAATCATCTCCATCATCAAATGATTATCTAAGACAAAATATTATGGTAATCTAGATGAACATTTTGGCTTAGAACACGAGTTCTATCAAATTCAACACTAGAATTTTCCCGTTTATTCATTCTCCCTTTGCCCCAGTGCCTCTGAATAACATCCTATTCTTCTGATTTGATGGTTTTTCAAATTTCGGGGGAGATGTCCTTGTATCAAAACTCTATCTGACTGGAAAACTACATATCTCCTTTCTGTGATCTTCCTGATCTGTCTCTTTTTCTTTAAGAGTCTAAAATTCGTTGTTTTTATTTTTTTTAGGTCTTACTGGATCCACTGACGGATGTTTACTATTACTTTCTTCAAAAGAGGTCCTTGACTGTCTTTTAAGGCTCTTTTCTTACCGAAATAAAAAGAAACCAGAAGCGTTTATTGCCAGAGATACCTCACTGATTTTCCTCAATCTGTCATCAATATCGGAATCATCATCTCAACTATCTGCACTTTCAACTGACAACAGATCTTTGATTTGTGAAGCTCTAGTTGGTATTGAAGACAAGAAAAGTGTCATTGCTGACCAGTGTTGCATGATTTTAGCCAATTTATCCCGGATTTCAAGTGATGTATGCAAATCAATTTTAGAAGAAATGACGAAAACAAACATGTCATTTGACACGCTAGTTAGGATTTTCTGTGATATTAAATATAATGAAGAAGGGGGATCGTTACATTATATTGGAGCATTTTTGTCCAATATGGCACATCTACCAGAAGTTAGAAGGTGGTCATGTTTCCTTATTTGGTTTTAGCTATTTGATTACTTTGGTCAGTTAGTTAATCAGTTTTAATTAACTACTATTACTAATAAAATTGACACTTGACAAGGTAGGTAGTATTTTCTGTGACCTGAAATATAATGAAGAAGGGGACAATTACATTACACTGGGGTATTTTTGTCCAATACAGCACATCTGCCGGGAGTTATAAGGTGCTCATATTTTCTTGTTTGGTTTTAATCAATTGATTACTTTAGCCAATTAGTCAATCAGTGAATTAGTCAGTTTTAATTAAATACTATTACTAATAATCCTGTCATTTGACAAGGTAGGCGGAATTTTCTGACATTGTTACATGATTTTTCGACTATCGGTAACAAAATGGCTATCTCACAATTTCAATTGAATGTGCTTTGGGAAAAGGGGATGTCAGGGAAGGGGCTAGTTGCTCTATGTCATGTTTGACCTTTAGAAGCAGACTAGAACTATACATTTCAAATCAAATGAGCCTCTTCAAAAGTTCGCACGACCATCCCATAAAAGTCTTGAATACCCATCTACTTCTTGGAAAGTAAATTTCAAACATACCTACCTTTCTCAATAACATATACTATGTGTAACCAATGAATGAATTACCCAACTTACAGTCCTTGTCCTGAAGACTTTGGGAAGGTTGACACCCCCAATACTGGAACTTACAACAATGCCGAACAAAAAATCTCTCTTAAATTTTCTATCATATATGGTTTTTGGGAATGATGTCCCTCCATTCACTTTTGATTCTTAAAAAGGCACTAAAAATTCCGACCTCCAATCAAATGAGCTCCATCCGATCCAAGGTTTATGCTACTACCCATTCCAAAAGAACCTTATGTGTCCTGGGCATAACTTATAATCCTTGCCCATGGACTCTGGGGACTGTGTCGACCCTAAAGACATTGTTACATGATTTTTCGACTATCGGTAACAAAATGGCTATCTCACAATTTCAATTGAATGTGTTTTGGGAAAAGAGGATGTCAGGGAAGGGGCTAGTTGCTATCTATCATGTTTGACTTTTAAAAGGGAACTAGAACTATACATTTCAAATTAAATGAGTTCCTTCTAAAGTTCATACGACCACACCCTCCATAAAACCTTTTATGTCCCTGGGGCATGACTTATAACCCTTATCCCCAGACTTTGTTGGTCTGTCAACCCTAAATGGCTTATTATATGATCTCTAGACTATTTTTGAACAAATGGCTAGTTCAAAATTTTATTGGATGCATTTGTGGAAAATGAAACCTAGAGGGGGAGGGGCGCTGTGTGTCTGCCCCCGATCACTTTGACTCTTAAAAAGGGAACTGGAACATCTGATTTCCAATTAAATGAGCAGCCTCTGGAGTTTATACGACCACCCTTTCCATAAAAAGCTTATATGCGCTCGGAGCATACCTTATAACTCTTGCGCTGAACGCTCTGGGGGTTTCATTTCCAAAGACATAATTTCCAAATCTTTCAACTATGCTGAACAAAACGGCTATCCCAGAATTTTGATTAGATGTGTTTTGGGAATTGATGGTCCTGCGGAGGGGGGGGGGCTTGTTGTCCTCTAATGACTTTTGACTATTAAAAAAGGCCCTTTCAATTTCCAATCGAATAAACCTTTTTTGAAGTTTCTACGGCAAGCAATGGTCATAACAAAATTTCTATCAGATGCATCTTGAATCGTTAAAAGGTTTCTAGAGTTTCTGATTACCAATCCAGAGCTAAACCTTTTTGATAACTCGGATACACATAGTTTCTTCTATTTAGCGTTCGTCTCGAAACTCTTAGCCTTTCGGGCAACACCATGGATCAAACATCCACTATTTTCCCAATAATATAACCTGCATGTCAAAAATAACAAAATTGCATAATTTATATTTCTAACCCCGGAGGCTGTAGGGACAGGACATCCCCAGTGGCATAACTATTAGCTATTGTGACTATATTGAATAATACAGCTTTTTAAGATTTCTATCAGTGTTAGGGAGCATCTAAAAGGGCAAAGGTGTGAGGGGGGGTTGCCTACCGTTCCCTTTTCAACATCCCTCTAAACATTTCCTTAAGTTTTCAACTCAATACCCATAGCTGTTCCTTAAATATTGCTGTTATTTCTTTTTGACGACTCTTGTGCATATAGTGTGTTTTGATTTTGTTTGCCACCATCCTCAAAATTTTCTTATAGTCTCACCTTAATGCCCTTAGCCTTTTTGGAGACTCAGGATCAAACACGCCCCCTTTGCTAATAATCAACACTGTATATAAGCAATGGGCAACTTATATAGCTTGCAACGCTTACCCTAGGGGCTGTGGGGGTTGTGTGTCATATTCGGAGGTATAGTTAATTGACTTTTCTATTATTTCGAACACGATATTTATTCCAAAATTTCGATCACATAACTTTGGAGGAAGGGAAGCTAAAAAAAGGAGTACAAGGGGACTGGTAGCTTTCTGGCCACTTCTTATCATTCTCCCCAACATGCCCTAAAAGTGTAAAAAAAATAAATAAAGTGTAAATAAAGATAAAGTGTAAGCACAGAGTACCTTTTGATTTAGTTTAACATGCCCTTAAGTATTCCCTGAAGTTTCATCTTAATACTCTGAAGCTTTCTCAACACATCCAGATTCAAAATCCAGCCTTTTCCTAATGATAAATACTGCAGGTAAAAAAGGGACAGAATATTTAGTTTATATTTCATACCCTGGAGGCTAGGGGCATTACATTCCCGGAGGCATAGCTACATGATCTTTTGATAGTTTTGAGCAGAATCTCTCTTGATCAGTGATGAGAGAAGGGAGCATTTAAAAACAGGGTTGGTTTAACATCCCTCTCAGGACTCCCTTAAATTTTCAACTCAACAACCTCAGTCATTCCTTACACATTGCTGTTGGACTATTTTAAACAGAATGGCTATTTGAAACTTTTGATGGTAAGCATTTGGGGGAAAAGGCGTTGGGGGAGGGGGAGTGGCTGGTTCCACTCCAATCACTTTTGACTCTTAAAAAGGGCACTAAAACTTTCAATTTTCTATCGCATGAGTTCCTTCGGAGTTTAGACGACTACCTCTTCCATATAAAATACATTTGGGGAAAAATACTGATATAATAGCACATTGAAGCCTAATTCTGGTTAAAAAAAAAAAAAAAACAAAAAAAAAACACTTCCCAAATGTTAACTTTGAATGATTTGAAAAATTATGCTCTACTTTCATAGCTCACTACATTGATCCCTTCTTGGAAGCAACAGTTATTAAGCTTGGAAAGTTTAATAACAGGCTCGATCTTGTAGCGGTGGACTTATATTTGATGTGATTAACCATAATATTTTGTTAGCCAAATGCTATTGGGAGAGTGGTTGGTTGCGCTCCAATCTTTTTGGTCACTTAAAAAGGGCACTAGAACTTTTACTTTCCATTTGAATGAGCCATTCCACTTAAGCTCGTCTTCTCAGCCTGTTCGAAAACTTCTCAGCTGACTGATTGAAAAAAAGCATATCCCAAATGTTAACCTTAAATGATTTGAAAACCTTATGCTCTACTTGCACCGCTCACTACCTTGATCACTTCTTAGACGTAACATGTACTAAGCTTGAAAAGCATAATACCAGGCTCGATCTTGTGGTGGTGGACTTATATTTGATGTAATTAACCATAATATATTGTTAGAAAAATTCTCCGTAGAATTTAAAGTTCAGCCATATTTAATCTGAATCATTAGATCTTTCCTTTTTGATAGAACCCAAGAAGTTAAACTCCTCACCATCAACATGTATTTTTTTTTTTTTTAAATAACACATTGGATGTCTTCGAACATATATCAGAAAAAGCTATTAGTAACGATATATCAAAGGCGAAAATAAGCTTCCTGAAAAAAC
Organism: Alatinidae sp. Z8VKAUB7J3; assembly: GCA_010016025.2. Classification (NCBI taxonomy): domain Eukaryota; kingdom Metazoa; phylum Cnidaria; class Cubozoa; order Carybdeida; family Alatinidae; species Alatinidae sp. Z8VKAUB7J3. The sequence continues at coordinate 72,967,763 of JAAAKM020073195.1, read as the reverse complement.
ATCCCTCCTTTTGCTCACCCTGTTCCCCCTGAAATGTACTGTGGAACACTTGGGTGCTAAAATGTCGAATAATTAGGACTGAAATGATCGTACTAATGATATCTTACAACGTGTACATACTACAACCTCCCACATAAAACTCTTTAAATAGTTATAATGTTCCAGCCCTTACTGTTTGCCAGTTTTCATTTGGAACAAATCTACTTTTCTTTAGTCTTCTTCTCCATTTAGACCTCGTCTCCCTTGTTCGAATTCCAAAAAATCGGGAATTTAGCCCAAATTCTACAAAAGATTGAGAGATGAGTATCTTGATCTTGGCTCACCGTACATGAATAATTAAAACGAAATTTGCATATTAATTTTACTTTTTTTGGCTAAATGGCTTTCTCAAAGTTTTGATCGGACGATTTTGAGAAAAAAGAGGCGTGGGAGGAGGCCTAGTTGCCCTCCAGTTTTTTTGTCACTTAAAAAGGACACTAGAACTAGAACTTTTAGTATTATTTATGAACGTTTTTATTAGTAATAAATATACACAACTTACGTAATGAAATTCTACGAAAAATTGATTGAAGAAAAAACGGGTTTAATTTCTATAAAGCAGTGAACAAAAATAAAATATATAAACTACACTTTAGCTAACAAAAATAAAAATACTCCGATTGGAAACTGAGTTTAGAATTTTAGGCTCACTATGATCTAAAAAAGGCAAGAGCTTTACTGCAATACAGTCTTTTACTGGAACTATATGGACTGATACAAAGCCCCACCACTGGAACTTCACCCATTACATTTAATGGGTAAAATAAATGACCCACTACTAGTTGTAATAACGATGCCCATGTGATCAGGTGGAAAATGCTTTCAGAGCTTCCTGATGCACTTGAGAGTGAAGACATTTCTCAAATGGACTCAGTAAAATCGTCTTCTAGAGTGCTATGTTGCTTTGAACGGCTAACATATTTTTTGGAGTTTTGGGCAGTATTCCTTAGTATAAGAAGAATATATTCACAACGGTATAAGGTTTAAAGTTAATTCGCAGCCTCGACGCTCAAACCTAAGAAAATATTTAAAAAAAATTTGGTCAACTTGACCTCTGCCAACAAGCATAACTACCCATAAGTTTATTTCCCAGAAAGCTAGAAAGGGTGGTTCTATATTGAGAATAGTCCAAACCCAAAACACCCTTGAAGGGCTGAGCTTCAGCATGAAAAACTTGAAAACGTTCTATACAATAATATTTTCCTTCATAGTAAACTGGAATCAGTTTGAACTCACCATTTGGTCAGACCAAGGCAAACGAAAGTTCACAGTTTGGATGAACTTTCTAGGTCTAATTGATATTGGCCGTAGACCTACCTTTAAGGCTAACAAATGGAAGGTACTACAAAGCCAAAAGGCCCGTTTGTAAAACTGAGATTGTAAGGACTCTTACAATCATGCTTAGAAATTACAAATGCTTAGAAATACGAAGATCATCAAAACCCTTATAGTCTTGATTCGGCATAATGCATCAAGAGGTGGTTTTCCACAGGCACTTACAACTCAATTCATCTCTAGTCCTAATTTCACTCTAACGGGACCAGAGTTATCTAACTATATTTTTAAGTTTGTATTAATCCCAGCATATAGTAGTCTTATCAACCCGTTCCAGTCTGATTCTATTTCGCTTGGTTGGTTATTAAATATGAAAAACTAAAGTTTTGAACTCAATACAACATATGCCAGATTAAAAGTTAAATTTCAATTTACTTCAAACCAAACAGTAACTTGATAACAATAGATGAATCAAAAGAATTGAATTTTGATGCTTATTTAAAATATAGAAAAATTTTCAAGATTAATGTGACCTATCAAAAGCTACGAGTCGGAGAAAATTTGCCAATTTTTTGAAACAGATAGAAACGCCCCCAAACCATCAAGTGATTTTAATGAAAATCACACCGCCAGAATAAACATATTAGAAAACCCCACGGTAGAAGTTTTAAGCTCCTATATACAAAAATGTGGAATTTTATATCTTTTTACTAAAAAGATATAAAATTCCACATTTTTGTATATAGGAGAGAGGCCCAGGCAGCAGCCGACGAAAAGTCCGACATCGCCTGGGGGCACCAGATCCGGTCCTACGTCTTCCAGCCCTACCAGATGGTCAAGGACCTGCGCACGGGGGTGGAGACGGGCAACGTGAACGCCGTGATGGACGGAGACCTGGACCAGTTTTTAGAGGCGTCCCTGGCTGCCCGCGTGACGGATAAGCGGGTTGAGGAAGAGGCGGTTAGCTAGTCGAGGCCGCTAGGCGTTAGTTGTTTGGCAGGTCCTCGAACCCGAAGACATTGTTGCCGCGCGACCGGTGTTTGGGCGCTTTCGACGTGTTGGGTGTAACTCCGTCGGCGAGGAAGCCGGCTTGGGCCTGATCAAGGTCTCTTTCGTCCAGCTCGGTGGCCTCGGGATTGAGTTCGGTTTTGTCAGTCTTGGTCATAGGCCGTTCCCCGACTATGGAATGATGGGGAATGGGTAGCGGAATCCATTTGGCTTCGAAGTGATGAGCGTCACTGGGCTTCGGCACCGCTGAGTTTCGGCTTATGTCTAGACGTCGGGCACCTCGATCTCGCCGCTCGCCACTGGCACCGCACTGCCTGCCACGCGAATGGCGGTTAGCGCGCCGCCGGACATGTCCAGCGCGATGTCCAGCCTGCTGGCCCGGCCCATTTCGACGCCCTGGTGAATGACCCAATTTTCCGTGCCATCCGTCAGATCGGTCAGGCGGGAGAGATACCCGGCGAGCGCGGCGGCAGCCGAGCCAGTGGCGGCATCCTCGTCGTTAATGGCGGGCGTAAACATGCGGGCGCGGATGTCGCCCGGTTCCTCCGGCGCCGTCTCACGACAAATGGCATAAACCGCATCGGCCCAATAGCCGGTGAAGGAGCGCTTCCAGGCCGTCGGATCGATCTCAATCCTTTCCAGCGCCGCCAGACTGCCCACGGTGACGATCAAATAGGGCGCCCCGCAGGACACCGCCGTCGGCCGATCCTCCTTTGGTCCGGTACCAGAGACGATGTCGGTTTCCGAAAGCCCCAGCAGCGCCGCAATCTCCCCAACCGGCGGAGGCTCCGGCCCAAACTTCGGCAACCGCGCCGATAATTCCGCCCGGACGGCCTTGCCGCTCTCGGCCTCGATCCGCACCGGGATGGGCCCGACATTCTCACCAAGGACGATCTCGGTATCCGGCCGGTCCATCGGCACCTTGCCGATCCATGCCAGCACCAGGGCTGAACCAACCGTTGGGTGCCCGGCAAATTCCATCTCATGATGGGGGGTAAAGATGCGCAGACGAAACGTCTGCCCCTCATCCTCCGGCGGCAGACCGAAGGTCGACTCAGCGTAATTGACCTCCGCCGCGATAGCCTGCATCTGCTCAAGACTGAGCCCCCGCGCATCGGGCAAAACGGCGAGCTGGTTGCCGCCGAACTCCGGCCATTTCAGCTCCTGGATCCAGCGCGAATGCATGCTGTCCCTCCTCCATTCTGATTCATGGCAGCCTAGTTCGCCGTCCCGGACTCGCAAACCCTGTTCAGGCTTTCTGGCGCCGATGGTAAGGTCCGCCCTCCCAAATCAGCCGACGGAAGCCGACGCATGACCGCCCAATTGTCCCGCCTACTCGACATCATGGCCCAGCTTCGCCATCCGGAGACCGGCTGCCCCTGGGATGTGGAGCAGACCTTCGCAACCATCGCGCCTTACACGATCGAAGAGGCCTACGAGGTCGCCGACGCGATCGAGGCCGGCGACATGTCGGGATTGCGAGAGGAGCTCGGCGACTTGCTGCTGCAGGTCGTCTTCCACGCCCGCATGGCCGAGGAAGACGGGCAGTTCGACTTCGACGCGGTCGCGGGCGAGATCGCCGATAAGATGGTACGCCGCCACCCACACGTCTTCGCCGATGTCAGCTTCGACGGCGAAACGGAGCAGCGCCGGGCCTGGGAGACGCAAAAATCGGAAGAACGCGCCGCGAAAGCTGAATCAAAAGGGGAAAACGCCAGCGTCCTGTCCGGGATACCCAGCGCGATGCCGGCGCTGATGCGCAGTGAAAAGCTTGGCAAACGCGCGGCCCGGGTCGGCTTCGAATGGCCGGATGTTACTGGTGCGCTCGACAAACTCGACGAGGAGTTGGTGGAGCTCAAAGCGGAGATAAACGGCGCTGACGATGAGCGGCTCTTGGATGAGGTCGGCGACGTGCTGTTCAGCGTGGTCAATGTCGCCCGCCACCTTGGCGTCGATCCGGAAGCGGCACTGCGCCACGCAAATGCCAAGTTCGAACGCCGCTTCCACGCGGTGGAGTCGAGCTTCATCGGCGAAGATCTGGACATCGCCGAAGCGACGCTCGAAGAGATGGAAGCCCGCTGGCAGGCCGCCAAAAAGACCTAGTGCACGAAACAGTTGAGACTGATATATCAGTCGGTTTAAGGAAAGAACGCCTTCGATCCGGATTGGAGATTTTCCTAATGTCTGTCGCCACCGCCACGATTGCTGAAACCTACGAACGCGACGGCTTCGTGTTCCCTGTCGATATCGTCAGCGAAGCGGAGGCACAGGAGCTGCGCGCCGATTTGGAAGCCGGCGAGCGTGAACTGGCGGACGAGCCGGACAAGCTGTCAATGTTGTTGAGCTACCCTGACCAGCTTCTCCCCTCGTTCGCCAAACTGATCCGCAACCCGAAGCTGATCGATGCTGCCTCTCAAATTCTCGGTCCCGATCTGTTGGCCTGGATTCTGGAATCAGAAGTTTACACTTTATCTCTGAAACAAACACTTAGGTCCATAGCACAACAAATCGAAAAAATACACACGTTTTTGTCTTGTAAAATAATGACCTTCCGGGGGTTGGCTATGCTCGTGGCGAGCTGCTGGCCTCCTCAGCCGACGAAGTGCGCCGCCTGCGCCAGGCCGGGCAGGTCGCCGGTGACTTTGTCGCTCGGGAGGGCATCGACAGGATCGCGATCTTTACCGGCAACCTGCGCTACTACCCGGCGACCGCCAACGATCTGTCCGAACTGTGCGAGGAATGGGTCGGGCCGGGGCTTTACGGCGAAGAGCTGCGCCAGGCGGCGATCGCCCATATGGGTGGTAGTGGCAAGGAAGCCGCTACGGTGATCAATCGCACGAGCGCCGGCATTGTGGCCACGATACTGGCCCATTGTGACGGCCGTCCGGTCCTGTCGCTGGTCCCGAAGGGAGACCGGTCGCACGCTTCGGTGACCCGAGGTGCTGCTCTTGCCGGAGTGGCTGTCGTCGAGGCCTATTCCTTGTCTGAGGTCGAAGAGCTGCTGGCTGAACATCGGCCCTCCCTGACCGTGATCACGACGGTCACGTCCGAATTGGCCATGCTGCCAGACGACCTGACGGCCTCGGCCACGCGATCGGCGCAACAGCAGGGCTGCATTGTCCTGCTGGACGAGGCTTATGGACCACGTCTGCGCCCGGTCCTGCATGGCGGTGCGCCGGCGCTGTCGTTCGGCGCGGATCTGGTGATCACAAACGCGGACAAGGCCGGCCTGTCCGGCCCGCGTGCCGGAGTGCTGTGTGGCGATGCTGCGGCGCTGGTGCCGGTGCTGGCGAAAGCCAGCGAACTGGGGATGGAAGCGCGAGCGCCCGTGGCCGTTGGTGCGATGCGCAGTCTCCAGGGCTTTACACCCGACCTTCTGCATAACGAAGTTCGTGACGGCGAAGCACTGTCGACAGCGCTTGAAGACCTGCTCGGCGAAGATAGTGTCAAGCGCTCGGTTCTGGGCCCGAAAATCGACGAGCAGGATGTGCACGCCCGGATCCTGGCGTTGGCGGGCAAGAACGGAACCCGGCGCGTGCCGGCGGAAGTCACGGCTGCCATCGGCATGCTGATGCTGCAGGATCATGGCATTGTCACGGTCAATACCCACGGCCAACCCGGCGGTCGGGTATCGATGCGGCTCAAACCAACCTCGGGTGCGGTTTCGCGTGTCGGCGGTGCCAGGGCGGTGGCACAGTGCGTTGTGTCTGCGATGGAGCAGACGGCCGCTCACCTGGACGACCCGGCCTGGTTTGCCAATCTGCTTTTTGGAGAAGCCTGATGGCCGATACGGATCTGATCGCCAGGCTCGACGATCGGCTGGACCAGCTGGTCAATATCGATATGGGCGAGCGCGGTGTTGAAGCGCTCTTCGATGCGGCGCGCGCGCTGCAGGGCGGCTCGCTTGTCGGTGCCGCCGCGGAGGCCCTGATGTCCGTGCCGGAAGACGGGACTGTGCTCCTGTCTCGAGGAAGTTTGTGGTGCCTGCACCATGATTGTCAATGGTCGGGCTCGTCAAAGCTGTACAGCTCTTGTCGCCGAGATTGGCACTGAAATTACTTTAGAGCCGGCGAGTACATTTCCTGTGGTCAGAGATTTGGTGGTGGATCGCAGCCGTATGTTTAACGCACTCAAAAAAACAAAATGCTGGGTCGAGGTGGATGGTTATCATGATTTAGGGCCTGGGCCTCGTATCGACCAACAAGCCCAACAAGAATCCTATCGTTATTCAACCTGCATGACTTGCGGGTGTTGCTTGGAAGCTTGTCCTCAGGTGAGTCCTGATAATGATTTTGTGGGTCCGGCAGCTTTAGGGCAGGTCAAACTTTTTAATTCACATCCGACGGGCGCTTTTATGGCCGATCAAAGGTTAGACGCTCTTCAGCAAGAGGGGGGCATTTATGCTTGTGGTAATGCCCAAAATTGTGTTGAAGTGTGCCCCAAAAGTATTCCTTTGACGGAAGCGATTGCTTCGCTCAATCGTCAAATGACCAAAAAACTTTTTAAAGACTTTCTGGGCGGGTGAACCGAACGACCGTCTCCCTTCTCGCACTGATCTGTTTGGGAATTTTGATCTGGCTGCGTCAAGAGCGTCAGCAAGACGGCGTTTCCAATCAAGAGCCC
>JAAAKM020073195.1:72935523-72960808 GCA_010016025.2 Alatinidae sp. Z8VKAUB7J3 | reverse complement strand
CCCGCGTTTTTTCTTGAAAAAGATAAGCCTTTAATTAAAAATAAAGAAAATTTAAACGCTACCCAAGAGTCATTAGAGCCAGGTATTCAAGAGTTTGAACTCATAGTGACCTTAGCCCGTCGAGGACACTGGCCCATTAAGGTCAGCTTACTTGACGAACAAGGTCAAGAAAAAACATTTTTGCGTTTAAGCAATCAACAAGGTCGTATCCGTTATGAACCAGGAGTCATCGCCTTACGGATTAGCTCACCGGGTCATCGCTCAGTGGTGCAGCCTTGGCCCGATGGAGTTCAGCTGCAGGTTACTTTGTCAGCAGAAGGAGATGATGAATCTCTTTTTATGGACAACCCCACTATTCCCGAAACAGAAGGTAAAATTGATTGCGTCGTGAGATTTAATGATTCTCGTACAGGAGCCCTTTTGAGTCAGGTGCAAATTTTTTTAAATGACCGGTTGATTGCCTCCAGTAGTGCTGATGGGGAAGCTCGTATTCCTTTTGAAAAATTATATGCGGCCGATGAATTACTTTTAAAATTATCAGGATATCACCCTAAAAAAATTCCTCTTCGACCCGGGATGATCGATGAATTGCAGGTTGAAGCGGTCTTGATGGATAAAAAATGACCTTACCTCAAAAACTTTTAGTTGCTAATCGCGGAGAAATCGCGATACGTGTTTTTCGAGCCTGTGCCGAGATGGGCATGCGCACAGTCGCGGTTTATTCTCATCGCCGGGGAGAGCAGCGTCGACCATCATGTCGATGGCCGCCCCGGCGAAGCGGGCGGCCACGTGGGAGTCCGCGCCGCGCGGAGCGTGCTGACAGAGCGCTGATCAGAACCGCGCCAGGATGCCGATGCGCAGGCTGAACGGCTCGGACGGGTGGAAGTGGATGTCGTTGAACCCACCGTCGTTGGGTCCCACGGCTTCGCCGGGCAGACGCGACGGGTAGAAGTACTCGATGTCACTCACGTCGCGATCGAACAGGTTGAACACCGACAGGCGCAGCTGCCACTCCTCGGAGAAGCGCCAGCCCGCGTGGGCGTTGACCAAGAACGTGTCCGACGATTCCACGGACCCGTCCTCGACCAGATCGCGAGGGCCGAAGTAGCGGCCGCGCATCGCGAAGTAGTGACCCTCTTCCTGGCGGAACGTCGCGCCGAACGCGGCGACCGCGTTGATCGCGCCGGGCACGTGGTCGTTGTTGCCCGCGTTGCGGAAGCGCGCCTCCGAGAACGCCAAGTCGGCGTCGATCGTCAGCCACTCCTCGATCTCCCAGAAGTTGGCGAACTCGATGCCGTATCGCTTGGTCGCACCGGTCGGCTCGGTGTTGCCGGCATCGCCGACAAACAGGAGCTCCGAATCGCTCTCGAGGTACCACACCGACAAGGTGCTCTGTAGACCCTCGATGCCGGTCGTCCGGATACCGATCTCGGCACCTTCCTGCCGCACGAGCGGCGACACGCGGTTGCCGTCGTTGGGCGCCGCAGTGGTCGGGTCATCGACGATGGTCGTGCCACGCGCGTCGTTGCTGTGGAAGCCGAAGCCACCCTGAACGTACAGCTCGGTGTTCTTCCACGGGCCGAAGACGAGGCCCGCCTTGGGAGACAGGATCGCGTCGGATTCGCTGCCGGAGTTGATGGCGCGGTCGCCGTCGACGTCGAAGGCGTAGATGTCACCACGCACGCCGGCCAGCGCGCGGAACGACTCGGTCAGGTGGACTTCGGTGTCGAAGTAGACGCCCAAGCTGGTCTGGATGATGTCGTCCTCGCGCACCGTGGACAGCGCTTGGCGCGACCGGGTGTAGAACAGACCGTTGTCGATGACGTCGTTGCGGAACTGGAAGCCGACCCGGTTCTTGGCGAACACGTCGTCGAAGTCGTTGGTCCAGCCGTACTCACCCTCCAAGCCGGCTACCCACCGCTGATCGCGCTGCAGGAACTGGTCACCGTTGACCGGGTCGCGCAACGCGTAAGTGAAGTTCGAGTACAGGTCGAGGTCGTAGAGATACGTGTAACCGATGAGGTTCCAGTGGTCGCCGTCGCCCCGCCCCCACATCTCGCCGCTAACCGAGTAGCGCGAAGTCTCGCCACCGCTCGTCGAATCCAAAGTGCCGAACCGCCCGATCCGACCCGTGGTCCACTCCGCTCGGAATGCTAAGGGGTAGCGTCCCGACGAACGGAGCGGCACGGTGCCGCCACTCTCTTGCCCACCGACGGTAAAGTGAGGAATCAACACCTCGCCCGTGGTCACAAAAAAATGCCCCAAGCGAAGCGCCTCCAGGATACTGGACCAATCGTCTTCATACCGAGGGATCTTTTCCAGGCGGAGGTAATTCATGTTCATGTGTCCGTACAATTCATAGTCCCGTTCCACCCGAAACACATCAACCTCCCCCAGCGCCACCTTGTGTCCGCCCCAATTCGACATATCGTCCAAAAGCCCCAAGACCCGTTTACCGAGACGACGCCACGACAGATCCGCCGGCATCGCCTTCCACGCCGCTCCTAAGAATCGATCGGACTGAAAGAACGCTTCAGAACGATACGCATCCGGAAACCCGGTCGAACTCTTGATTCGCGGATGCGCCGTCCACATGAGTCCCTGCTCCTGTTCCATGAGCCGCAGCACATCGGCCCGGCTTCCAACATGATACACCGTTCCGATTTCCGGATATTCTTGCTGAAAAGGAACCCCCTCCGGACGATTCAAAACCCAGTTCACCGGATGTGGGAAAAAGCTCAGCCAATGTCCCCCAAGATGCACATTCGGCTCCTCGCCCGGCAGCAAGAGAAAGGTATCGGTCGACAAGCGCTCACATTCCGCGTGCATTCGATGCAGCTGACGCAGCCGTTCCTCGGTCCCCATCCGCGGTGTCCGTCCGTTATGAAACTCCGCCAGATGCACAATATCCGCCCCCACGCGCTGGAAGGCCTTTACAAAACCGGGCGACTCAAGACCCTCAGGTATCCCGGTAGTATTCTGAGCAGCTTGTTTCTTCAAGTAGTCCAAGGTGTGCTCCACATGATAGTGGCTGGTAAAGCGCTGATGCCCGGGAAGCGGTTTAAAAGTATCGTGGCGCGTGTAGCGAGCCACTGAGTCCAGCGTGGCCTTGGGATCCTCGGGAGATAGATACCAATAGACGCCCATCCGTTGATCGGTCAGCGGCGGGGCATTAAACCAGGGCACGTACCGGCGATCTCCGTCCAAAGGTTGCCGCACACCCAGACTGGGCTTTGCCACCAAATCCCGATAGTTCCGTCCTTCCCAAACAAAGCCAAGATTGTCCGCAAAATCCAAAGGATAGAAAAATTGGTGCGGTGGAGGAAACACCGCCAACGCCCCCGTTCCCCCACCCGCTACTACGGTTCGATAGCGCACGGAGTGATTCCGCGCCGAGGCCGCATCCCCCACTTTCACCACCTGCCATCGATCATTCGATTCCTGCCAATGCGTCTCGCTCCAATGGGAATCCTCACTCTCCAGCCCCGCATCATAGAGAATAGCCCGTCCGTTCTTGGCGGTGGACATGACGGTATCAGCCTTTTCAAATACACTTCAGGCATTTTTTTTTTTTTTTTTTTTTTTGCTGGGAAGCATAAGCAGCTTTGCTTTCCATAGAATATTCTATTATTTCCAACCAGTAAAAGCTACCAGACTGTTATTTGTGAGAAAACAAAAATCAACTAAATTAGGATAACATATCTAGTCTACAAGTGGAAACTGTTTTTAGGCTAGTAGTCTTTGCCAATAGATTCAAATTATTACTCTTACAACTTTAACTAGAAGTTATAACTTTGACTGTTTTCTTCATTTTATGATTAGTTTCTTCAAGAAACGAGTATCATTTTTGAAAACCTTGCAATGCAATGGCTCAGTCTAGTTCTTAACACTGGTTCACATAAAAAAAATTCATAATAATAATGGAAAATTAATAACATTTCAAATATCTTACTTTTTAAGTCATTATTTCAGACTTGCCAGTATAATCTTATCATTTTCAATAGCCTGGCTTATAGGCCAGCTTTCCTATTCATTAGCCTTTCACAACTGGCATGTGTTTGCCATTAAAATCAACATTGTTGATGTGAAAACCCTTTTATTCTTTTTCACAACATTCTTTTGTCTTTGGATTGAATTCTTTTAGATTAGATTATTTTTATTCTTTTGTCTTAGATTGGATAAACACACAAAAGAGTCTGTCAATGATTCAGATAAGCTTGAACCTAGACTTGGAAAATACTACCCAATCTCAGACATTAGATCTTAAAGGTAGAACAAACTGGGCTTGTTTGTTCTCACTTTAAGATTTGATGTCCAGGATTTGGCAGCATTTTCAAAATTTAAGGATTAAACTTAAAGAATGGGTATGTGATTATGCTCTATTCTATTGGTGTATTTGAAATAGTAAGTGACGAATACTTTTAAAATATTCAAGCATAATTGCATAATTACAATCACATAATTACATATTCATTGCATAGTTTCAAACAAAATTCAGACAAATTTAATGATAATACAATCAACTTCCTAGATTTTATAATAGAGATTTTATAGCAATTTAACTGTCCATGTGATGACTAGCTGTCTAACTACTGGGTATTTTACCCTTCATTCATACATTGGGACAGAGGGGCTTTGGTGAAGTAATACACTCTTAGGAATGAGATAAATAAGTATTTATGATTGTTTTAAGTAGTTTTCAAGATTCTGGCAGGTAAATTTGTATTGGTTAAATAAAGTTTTAATAAAAAAAATGCCACCAAACTCCTTATTTGGGTAAGGAGAAAGGTTAGGTTAGAATTAAATTTGTGCCAAATATCACTACTGTATTTGAAAACAGTATCAAAAGGCCTTGAGTGGCATAGTCCTTTTGTATGTAGGTTATTTATGTGAAATATTCATTATTTACCTAAATATTTTAGGCAATAATTTTTAAAAGCAGCCCGGGCATGCGGTGCGCCTCGAGGCGCACCGCGCGGCGGGCGGGGTGCAGCTGGAGATCGACGGGGAGCTGATGGGGGTGTTCGACCTCCCGGGCCGGATTCTGGGGCTCTGCCTGGAGCGGGGGGACCTGCGCTTCGACAAGGTGACCTGGGAGTAGGTGTCTCCCTGGGACCCAAACCCCCGTTGGGGTTCAGGTAGGTGGGCGGATTGGCCGATGGGGAACCACCTTCGCATTCCGGCCCCGCGGTTGACAGGGACCCCGACGAGGTCCCCCCATGGACGATCAGCACACCCCCGAACGCCGTCGCGCCCCGCGCTTGGACTGCGAGATCCCCGTCATGCTCCACGGGCATGGCCGGAGTCTCCGGGCTCTCAGCGCCGACATGAGTCGCGTCGGCACCCTCCTGCGTCTTCCGATCGCCGAGCTCGGCATCGACCGCGAGAAGCCCCTCTCGGCGGTCGCCCGCGAGGCGATGAGCTTCCTCGGCGACCGCATCAAGGTCGATCTGCATCACGAGATCCTGGGCGGGCTCATCCAGCGCACCGCGCGGCCCATCCGCGTCGGTCGCGCGCATCCCGGGCAGGACCACATCGAGGTCGGCCTCGATCTCCTGCGCCCGCTCACGGACATGGAGGTCGAGTTCCTCGGCCTGCCGCTCAAGCCGCTGTTCCACGAGGTGGACCTCACGTGGCAGCCGCCCGCGACGAGCGTCAGCACCGGCGCGTCCGGCCAGGACGTGACCGTCGTGTTCTGCGCCCAGCAGGAGGACTCGGCGCCGCCGCTGCGCGTGACGCCGGGGCACCTCGATGCGGAAGGTGCGCACGCGGACCTCGGCCCCATCGAGAACCTGCCGATCCTCGTCGACGGCGTCGGCGCCACCGACGTGTTCACCACGCTGGCCGAGATCTACGGAGGCGAGCCCAACTCGCTGATCTTCGTCGATGCCAAGCCGGTGTGGTCCGGGCCGTCGCGCCTGCAGGCCGTCGAGCTCTGCGCGAAGCAGGGCCGCGTCAAGCTGCAGGTCGGCTTCCCGCGCAAGCTGCCGCCCGCGGCGCGCCAGCGCCTCGGGCTCTAGCCCGAGTTCGGAAGGCTAGCCCCCACCGCGCGCGTCCACGATCGACGAGCCGAGGAGTGCGAATTCCTCGGCGCGCGCCGATGCGTGTCGCCAGGCCAGACCGATCGTGCGGTACGGCGCGGGGCGCACGAACGGCACGAACGACAGCGTGGGCTGCGTACGCGCGGTGCTGGCGACGGCCATCATGGGCAGGAGCGTGATGCCCACGCCGCCCGCGATCATCTCGACCAGCGTCGGCAGACTGCTCGCGCGGAAGTCACCGACTTCCGGCGCACCCGCGATGCGACACACCGCGAGCGCCTGGTCGCGCAGTCAGTGACCGTCCTCGGGTATTTTTCAATGAAAACGTCGAAAAATTACTGTCGAATTTAAGGGGGGAACCTCCCCTAATGTCAATAGAGGCTGGAGCTCATCGAAAAAGTAAAAAAGCATGGCGATTTCGCCTGAAAATACTGCCGAATTCCAAGTCAGCTTTCAACCTGAACTATTTTTTCACGTTGATGCTTATTTTCAGATTAATTTAAGAAAAAAATCCGTCACAATTTTCTTGAATTTTTAAAAATGAATGAAATGAATAAAAAAATACGGATAAATATCCTACGGTTCGACTGAAAAAGTGAATGTTTCCAACACTAGATTTATGAAAACGGTAACTGCTTTAAACAGCATTTAATCGTGTTCAACATGCTTAATGATGGCCTAAGCATTTGAAAATCATGTTTTTTGGGCTAAGCATTCTCATCTGATCATATTTAGGCCTAAGGATTGTGATAAGAATATCGTCGCATTCCTCATCAGCATTCTCTCTTATTGATGGAAAGAATAATTAATTAATTCTGCAGGTGATTGGCCACGAAGTTCATCTTTGGTGTTTTTGCATGTGTACGAAAGAAACAGAGCTGTGTGCCAAAACCAAAATTAGAGAAAGTAAATCCTAGAAGAGAGAAACTTAGCAGTGTGTATCAGTGTTGCCAGATGTTTGGTCTAAAGTTGTGCCACCGTAAAAGTGAAAATGCGCCAAAAGCTCCATTTTTCTAGTGAAAATGTACCGAAAGAACTATTTTCCCTCCCAAAAAATGCGCCAATTTGACAAAAATTAATGCGCAAACGCCTCAAAAAGCCCCAAAATGGCACAAATGCACCTCATCTGACCACTGGTTTGTATTGCAAAACAGAAACTGCTATTTTAAATAGTTTTTGGTTGAAGTACAAATGCTTAAACTAATTTGTGAGGAGTTGAGCGATTAAAACAGGAGGTTCGATTGGAAAAATTGCTCAAATAGGCAAATAAATCAAAAAGTAAAATATCGCTATTTTCTACAACATTACTTTGGCAACCACGGGGATCCCACGAACCACCCCTGGGTACTCCTGCCGCTGTGATTTACGAAATCTCCACACCACTTTACAACCTCTGCATTACCTTCTAGCCTCAAGAGGATAGCGTCGTCGCAGCAGCATAGTTTGATCTTTACTCCCTGAGTGTCCACTCAGGCACAGTTGAAAGTAATGCCTAAGGTAAGGATTTGGGGCTGACAGGTCTGAAAATCCCCATCTTGTGGACACGCCAGATTCGGTTTGTGATTTACTCCATCTGATGCCATTTTACAAGCCACTACTTTTTCCTGTTTTTCTTTTTCAATCCAGTTGGAAAGGGGTTAGATGAGGGATTCAGAAGCCAAATCGTTGAAGTTCATGAAACGGACAAAGGAGTGATTTCGATAAAAACACGGGGGTCATAAATCCATAAATCAGTAGAGACAGCAGAAACTGACTTGTTAGTTTACCGAATTTATCCCAGAGATGGGGGTATTTTCAGTCTTTATGAATCTGGACTAGATAAGGCTTCATAACTTCTTACTTCAAACTTCAGTTGCTTTTTAGTTAGTGGGAAAAAACGGAAGAAATCTTAATAATTCGGCCAATCGAGTTTGTAGAACTTTATTTGCTCTAATAATTGAATATATATTTAATTTGTGTCAGTTGAAGTCTGCAAAGAGGGATTTTAGAAGACACTTTTCTATATTGGTCTCGATCTAAAAGTGAAATTTGTAAAGTGCTAGACACCGGGCTATTCCACGAATAGGTAGGCTGTAAAATAGTGCTATTATCGCCATCTGATTTTCAAAAGATCGTAAACGTAGAGATAGACATTACAAGAGAACATTTTCATGATGCTGGAAAACTTTCATATAAACCAGTTCAACAATAATCTAAAAGAAAGAAATCTAAAAGTGAATATTATCTTTTTTTTATAATTTAATTTTGAATGAGCTTAGAAAAAACCTAAACAATACATTAAATGAGCAAAAGGCCATGTAGTCTTGGACCTTTATTGACAAATGCGCACTTGACAGTCTTAAGCGCTACAGACGTAGCGTTCTCTTCTACTGTTTACAAACCGTAAACGTGCGAATGGCAACCGGGCTCTATACACAAAAAGGAGCGTTTTCTTGATCGATAATTAAAATGTGTACAACATGGAGCTCAACGAAGAAAATTTGCTTCACGAGCCACGATGCAACTTGTTAATTTAGACTGGAAGGGCTTAAACTCTATTGTCAGTATTTCGACAAATATTTATTTTTATTCGTTCAAATTTTTAAGTTTCTTTAAGTCAGCGCAAAAAAGGCCCAACATGAATATTAATCTATAACATACACTTGTGTATTTACAACGCTTTGTGGTACAAGAGTTACGATATTGCCATCTCAAGTTTTCGTAAAATATAAAATAGAGATGGCGGCACAAAGCTATTAGTAACAAATTAATAGAAAATATATTTTCTTTGAAAATTTTGATTGTATATTCAATTTTTCTTTGAATGAATCAGAAATCTTTTCAGAAAAATAAAAGATCCTTCTCAAAGATTACAGCCAAGCAGCTGTCTTAAACTCAAAACAAAAGTCAAAGGGGCAAGGTTACGTGTACCGTCTTACATTTTTTTATGGACAAGCAACGGTCGGGCCAACTAATATCAATAATTGAACCTATCATTTTCCCCCTTGATTCTAAGATAATTTCTTTGGTCTAGTTCATTTATAATCTTCTGACAGTGTCAGTTTAGTCCTTAAAATTACTATTTACGTAACGACTATTTACTCAATTAAATATTCAGTTGTGAAAAGAAAAAGGCCTGCGTGGATCCGCAACATGACGTTTATGGAGTTGTTTCTGCATAGGGAATCGGAGGCGTTTAGAAATAAGAGTAACTACCTTGTTCAAGGGAACGTTACGCTCCAATCTAAATCTGTCAGGTGTTGGTCGCGATGTGGACATAATGCGCGTTGCGGCCCGTTTTGGCATAGATCGCATTGCGGCTGAGGGTTCAATGGGCATGGATCTGCCGGTCAGTGAAGGTGGTGAAGGTTTGTCGGGTGGGCAACGGCAACTGATTGCACTCGCGCGGATTGGCCTTGTCAATCCTTATGTATGGCTGTTGGATGAACCCACCGCATCGTTAGACCCCCTTGCTGAGTCAGCGGTGTTGCAGGCGCTACACGAGCGCATTAATGCTGAAAGAATTCTGGTCTTCTGTGCGCATCAGGAAGGTGCACTGAAAAGCTTGGCAACCAGGGCGATTGTCATGCACCAGGGAAGGGTCGTGTTTGACGGTGATGTCAGCCAGGCAGAATTGGTGTACCGAAAACAAATTGGCAATGCCGGTAACTTTCCACCTGCAAGGCCGTTACAAGCAAACATCCCTCCAGCCAGTTAGGCCATATTTATGATAATTGATGCGTTTTTTAACCGCGATCTTAGAGATGACCTTGGTACTGGTGAACTGCTTGGCTATCGGCGTGGCCACAGGACGGTAATATACACGCTGGCGCTCGGTCTGGTCGTCTTCGTGATCTGGGCCAATTTGTTTTCGATTGAACAGGTTTCCCGGGCATCCGGTGAAGTGATAGCCAGTTCAAGGGTACAGATTATTCAGGCCATCGATGGTGGTGTTATCGAGTCGTTGGCGGTGCGCGAGGGGGATAGAGTGGCGCGGGGTCAGATCCTGGCGCGCTTGGAACAAACGCGAATAGGGGCAGCGGTTGAGGAAGTGAACGTGCGGCTGGCCGCGCTGAAAGCCAAAGCATTTCGTCTGAAAGCAGAAGTCACCGAGGCACCGTTGCTGGAGTTTCCGCGTGAGCTGGACAAATTCCCCGATATTCTTGAAGTTGAGCAAGCTTTGTTCAAACAACGCCGTGAAGGTTTGCGCGATGAGTTGCAGAATATGCGAGAGGCACGGAAGCTGGTTGCGGAAGAGTTGCGTCTGGTACAGGCATTATCAGACAGCCGCGACGCAAACAGAGGTGAGGTGATTCTAGCTGAGCGGACGCTCAACGAGGCTCAGGCGAAGATTATCAACCGGCGTAATAACTATTTTGAAACAGCTCGTACCGAGCTTGCGGAAGCCGAAGATGCCATAGCGCAGAACGAGCAGATACTCAAACAAAGACAGCAACAGTTTGAAGACAGTGTTTTTGTCGCCCAGGTAGATGGGGTGGTGAAGAATATCCGCGTCACTACGATAGGTGGAGTTTTGCGTGCCACCGCAACCGGCAATTCCTGAAAAATACAACTCTGGATTATGGGAGAGGGAAAATGTTGTGATGGTTGGAAATCCTGCAGTAGTTTCCCTCAATGGTGTTAAAGTCTCAATGTTCCATGGTCAAAGTATTGATGACATAGTAAAGACTACACCTGGCCTAAGTTATGACAAGCCTACTAACGTAATGAAACACCTACTTAGAGCACGTCACCTAAGTCCGATTTATGGAAGTCAGACTCCTATTGCACCTGAAATGGAAGATTTGATGGTAATTCAAGATATTCCTGATATCTTTCATGTAGGTCATGTTCACAGAGCACAGTTGGATATGTACAAGGGGGTATTATTGGTAAATTCCGGTTCTTGGCAAAAACAAACACCATTCCAAGCTAGTGTTGGAATGACCCCAAATCCTGGAATTGCAATTATGGTAAATTTGAAAACTTTTCAGGTTTTCCATCAAAATTATAGTTCAAACTCAGACAATGTCTTGCAGAGTTAAATCATCTTTGAAGGTCTTTTTTATCATATCCGATGATATGGTAAGTTTGTATTTTTTTGTTCTTCCATGAATTCCTTGATGAACCAATCGTCCTGAGATTATTCCAGATAATTCGATTTCGCTTAACATTTGTGTAATTCTTCTCTGGGTTAGTTCATCTTTACCGACTGCTTTGCAGAGATTTTTGTATGAACTGTATATTTCTCCAGTAGAGGAGCCATTTGCCTTCATAATGGCTATGAGGACTAGTTTTTCATGTAGTGGGTATGATTTCAAGGATGTTTCCTCTTTGTTTTCCTCGATTTTTTGGGAGGCTTCCCTAACGTGCTCGATAGTAACTTTGTCAGATTGTTGTCTTTCTGCTATTTCACCAGCTACTCGAATTAAGTCAATGGCCCTTCGTGCATCACCATGTTCTCCACCGGCTAGGGCTGCACAGAGATTTAGAGCAGGATCTTCAACTGAATTTTCAATAAAGGATTCATTGATTCTTTCCTCTAGGATTTTTTTGATTTGCTCTACATTATAATTTGTAAATACAATCTCTTCTTCCCCTAGACTACTAATCACTCTAGGATCTAATTTTTCTTTGAATGTTAAATCATTTGATATTCCTACTAGGGTTAGTGATCCTTGTTTATCACGCTCATTTGCTCTGGTTAGTTGATATAAGATATCCTTCCCTGTTTTTGCTACCAATTGGGCTAGATAATCAATTTCATCAATTACAAAAATTGCATTAAGTTTTCCCTCATCAATTTTGTTTAGAATTCTTTTGAAGACTTCGCTGATTGCTAAGCCGGTTGTGGGTAATTCCTTGTCATTTAGGCCTAATTGCCTGCCTAGACTGACTAATAATCCGTATAATGTTGTCTCCTCTTTGGAATTTGAATAGATTAGCCGGCCCTTGCCCTCCATGACGGGCTTGCCGGCGAGCGCGCCGATGTTGCCGAGGCCGAGGCCGGCGGTGCCGTTGGTGATGACGGCGACGAGGTTGCCGCGGTTGGTGTAGCGATAGGCGTCGTCGGGGTTCTTCTCGATCTCGTTCCCGCTCAACACGGCGCCGATCTCCAAGAAGATCGCCGGCGTGCTGCGCTTCGAGGTCATGGGACTCGAGCCGCTCGAGGTCATGGCCGACGCGGTCCAGCAGGATCCGCGCGACTCGATGTTCCCCATGAGCACGCCCAAGGAGCTCGCCGCCGAGCACTGGGAGATCGACGGTCCCTACGAGACCACCGGATGGCAGGAGCAGACCTTCGCGCTCAACGATCGCGTGCAGGACGACGCCGGCTTCCTGCGTGACCTCCTCGAGGATGTCGACCGCGGCGAGGTCACCCTGCTCCGCGAGATGGCCCGCGTGCGCGAGGGGCACGACGCGACCCCGCGGCTCGTCTTCTACACGTTCACCGCCACCGACCGAGCCTGCCACGGCTTCTTCCGTTACCGCGACAAGCAGCACCCCGCCCACACCGACGACCTGCAGCTCAAGGGGCAGGACCCGATCGGCATCGTCTACAAGCGCATGGACGACACGGTGGGGCGGGTGGTCGGCAAGCTGGGCCCGCGCGACACCCTGCTGATCTGCTCGGACCACGGCTTCATGACCTGGCGCTGGGCGATGCACGTCAACCAGTGGCTCGCCGACGAGGGCTACCTCACGCTCACCTCCGACGCCGAGACCAAGAGCCTCGGTAGGTTCTTCACCTTCGCCGAGGGTCCGGATGCCGTCGACTGGTCCAAGACACAGGCGTTCGCCATCGGCCTCGGCCAGATCTACATCAACCTCCGCGGCCGCGACGAGACGGGCATCGTCAAGCCCGAGGACAAGCGCGCCCTCATGCAGGAGATCCGCACGAAGCTCCTCGCGCTCCGGAACCCGTACCTCACCGACGAGGAGATCGCCGCCGGCACGCCGGCGAAGCCCGTGCACAGCGTGACGATCCTCGAAGACGTCTACGCGTTCGGCCCCGGCGGTGCCCCCGCGCACGCCCCGGACCTGCAGATCGGCTTCGCCGACGGCTACCGGATCTCCTGGCAGACCGCGCTGCTCGGCGGCATGGCGCGCCACGGCGACACCTTCGAGCGGAACTTCCTGGCGTGGTCGGGGGATCACTGCAGCACCGACCGCGAGCTCGTGCCGGGCATCCTGCTCAGCAATCGCCCGATTCGGGCGGCGGCGGACGGCACCCCGTACACCGTGCGCGACATCTGCGCGACCGTGCTCGAGCACTTCAAGCTCGACCGAAGCGTCCTGCACGGCGAGTCCAAGCCCATCCGCCTGGGGCCCCGGGCCGGCGACTAGCCACCACTATTCAAAATTTTAAAACACCTTGCTTGATACTATTCATAGTTGAGGATCTTTGCAGCAGCATTTTATATTTACTGTATTAAGAATGTCGTTGCCACCAAATATTCAAGGTGGTTTTCGCCCAACGAACATTTCAAGTTTAGACACGTATGAGTCACAATATTATATGATGGGCATCCATATCTTATTAGAATTTTTGAGGATACTATTAGGACATTATCTCTGCAGCTGCGTCTTCTTGGGGGTAATTCTGTTATGATAAGTGATACTGTATTGTTGTCATGTAAAACTAACCATAAAGCTTAGGCAAGTGTGTTACAGTTTAGGTATGTAAAACTTCGCTTCTATGTGCCTGTAGTAGGCAATACTAGTCCATGTAGAGATCACAATTGCTGTTCAAGGTTATCCGTAATCAAATCTTTTCTAAAAATTTTGTAACACACATTGATTCAGTGTTTGTGACTGGCATTTTCATTGGCCGATATAGGCAGAAATCACTTCTGTGTTATTGACTATCCATTTTGTGTAAGAGGGACCTTGGATGTATGATTCTCATGATGTGCCATCACAATCCAAGGTTTGCAAAAATATGCTTTAAGTGAGGTCAGCACAGCAATGCATTTAAGACAATTTTTCTGATTAAATCTTTAAAGTTTTGGTACCGTTAAGAAGTAGCGAAATTTGAACCCAGGTGGTATCATATTGCCCTACTGTCTACTTACAGTGTTTGACTATGTATATATCACCTTACGGGATTGCTAAGAAAGAGGAGAAGTTATAAACCCTAGAAATAATTCTTAGAACCTCAATACTTTACATAAATTAATGGCATCATTTTTTTTCTATACAACCCAAGAGATTTTTTAAAATTTGCCATGGCTAGTTTTTGTTTTGAAGCCTGTGGCTTCATCAACTCAGTTGGGGCAGAGAATTAAGTGCAGCCCCTGACTTCCTAATTGCACCAATAGTTTTGTAAAATCATGATGATTTAATACTTTAACGGAAAGAAGAACAGCTTCAATTTACTTACTTTTTAAGACTAAATTAATGAAAAAATTGACATCTTTTCTAAGAAAAACATGCTAATGGTATCATAATATCCTCATAAAAACGTCTTCAGACGTTCATTCCCAACGTTGATTGTTAACGTGCAAAGTAAGTGGACATTTTGCCAAAAGAGGAGCTTAATAAGATTCAAGTGCGCGAAATTACAGACACTGAACAACTATACTATTTCTCTATTTCGCTGAAGTATTGCCATATTAGCCTTTGTAAAGATTATGTAACAAATGTAACTAAATGTATCAGTACCTAAATGTCTTTTCTGTTCAAATACGTTTATTAAGGTCGTGTCAAATATATGCATTACTTGAGAGACATTAAATTCTTATGAGCAAAATAGGAGAGGACAGAAATGTGTGGCAAGGGTCATCACCTGTCCAACCCCATAGATGAAAAAAGGGACGTCAAACGAAGATGGTGATGATGATGATAATGATGATGATGATGATAATGATAATGATGATGATAATGATGATGATGAGGTGTGCAGATGAAAATTGAGTCTCTATGCCATAAAATACTTTTAATTCTACTGTATGTATTCATAAACAAAAGAACACTTAAGAAATTGTTTGGCTGAAAGTGAGAAGTGCATTTGAAAAGATTCTTCAGGGATCTGGATACAAATTGCTAGTGATGTTACTGGTAAATGTTTTGAGCCAAAAAATAGCCTGCTTTTGCCAGGAAAGCTTCACTGAAAAGGCTCAACAGTTTGTATGTATCGTACTTTTGATTACATGGGCAAAGCGTAGGAATCCTTATACTGACCTATTTTACTACCTCTTGTTGACCAACTCATGAAATGAAGTTTATTCAGTGAAATCTTACAAGATAGAAAGCTAACCATTATTTCTGATGGCTGATACCTAAAGTTTTTACTTAAAACACAATGTAAATTTGTATTTCCCTGTAGGTAGAGCTTCCCAATTTGTGAATTATTATAATGTATGGGGAAGCTTTTGAACTATTGTATAAATAATTATACGTTATTAATCATTAATGCATCTTAACCCTACCTTACATGGGCTTTTTGGCTCTTCTCATACATGGGGGGGGGTGGGGTTAGTAGGCCCACGGCACTTTGACACGCTATAACTTTATATCGGTCATTGCTATGACAGATGTTTGGCACGTTTATAGTTTAACTATTTTCCAACTAATTACAAAAAATTTCAGTTTGGTGTGAATGACGTCATCAATGGCTATGAAATGTTGCACAATATTAAAAATTTCAAAAATTTTGTAAAAAGGCCTTAAAACATACTTTTTGAATTACATTTTGATTTTTAAAAGGCTTTTAGTATCTCTAAAGTATTTCTACGTGTATACGTTGTATTTAGGGAAGATATTTTAGATTTTGAGAAAATTTTTTCCAAAATGTATGAGATTTGAAACAACCGAAATGGTTTCTTACTTATAATCCACCGGGGTTTTTTTTACTTTGAGCATTATGACTAAAAGATGCCCTCCAAACATCAAAAATATAACTCTTAATTCACTGTTGGTACAAAATTCATCAAAAGATGTGATTTTCTTATAATCATTTTGCATATATTGTTTTATGATTCTCTAGCGAGCTTCACCTTATTGCACAACATATTTTTTCATTTTTTTGCGAAATTGCAACAAAATTAGCATTTTTCACTTCAAATTTTGAGAATACGCAATCGTCAGTATAAATTCAGGAAAGAAAATCTAAGTTTAAAGATAGAATAATCATGTTTTTCAAAAAAAAGTGACAAAACAGAAAAGAAGATACCTGATTGTTACATTCAGTTAAATGCTCAAGCGTATGCATAGTGCCACGGAGCAAATCGTTCGAAATCGAAATCGAACTTAGTGAAGTTAAACTCAGTTTTACAAGGTCGTTCAGTACATTACATTCAACTCCTCTGCATATTTGAAAAGACCACTTAAGAAACAGATAAAATGTCACCACCGGGGATCGAACACATGATACTGCCTCTGTATATATCAATTTCAATGAGTGGCCTTCAAAGATATGACGAGAATAAAGAGTTCCTTCTACACACCCAATTGAATATTTTCGCCTTTGTGACAAACATATGTTGCAACTGGTATACCGACTTCAAATCAGTATTGATTCCCTCACTTAAACAATAAGCTTATTGGTATTTATTTGTACATAACATCAAGACAAGATTAGATTTGATAACGGCACAAGTGATGTAGGAATTGCATGGGACAACAAAATCAACTTGGCTTTAAATTTAGAAATCTTTTCATTCTCTGTAAGTAAACAAAGTATATTTAAAGTTTTATCTGAGCAATGTAATAGTCAGTAGATAAAAAGTGTCCTAAGTATAAAAAGAAAGCAATTTATCCTCTTCCTGCTCCAGTGAATAGTACTTAGATATACAAATTTGTTATAGCGGTTTTCGAATATTTGACTTTTATGTTTGTATATTTAATATTTTGAGAAGCAAAAATATGGCATTGAGAAAACAAGATGCTGACACTGCGTAGATCATACAATAAATCATCCTATACAGATTTTTGAGTTTAAAATTGGACTTTACATTAATATAAACAAGCTCGCTCTGAGATGAATCATAAGAATTTTACAAAATGAAAATCTTAGATGTTCGCGTCTCTG
This sequence comes from Alatinidae sp. Z8VKAUB7J3, assembly GCA_010016025.2. Lineage (NCBI taxonomy): Eukaryota > Metazoa > Cnidaria > Cubozoa > Carybdeida > Alatinidae > Alatinidae sp. Z8VKAUB7J3. Next base: position 72,943,756 of record JAAAKM020073195.1, on the reverse strand, counting down.
TTAAATTATTGAAATTTGGGAACAAAGACTTGATAAACTCTTGAACATATTCATCTGTAGATGTAGAATTTCCCTTTGTGGCGAGGATACTATCTCTGGCAACGAAAATTGTGGCGGCATTACACATTGCCTTAGAAAATGTGATATAAAGTTAATGGTTCCAATGGGAAGCACATTTGGATTTTAGCTCAGTGGGAAAAAAGGGGAAGTATATCCGCGATGCAAGAGCATGGGCTAGTTGCTGAGGAGACAGCAAAGCTGCAAATGAAAGACTTGCGTACGTCAGTTGGCCAAGCATGTCTGGAGCAGCAGCGGCAGCGACAGGAGGCAGCTACTCCTAATATGACAGTGACTGAAGAGTCTAAAGGTAGTTATCTCACCCATTAAACACTAGAGAACAAAACTCGAGCTGCAAAGACAGCCAGACAATGTGCAGTTGGATTACTGGATAAAGAACAGAGGTATAGATCTTTGCCTAGAACTAAATGGTAGTGATACTGCCAATGAAATGTCTGTGTGGAAAGGTGTCATGCTTCATACTTTGAAAAATAAAAGTATGTTATGATATCAATAAAGCTTAACCACTGCTAAGAGAACTACATTGGAACTTATTTAATTACGGGAATTTATCAAAATAGAAAAATATGGAATATTTAACAAACAAACAAATTGTTGTTGAAGTTTCAAATTGAATGTAAACATTCACATATTTTTCTTGCGTGACTTACATATTCAAATAAATTACAAAATACCATCAGTGCCGGTTTTTGGCAAGAGGGGGCCGTGTGCCATAAAGTGATTTGGGGACCCTCCAGTGTCATAGAGAGTACTGAATGAGCTCTGCGGGCCCCCCAATTTCCATCTTAGATGTAGGGCCCTGTGCCGCGGCAGAGTCGGCAATCTCTCAATCAAAGACCCCTGATGAGCAGTGTGCCCGACATTGAAACTACCCTAAATAAACAGAAAAAACACCAAACAGGCTAACTAATAAATAAATGGCAGCTGGGGCGTCCAAGGGCGACGCTCCTCAATTGGCGCTACCGGGCAGAGAAGCAAGCCATGAAGCACGCCCAACTGTCCAATAGGACCGCCTCTCGCGGATTATGGAAAGCATCTGTCATAAATGAGAACAGATACTACATCCATTCCTTGCCAAATGGTCGAGAAGCGGCAGAGTCGGCACCACCCTAAAACCGGCACTGAATATCATCGAAAACGTGCTTTGTTTATAAATTACTGATCATCGTCACTATGAATAGTACTCTTAACATTCTAAAGGAATCCCTGACATACGTGATTGACATTGCACTATACAAAGCTGTACCGAGAGGGGTCAGGGTGAGCCCCAATACTTTTCTGAGCGAAATACAGATCATTTGATCTTAAATTAAGCAAGCTTACGTTTACTATAAATTAAATAAACTGCGATGCAAACGGCCGTGGTCTAAAGGATTAAATAGATCTGAAAAGGCATTAATCGATCTAACCAATTTAAACTTGACTTAAAAACAATTCAATCTGGATACCGTAGCGATCCAAATTAACGCGCTGTACGTCTGTTAAATTTTAGGAGAAACAAGAGGCGCCTTTATACGAGGGGGGGTTTTGTTGATCATTTTACCTTGAAGGCTCTAAATAATGTTTCAGAGAAGGTATTTTATTATTAACACAACAAATTGCCCTTTACATTTTCTTGGCTGAAAAATTCCATTGCTAATTTAACTCACTAAAAGTCAACAAGTTGTACACGAATGACATACGACAAGTTATAAAATTTTCCTTACTGTGTTTGTGTTTGTGTTTGTGCGTGTGTGTAAGTGTGTTATTCGAGGGGTGGCGGTTAAAAGACTAAGATATAGGTCTTGTTCATAACCATAAGTCTGAAAAAAATGTCAGAGAGAGACACTTCTATCCTCAACGGCAAATATTTTCCATGAATTTAAAAAAAAAAAAAAAAAAAAAAAAAAAAAAAAAAAAAAAAAAAAAAAAAAAAAAAAAAAAAAAAAAAAAAAAATCGGCGTGCCTTGTTTACCTCTCTTTCCAGACAATCTAATGATAGTCCTTTACCAATTTTAAATTCTTGGTCAACCTGCCTGGGACTCTAGGCAGGCTTGACTTGTTAAAAGATAACTAACAAGTATTGGTTTAATAAGAGAGGTAAGCTCACTCCTTCAAGCAGGGTCGCATCCAGTATTTTCTTCTTTTTTTTTGGGAGAGGGGGTTACATAACAATTTTTTCGAAGAAGGTGACAAAAGGATTTTTTGGGGGTGGGTACAAAAAACGCTAAAAACACATCAAAAATATGTTTATATTTATTTTTGTTATGTTTTTATGAGTCGGACAAACATTTCGAGGGGGGGGGGGTTTCAAACTCCCTAAACATCCCCCTTCTGGATACGGCCTTGTGCTCAATTTTCAAACTATAATCCTCTATTCAAACTATAATATGTTTGCCCTTTTTCAGAGAACTATGGTGTGCTGAAAGCAAAGCCCTTCCTCCTATAATTTTCAACCCGCCCCCCAATTTTCCAGGACCACACTTAAAAACAGTCGTTACAGTGGCTTCTAGGATCCCAACCTTAGTTCTGAGACTTTTCTTCCTTCTGAACTTTCCAAGACCACCCTGTCCCTTCTCTACTTTTCAAGTCTTCACTTCATCCACCTTCTTTACTATTAATATTAAAACCTATTTAGGAAAAGTAATCCGTTTTGACCAACTTTCTAATTACCTAACATAGGTCATCCATTACATTATTTTTTTCCTAGTTCAAGCAACAAAGTCTTTTTAGCCTTAATTCTGAGATCGGTTCTAACCCATCAAAACCTGTCAAAACTATTGACCACAGTTATATACGAGAGAGACACCTTTATTATTAAAAGTCATGATATGGGTATTTTATTTGCTGTTCAACTTTAGCCGAAAAAAGGACGACAAGCGGACACAACTTGTAACCCTGGGGCGAATTCCTGTTTTGCAATATTTTCTATTAATAAAATTACTCTTGAAGCCCAGTTAACTTAATTATTCAACTTTTATTTAAGTATAGATATTTTATATTATAAGTATAAATATTTCATACATTATATATGTAAACATAGATATTTTATGGAAGTACAGATATTTATAATTTATATTCAAGGGATACGGAGTGAACACATTTAAAACTAAAAACGATTCAAAAGTAAATAAGAAAGCTAATTAAGTTATTGTATGTAAACTGCTAATAGGCATTGCATTTAGCCATGGCAAAAGAAAAGATACATTATGAGAATAGAGATAGAAAACATAAATAAAGGTCATATTTTTGCCAGTTGGTGTCTATTTATTCCATTTTCTTATTCTACATCCTAGAATGCTATGTGAAAACCATCAACTTCCTCAGATGAATTCTGAGCATTAAAATATTACCTCAATCTCCTGCAATGAAAAATGGCAATGAGCAGAGCACTTAGAGAATGGATTAAGAAAGGACAACAATATTTTACCTTTCTCCGTATTTTTGTAAACTTGTTAAGGATACTTTGCAAAATAGCTCTAAAGCACTCTCTCACTTCTTCGGTCAGGACGTGACACTCACCACAAGTAGTTACGTTGAGAAAATTTGAAGAGAGATGTATGTTTTGTTGGATAAAATACCCCAGCAAGCATTTCATTACAAAAGTAAAAATTATGTTTACATTTTATTATAGCGGTATAGTTTTCATTGGAACAGCTGGAGCATCCTTGGAAAAGTTGAGGATGGTTCAAAGCATATGGCAATTTCACATGCCCTCACTTTTTGTTTAGGGAGAGGAGAAAAACTAGAACTAATCTAAAAGAAAACTAGCATGAAGGTTATAAAAAAGGAGTTAATTATCACTTAGATGTTAAGTTTAGCACTTTCAGAATAATACCGAAGGATTATTTACTTAATATGTGGAAATTGCTAAGGGTGGAGAAGCTTTTTAGGAATAGCAAGGACTGATTCAAATAAAGTGACGATGCGTAGGGCCTTACATTTATTAATTAATGGCAAATCGCTTCCTAAATGTGTTTTCTGTAAGGCTTACTGTTCATCAATGTTAACACTTAGTAAGACGCATATGGTTACATTGAACTAGCATTTAACTTCTATGTAGTCTCCAAGTTGATTGAAGTGATAGACAGCGATGCGTGTTCTAAACGTACACAAAGGCCACGTTTATCTAAAAATAGAAAATGTTGAAGGAAGGAAGTGTTTCTGCCGGCCATCTGCCAACCACTGTTAAGGGTCCCCAGCTTACTGTATCTGTTACAAGATGTCAAACTTTGAGGTCACTTATGCAATACAACGTCTCATTTAGTAGAAGCGCCCACTTACGCACGGTGGCCCCGGTCTTTCAAAGGGGTAGCAAACCTTATCCACAGACTCCTTGACACCTGATGCGTTTAAGAACGTGTGGAACTTTCTTTAAAATAGCTTTTCAATGCTTTAAATACCCTATGACTGCTACGCTTCGGCAGTGCCGTAGCCAGACTATCTCTGTAGGGCATTCTTATTACCTATGAGCATATTTCAGGGCATGGTTCACCAATAAACGTAATTTTTGTGTAAGCCCTTCCGGAAAATCGGTGAACCCTTTTTAAGTTTGGTGTAACATTTGTCGATATATCTCTGCATTTTAGAATCATTTGAGGGCCCTAACATGAAGGTACAAGACATGAACAGATCTAGGTGTGCAGATTTGATATCTTGGAAAATATATATGGAGCAGGGTATTCAACAAGTCTCACCAATAATTTGCTGGTTCCACCATTGGCCATCGTTTGTAACCCTGAACAGGGGAGCTTATGGGGTCCTGGCATTGAAGGGTGCCCCAGGGTGCAGTTTAACATCATACCAAGAACTGATAATAGTGATGAAGAAACATTATAACATACTAGAATAAGAAACCCCTTCTTAAAAAACACTTTATATCAATTGAAGACTAGGCAAGTAAGACTAAAGAAAGCACAAATTTGTAACATTCTAGCAAAATTTATAATAATTACTCTACCTTCAAGAAATGACCTCTACCTTAATACTTGAAGCAGATAAGATCATCAAACCCCATATGATTTATACGTATATATGTGTGAATGTTGCATTTGTCTACATATGACATCTATATAAGTATTGCAATGTGTAGAAGTTCTATAAAGTACATGCATACTTCACATTGTTCCTTGGTTTTTCCTATAGGTGTTAATTCTTGACCTTTACTGGTTTCCTTCCGAATCTATCATAAAAAGGGATGAATGTTTATACTCTTCAACATCGAAATGAAAACATATATAGAATTAACCACACTTGAAAAATATACTTTCATATTGTAAATTCCTCATGCGACTCTTGTTTTATTGCTTTTATTTTCCTATTGTTACAAATGTCTTAAAATTATGTTTCATTATCCACTTAACATTTATAAGTAATAAGTCTCAGCAGTGCACTGTCATACACTTCTGAAATTTAACTACTCATATATAATACACTGAGAGATATTGAGAGATTATAACACTATGACAATGGAATTCTATGATTGATTTGCATGAAGTGCCCATTGCCCTTACAACTGAACAGACTGTATGGAAGGGTAGCATTGCAAAACCAAACAGACTGCAAAGCCTATGGTGGCTTGGGCACACCTTGAGAAGAGACAATAGTTCCTTGCCTACAAGATTTTACACCATATTATGCCATATATACAGCTTGGCAGCCTTTTGAATCCAAGCCCTGGTGTTCATGCCAGTTTCATATTGCAAGCCTAAGCAACTGGCAATTCTGGTTGGTAGCACTGCACCAGGAGGTGTCATACCCCCTTACTAACCTTGACTTACAAAGGAACATTAAAACGTTGTGGGAGAATAACAATAATTATGATGTAATTTACTTATAGCCAGTTTAGATATTCAAGCATTGTTGTAATGCAGGCACCTCTAGGCCTATTGTAAGTTCATGTTGCAAATCTGGCTGCAAAATTTAAACTACTAAATCACTAAATCAGTTATGGCATTATAGCCAAACACATTTCCTATCCTGAAGAGTGGAATCTTATGTTCAGTTGGAATTGCGATGCCCGGCAAGACAGGTCAAAATGATAGCCTATATCCTATTACATGATTTAAATAGGGTAACCTACTACTAGGCATACTATAAGTACGCTGCCGTTAAGTCAAATTTTCCAACTCGAGTAGCCTCTCCTGTTTTTACAATATTTTTATTGAAACTCTGGCCGGAGCATCAGTCCTTTTTCATAACCTGTTGCATAGGTTATACTAATTATTTGAACGACTTCTTTCTCGTGGATAACAGATATTGGAATGCCAAGAAGATAACTTTCGGGTAAGCACACTACATCACATTCTGGGGCCATGTTTTTTTTTAAAGTTTGGTAAGGAACTGAGTGGTGAAAACTTTTAAAAGCCAAATAAAACAAAGATTAGCCAATAACTGTCCCCTTTCTTCCACAGAGACTTAATCAGACGTAAACAGAGACTTCAGAATTGTTTGTACAAGCTTTATATAACTAGTAAAAGGTTTACGTTTGTAAGGAATAATTAAAGAAATAATTGAGTTTGGAATGAACAAAAACGTAAGAAACACCTAATACATTCTAAACTCAAAATAGGTGTTTCTTACATAAAGAAAAAGGTGAAGTGACTGGGAGCAGCAACAGGGAGCAGCAACAGGGAGCAGCAACATGGAGCAGCAATGGGGAGCAGCAATGGGGAGCAGCGACAGGGAGAAGCAACAGAGAGAAGCAACAGGCAGCATCAACGGGGGCCAGTAACGGGGACCTGCAACGGGGCCTGCAATGGGAAGCAGCAACTAGGATATCACCTACATTTTAACTTATAAAGAGTATTACCGCATCATGAAACTACAAATTAAACGTTTTCATAAACAATACCATGGAGGGGCCCAAAGGAGAAGCTTGATCTCCTTTTGCTAAGTGATTGTTTATTCAGCAAATCGAGAAAAACGTCCTGGAATAGTAAATAAAAGAGGTAAAAAGAGTTTTGTAAAATCGTAATTCCCAAAAGAGATGGAATACTCTCCGAAAATTAAATATATGATGAGAAATAAAACATTTGGTTATCTCCAAACTGTTGATTTGGCGATGCCACCCTGCAAAACTTTTTAAACCCTCTCCCACCTTCCACATTTCCCTAGCATATCTCTTCCTACGTGACGAGGGTTATCACTCGTGGTGGTACATTACCCAAGTAAAATTAGCAAAAGAAGTTTAAGGGAAGCATGAGCCAAAGTCATAACATTTTACAATGCCACCCCAGCAAACTTTTTTACCCCTCTCCAACCTACCACATTTCCCTAGCATATCTCTTCCTACGTGACGAAGGTTATCACTCGTCGTGGTACATTACCCAAGTAAAATTAGCAAAAATGGTTTAAGGGAAGCATGAGCCAAAGTCATAACAAAGCACATAGTATTAGGGGCATTAAAACAAACGAATAAAGAAACAAATAGTAAATGTCAAGGTAAGGGAGTAACTCACTATAGTCTTAGGTAAACATGCCCGCCATGGAATGTTTAGACCTTCGAAACACTCTTCGCTGCATTTTTCTTTGCATGACGGAGAGACATCTAAGTGCTTATAGATATGCGAATTCTTATCCACATACAAATGTTGCGCATCTTCATCGATTGGCGTCCTTTAAAGTCTACCTCCAACTTGTAACATGCCATTAGTTGATACAGGATCGAGTTTATAGATACTGCTGTCCTATCGAACTTACATTTGCTTTCCTCCTCCTACATAGCGTCTCTCCTTAAATGCGGAGAACTCTACCTGAACAACCTCATGTTGAACGTGTGTAGAAACTTTGCGTTTGTTAACTCAGTTACGTGGATTGGTTTAACTTTATTCGCAGTTGACGCCCAAAATATACGCCCCTGGGATGGCTGTATGGATGAAGCACTATATACAGTTTCATCGAGGAGAGAGGATTTGAAATGCCAGTTTTGAGATGAACACTAGAATAATAGAAAATATGTCACCACCGGAGATCAAACACAGCAGTGTTTCTTTCAAAATTGACATTTCAAATCCTCTCTTCTCGATGAAAAATTGTAATTATCAATGTACTTTGGACAGCATGACCGTTGGCACTCCCTCCTTGGTCAAGTAACATGGCGCAGAGAGGAGATCCCTCCGCAGCGCAGCCTGACGAGAGCAAACCCCATGCCCAAAGTACTGATCAGCGACAAGCT
>JAAAKM020073195.1:72872710-72935513 GCA_010016025.2 Alatinidae sp. Z8VKAUB7J3 | reverse complement strand
CTTTGAGCTGTATGTTGATGTCCACTAGTGGGTGATTGGGAGCTGATGTGGTAAATAGAGAAATAGAGTATCTTAACATCGGAGGTCACTTAGCTCAGTTGGTAGAGCACACGCTGCGAAAACGTGGATCACGAATTCGATCCGCAGTGGTGACATATTTTTTATTTCTCTAATGTTCTTTTCAAAACTGAATATATGTTATATTGACATTGAGACAGATCTCAACTTTACATCTATTACTAAGCCTATATGTATAATGAATATAGTGGTTTTTGCTGTTACGCAAATTTACCGGTATAAAATGGCTCCTACATGACGTCGATTAACATTTTTAAGCTGAACTGATTTTTTTTGGTTTTGCTTTGATTTTTGGAAAGAGAAATAATGCACATGGATAAAGATCACAAACAACACCTTTTTCAATAAAAAGAGACATTTTCACACAAATTGAACGAAAAATCTTATCCATGGCAAATGATCTCGCTTGTGCATCTCCTTTCACTTGCCAATTATAAAAGGAGTTTCTTGAGAAGTTACAATACCGAGGTGCACATGTTGTGCGAGACACTCAGAGTTTGATCATAATCTGAATAACATTTTATCGGGTAGATTCTTGTATCACTATAGGTACCGTAAAACGGGGTATCTTTGGCCTTGGAGGTAACTTTGGCCGCCTAGACTGGCATCCAAAACAACACTATTTCCTGCTAAAGAAGAGGCTTTAGAGAGCAAGTGAACTATCCACTGGACCACGGCATTTCTATACTGGAGTAAAACCCAATGACTGGGCACAGAACTATGCTGAATCAGAGAGAACATTGAGCTCCTATCTTATCACTCCAGAACTGGTAATTGTATTCAAACCTATCACAACTGACAATCCTTTCCAGTAAGTAGCCTATTTATTTACAGTAACTTACTTTCTTAATACCTCAACTCAATCCCCCTCTGAAAGTTTTAATCCTAAGCCTGAATCAAAGATCATTAAAATGACAAAACACTAGAGAAATAGAAAATATGTCACCACTGGGAATTGGACCCTTGACACATGCTTTTGCAGCATGCTCTCTACTAGCTAACTGAGCTAGGTGACCTCCGTTGTTAACATACTCTATTTCTCTAGTCACCACAATAGCTCTGAATCATCCACCTGTGGACATCGACATACAGCTCAACACAATTGGAGACAAGCCTCTCTGCACCATGTGACTTGACCAAGGAAGAAATGTCCTCCAGCCTGTCTATCTGTCCAAAGCCCATTGAAGTTAAAAAGTACTATCAAGAAGAGAGGGTTTGAATGTTCTTTTTAAAACTGAAATTTTAAATCCACTTTTCCAGATGATAAAATGATGAAGTGTATACTATATAGTGATTTTCTGTACAAAGAGGTTGAACGAGTATGACTTAATTAGCTTTGGCAAAGTTGACCAGAAGTACTGGTCTTGCATTGAAAATTAGTTGGCTTAATTGCACAAAAATGCATCAAAATTACGGGAAAATTGATGTCTAATTATAATTGAAATAATTCTTCAAAATCTTTCGTTTACTATCTAGGGAAACTCTCCTGTGCTGGTGGTTATGAACTGAACACAATCTTCAGAGTCAACTCTATCCAAAGAATTCTGCCCCAAAAATTCTACAAGTTAATTTCTCTCTGAAGGGAACTCACGCAGGAACCTTTTTGGCTGAGAATTAGTCTTTCCCGTTACCAAACAAAATAATATCCTTAAACTAATGAAAAATCACAAGGACTGACTATGCTGGCTGTGGAATGCCAAACAGAATGACAGGCTGAGTATACAATATCCTGCATATAATAGCCGGACTGCTCAGTTTGTTATGCTATAACCACCTGTAATCTCATGTAAATAGAGGCAAAAGCTGGACAAACTATGTCTCTGTGATTGAACTAGAAAGGGCAGGCCCACAAGGAAAAGAGGGACCAAGAGAGATATTTAGAAGGAGTAAAGGAGGATGTTAAGATATTGAATATGGGTGGCTCAGCCATGGTAAATATGTACAGGTACTACCCAACCCCTTGGTAGGCAATGACACTATCACTGGTTAATAATTTTAACTTGTGTGTTACAAACTAATTCCTACAACATCATTGTAAATTTTAGTTTGGTCCGAAAGCCAACCAAAGCCAATTAAAATACAAATATACTAGGAAAAGTGAAAGAAAATGGGGGAATTTGGTATATAGGGGCTTACTATCAATGATTAATGTAGGTTCAAACACTGGCTGTTACATTTCTTCTGTTACATTTCTTCTCCAGAAAAGATAGTAAGAGGAGCGTAAGACTACTTTACTTATTTTTCTTAAAATCCTGCTCACGCTAATAGCAAAATTCTCAAGTAAAGTAGTAAACTTATTAACGTCATTAGTGATGAAACCAGGGGCTAAAACTTCCACAGTAAGTAGGTCCAGCTTGCACATGGGGTTTCAAGGTCCTTGTAAATGTTATTGTATTTTTCGGTTTTGTAGATTCCTTTGCAGATTTTTCGAAATCTGCTTCGAAACAAACAGTGAGTTCAATGACTAGAGTTTTGCGCAGTAAGTCCATGTTGTAAACGATAGTCATATCAGACCTTATTGATTTGAATAAAGTGCAAGGGTTTGTAAATCTAGCTAGATCAACAAAGAATTCAAGTGTGTTTGATATAACCAATGAGATACATAAAGCTATTAGTCCAAGAATGTTAGCATGACGCCAGAGATATCTTCCTTCTTGAGAACACTGCACTGTCAAAACTTGTGGTGTTGTGTGGCAAATTTAATTAGCAGATGGAACAGAGGTTTAGTGTTACACGTTTCCATAATTTTAGATTTGTGTTTGTTGGTAGAAAATAAGAACATGTCTTGAAATTTAATATTTCTTTGCTGGAAGATAAAAAAGAACATTTTTCCATTACCTGATATATTTACTGAACATGTTTCAGGTATATATTTTATTGTGATGTTTTGCTGATTCAGCTTCAAAAAATTTGGATCATACGTTCTTGATTTTCTACCCAGATACCACCTTCCTTACGGTTTTCCTGTGCTATGCGGTACACAGTGTGATACTAGTCGGATAAAAGTACTTGATAAGTGCCGATGTTTGACCTTATAGATTGTTAGTAACGTATGTAAAACATGTTTGCTCATCAAGTTCTGGTACAACAAATTCTAAGAGGATAAATGGAAGTCTTGCAGTATTTCTAGAAATTTGACTTTCGTTGCTCATGATCAAAGGAGTGGATGGCTTACACGAAGAGAGCCTTAAGCGAAGACGTCGACTACCAAACTTAATTTCCTGTAGTTTGCCCGATAACTTTAATTTTGTTACGAGATCTTACGCTTCTAGTTAGAGATGATATTGTAATTCTCTGATTACGGCTGATAACATGAGCATTAATATTAATAATAATAATAATTTTTGTAAACTTCATGTATTTATTTCATTCCGAATAATACAACCATTACTCACTTTACAGGCATAACGGATACATGTGCGACGTACGTTTTCCTTAACAACTACCATAATAGACTTGCAGATAAGATACTACATAAAGATAGTCGATGGTTACTTGCTTATACACTGCATTGTATGTAGCAATTCTGCCCAGTATTGTATGGGCATAGATTGGTTGAAAGTAGAAAGTAATTTTTACTTGTGGCTATATATATATATGCTTTGTACTTTCAATTGACTTTGGACAGTATGACATGCCAGATGGCAGTCCTTCTTCAGTCAAGTTACATGGTGTAGAGGGGCTGGTCTCCCATTGCGTTGAAGTGGATGTTGACAACCAATGTTTGATAAGCGGGTGCTAATGTGGTGATTAGAAAATAAAGTATGTTAAAATCAGAGATCACCTATCCCAGCTGGTAGAATGCACACCACATAAGCGTGCATTGCAGGTTCGATCCCCTGTGTGGGCATATTGTCTATTTCTCTAGTGTTCTTTTGAAAACTGACATATACATACATGTATAAATCCAATATTTTTGGTGTTCCTAAATTTACATTTAATAAATCATTCTTGATGTTTTAAACTATTTAACTTCTCTATAACAGATGATTTTGCAAACTGATAGTGCTGATAGTATCCACTTTAATTGGTTTTCTGGTTTTCCCCTTCCACCATACACACAGACACACAGACACACACACTCACACACTCACACACACTTAATTCATACTCATTTTCTTTTGTAGAACAGGTGAATGAAACAAAACATAGATCTTGGATTGTGTGAAGCTTTCCTAATATCTATTTCTTACTCTTTCAGATACCCTGATGGATGGTACAAAGAAGTTACGTCAAATCCGAAATTCTTTTCTTTGGTGGCAACTTACAAAAATAAAATAATTGGAGTTCTTATAGCAGAAGTTAAGTTTAAATACCTGTGTAATAAAGAGGTGAGTGAGGTGGTAGAACCTTAATATAGGGGCCTACTACGTACTGTTTTTGGAGTATATATAGTTGAAACAAAGATTCATGCTTGTATATGCTTATAATATATATATATATATATATTGACCAGAAGAAGGAACAAAGATTTCGAAAGCTTGTCTTTTTGTAACATTTTTTATATCTATTTTAACTTTTGGCTTTTTAGAGTCTGTTGTATATATTCTCAGCAGACACATTGCAATTATATATAACTCTCAAAGAGTGGAACATTACCACAACAGTGTGCAATTTAAGGGTGCTGACTTGGTTCGAACCCACAATCTCATGGTTACCAAACCAATGCGTAAACCATTGGACCATGTGGCCCAAACCTAAGGCGGAGGTATTTATGAATTGATTCATGAATATTTGTTGTGTTTTGGCTTTGAGTATTCATCAGGGCCAGAGATATATAAGTACTTGAAAATTTCTCACCTTAGTTATTGGACTTGATGGTCCAATGGTTAAGGTGTTGGTTTTCAAACTAATGGGTCGAACCAATCATAGTTTTTCTTCTTCTGGTTAGCTCGTTATCCTTGTGTGTCAGATGTTAAATTTGGTGCCTGATTGCTCCCGTCAGTGTGTACGTTTGGAAAATGCAGATGTTGCAAACAGACGTAATATATTTAGGAACCTCGACGCTCGTACCCGGCGGTGCGGGGTAGCCTAATAAATGACCATGATTACCAGCGTAAATTTTAAATGATGCAAGATCCTCTCGTAGATATCAAGCCTTTTTGTGTCATCAAATCATACTGCCATTCACATGAACAAGCCCGTCTTTCATAGACTTTATCATCAACCTTAATCATAATACCAGCTACGTATTGTTAATAATTTAGGGAGGGGTAGTGGACGAAGCCTTTGTTATAATAATGCAGATAGAAGTAAACTGTGTCTCCCAAAGGTACAGTGCTGTGGTTTCTGTAATACGTAAGTGCGCTCATTTCTATTATTATCAGTCATGAGTGCATTGGGCTCTGGGACTCGAAAATTCGACTCGACCAGGATTTGAAACCCACAGTCTTGGAGTCATAAGCGCAACGCCTGAATTGCATTGCCACGATACCTCAGAGTGAATGAAAGGTGAATAGTTCACCGACAAGTTATCAAAAGTCAAACGCCAAATGTGGAAACTTTATTGACAACGTCTCGTCTGACAGACTTCTGGAGGTCACTACTGAAAATTGGCTAAAATTGGTTTAGCGGACTCTAACAGTGATGACGTTAGATCGGCTACGGTGACTAGCTTTACGGCGTCTTAGTTCCAAGCTTCTTGGTTGTAAAGGAGCTGCGACACTTACCCATGATTAATTTTTTTCCTTACTTTGTCTGATTTTAGTGTTTTTGTTGTTATACTATCGTTTTGCAATGGACGCCCGACATTGATTAGACATAATTCCTTTCAGAGTAGCCACGAGTACTGAAACAATAAAGCATGCAATTTAGAGCAAATACTTGTCACAGTCTATGGCCACGTGTAAGCAATATAAGTATATCAAGGTCAAATGTCAACTAAAGCTTTAAAACGTGTTTTAAGAAATTCATTGTTTCGATCGGCACAGATAAGTACAAAGCTGTTGGGTTCCAACCTATTTCCATAACTCGGGACAATAAGGACAATCTGACGTCACATTGTCACAGCCGACATAAGTTATGTTCTCTACTACTTAATATCTCCCGGACTAGTACTTGGATACCGTAAATCCCAAATATAAGCCCTGAGCTTATAGAGGTTCGTATATGCATATATGCTCTGTCCATGTTCATTCACTATCACTGCCTTCTGCACTACTAATTTCAGATCCAATACACAGAATCCCAAATGTAAGCCCTGGGCTTATATTGGGAAGGATATTTTGGTTAGTTTACAGGGGGGGGCTATATTCGGGGGCTTATACTTTAGACAAGAAGACTGTTTTTTTGTTTTTTTTTGTTTTGTTTTTACCACGCCTTCAAACCTTAGGAAATGAATAAAGTGGACATAAATCAAATATGTTTTTTATTTTGTTCTTTGTAAAAAAACAATTTTGTACAAATGGATGAACTGTGTGCATTTTAATTCTAAATTAGTCGTAACAAATATTTCCAAAGTAAATGAAAGCACCAGTTATTCAATAGCTTGATATTATAAAGTAAATATATTTAAATACAACTGATCCTTAAAGATTCATTCGATAGGATGACTTTGGATGAGCAGTTTATTTCGCTCCTCAGTTTTGGCCAGTAGCATCTTCAATAATTTAACTGTGTCTGAATGCACAAAACACTGGTCTTTGCATTGATTTTGGCAAAAATCATCACAATAGGAATTAGGCTCTATCACACGACTTTGCGATTCACTCTTTCCTGTTTGCATCGAAACGCTTAGGTTAGCACAGTTACAGAAGGGATTATTACAATGTTTTGAATGTACTGTTTTTCTGTCCCCGCACTTCTGAGCATAGTAACGACGCTGTGTGAGTTGACTGATATGTTTCAATGATGTTTGCTGGTCGTAGCTATACTGAACTGGGTGATTGAATGCTTTTCGTTGGTTTTCATATTGCCAAGGCTGGTGCTGGTTGTACGAAATGGGTATTGCTGGTACTGAGTTGTTATAAGTGGTAATCCTGCAAAAATGGTGTAGAAATATGAGATTTTTGTCAGAGGTGAGTAAAATAAGAATTAAGCTGTAGAATAAAATGAAGAGTTAAACATTTCAAAGTTATAAGCAAGATTTGATATTGCTGTGCATGGCTGTAGCTCCGGCAATTTCATTGGAGGGTGGGGAGAGGAGTATATATCTGGATTGTCAAGGGGCATTGGCTATATAATATTTCTAATCCCAATTATTGGGTGATTACTTCTCCCCATAACCTCCACCCCAAATGACGCCTCTGTTGCTGAGGAAATTAGTAATTAAAATCTTTGATTTTGATTTGAATCTTTAATCAAAATCCTTAGAAAAAAGGTATTGGGACAAAATATGTTACGTTACGTAGCTTTGGTAAATTTTGACAAACCCTGGAATGAAAAATCTCAATGATTAGTGAAAGCCCGAGAAACCCTTTGTATCGTTGATTTAACAAAAAATACTAAATCTCTGTTTTTTGAAGTCTACTTTATGGAAACAAATGTAAGTTTTGCCTCGAGAGTACATTTCAGCTTTTAATTTTCGCCTCTTTCTGCATAATAAAATTAGTCAAGAAATATTTTTCTACAAAACAAGATTTTCGAAGAAAAATTAAGAGCTCCATTATACCAAAAATAAGCAGAAAAAAGTCAAAATTTTTCTAAGCGTAAAACTGCCACAAATCCCCATCGAGAAGCTGTGAAAGAATGGCTGATTCGTACCTTGACATTACCAAGCGAGGAAGGAGACAAAGTCGGAGTATCACATCTACTGAAGCAGCTACTGGAGATAACAACAGAAAGGGAAAGGTATGGATACATGTACATTCCTTTGGTTGCTGCTGTTTGTTACGTTTCTGCAATACAACACCTTGAGAGGATAGTGTTATGCTCAGATTATATGGTGTGGAGCCGAAATCACCACTCGTACCTGCAAAAACTGTATAAATGTAAATTTTGCGAGTAAACAAATTTAGTCAAGACCAGACACGTTAGCAGTTTGAGCAGAAAAGGGGGTTCTTCGTTTGAGGAGAAGATGTTGGGCATCTCCGTGAAAGTGTTTACCTTCATTTTCTCAATTTGTGCTTTACCCTGCCCGTAATGTAAGATCCACGTAACCAATTCCAGAGAAGAAGCGTATCTAAGACCTATTGACGACCTACTTTTGAAAACCCACTTTGAGGCAAATATTTGGAACTCAAAGACGTGCCATTTAGATATAATTTTGTTACACAGCAACTTCTTGTCAACAGTTGTACACCTTATGAACGTCTAGTTTTTACCACTTAGTATATATTGTCGTACCTTTACGTTAGCTTGAAATATTAAACAAACAATAACATCTTAACGGTCAAAGCTGACCCCCGTTTTCTTGCAGCTAATATGGAGTTTACTGTCCATCTCGTAGCTCTATGAAGGAGTGTCCAAAGATTAAGTTTGTGTTGTTTATCGTCTTAGCAAGAATTAACCTCAAGTTAACGTTGCCTAAGCCAGGATATTAGCCCTAACCGCATACCCCAGAACTGCTGTTATCTACTAATAGACTGATAGTCGCTTTAGTGTATTCACTGTCTTCAAGGCGTACTATCCCCTCAATTATTAAGACACTTCTCGCTTATGAATCATTATTGCGTGATCTAAGATTTTTAAATAGATACTCGAAGTAAAATTTTGAGACAAGGCAATCCCAAAAACGAA
Organism: Alatinidae sp. Z8VKAUB7J3; assembly: GCA_010016025.2. NCBI lineage: Eukaryota > Metazoa > Cnidaria > Cubozoa > Carybdeida > Alatinidae > Alatinidae sp. Z8VKAUB7J3. Next base: position 72,926,759 of record JAAAKM020073195.1, on the reverse strand, counting down.
TGTGTTTAATGCCTTCTTTCCACGACCAGAATCGCGGCACTAAAAGGCCAAGCCAGGGCCAGTTCTATTATATTTCTCTGAAAGTCCCAATAATTGTCAACAAAATTAAAAGGTGGTTGAACCATGATAAACGAATGACGGAAAATCGATGTTAATGGAAACCTATTTATTTTGTCGAATTTTATTTTCATTGTGCAAATAATGATCAGTTTATACAAATCACTAGTTTAATAGTAGACCAGGATGACTTTTGCAGATTTTATATACACATTACATTAAACTTGTTGGCCCTAACAACACTTAGAAGTTTCCTCTCTCTTGAGATAGCCGTTACTGAAGTCACTCGGTGAGAGAGGTTGTCAGAACGGAGAATGAAGGTCCCAGGTTCAAATCCTGGTTTACTAAACAAATATGAAAATTTACAGAATACTGTCACGGATACAAAACTAAATGCTAACTGGGTACGAAAACTATGGATCAAAAGGAAACTTATGTTTGATACATATCAAGTAAGAAGTATATTGTGACGACGGGATTTTAGATTGTAGAAAGTGATGCAAATTCCTTTAAGACGATGCTCAGATCAGGCTCTCTGTAGCAAACTTCGTGCTCTGCAAACTTGTACTTGTTAAGCTAGTACAGTTAATCCTGGAGTGGGCGATAGGAAGAAAGGAAGCGGTAAAAGAAAGAGGGGCGATAGGAAGAAAGGAAGCGGTAAAAGAAAGAGGGCGATAGGAAGAAAGGAAGCAGTAAAAAGAAAGAGGGGCGATAGGAAGAAAGGAAGCGGCAAAAGAAAGAGGGGCGATAGGAAGAAAGAAGCGGTAAAAGAAAGAGGGGCGATAGGAAGAAAGAAGCGGTAAAAGAAAGAGGGGCGATAGGAAGAAAGGAAGCTGTAATAGAAAGAGAGGCGATATAGGCGGTATAGGAAAGAGGGGAGATGGTAGAGCCGGTAGTGAAAAAGAACGGCGATGGGGCGCGTGAAAGGAAGGCACGAATGTATTATACGGGAGCGAAGTCTTGCAGGAGGCATCCAACTAAGAGATGGGGATCTTTTCAAAATACTTTAGGATATACCCACATTTACATAGGTAGAACAAGGTATCTCCTTGGTATGCTGCAGTTGACATCATAGAGAAATAGTTTAGGGTCTCAATAGTTCATGTATGATTTGAGACTATTGGGATGATATGCAGTACATGGTTGCTCACATTGGTGTCTGCAGTTAGGTGTCAATGCGTATGGATATCATATTGGTAAAAAGGTATTATATTGCCCATCTACAATTGTTTAAACCCTCAATGCTCAGACATTATTTTGAAAAGAGATATTGTAGGCATATCGTCATGCATACATCATGACAGAATACATGACGTAATTCCAAGACTGAGGACAAGTTAGTTTACGAGCTAATTTATCCGAATGATTTGAGTTACTATGACACTGAGTATTCAGTAATCGAGAAAAAGTAACAGCATTGCAAATGGATTTTTTTGTACCTAATGGCCTGGTTAAAATTGAAAAAACAATAAAAATCTAGTTAAGTCTAAATATATAATAAAACCGAAAACCAGACATGTTTGGGCGACTGACAAATTAAAGGCTCAGGAACCTAATCTTCGGTTACGATTTTTATCAAACGCGTGCACTATATGCTTGATGAACAGCCCCAATACAAAAATACTGCATTTCCTTTGGGAGCCTTTACAGGGCTAATTCAAAAACGTGATAGGCAAAGACTTTGGGACAGTGACGTGATGGTGACGGGCCTTAAGATCTGAAGGTTTCATTTTTTAACTGTTTAGAGATGATGATGATGATACTGATGATGATACTGATGATGATGATGATGATGATGATAATGATGATGATGATGATGATGATGATGGTGATGATAATGATAATGATGATGATGATGATGATGATGATGATGATGATAATAATAATGATGGTGGTGGTGATGATGATGATGATGATGATGATGATGATGATGATGATGATGGTGGTTGTGATGATCTATTTACTCCTAGGTATAGGAGGGGCTCGATCGGGGAAAAGGGGGGAGTGGGTAGCAGAAAGATTTACTTGTTTGATTTCGAAGATTAAGTTGCGAACTGGTTGATCAGCGTCTTAAATTACGATAGCTTATTTTCATCGATATTATCATGATCTTGAGAATGTGTTTGTTTGGAGTTTCTCATACTTAATGACCATCGTTAATTATATTGAAAGTTATTCTATCTGGGGTTTGATATTCATGCTGTGACTCTGCCAATGTTACCGTATTACCTCGCCTTATAGTGCACTCACATATAAGAACATGTGCGTAAACTCTAGAACAAGCGCATGTGCTTATAAATGGGTGTCGTATCTGCTACTATGCGGTGCAAAGATAGCTGTGCAAGTAAGAGGAAAACGTGAGTACAAAAGACAAAATGGACTTTAAATACCCGTTTAATGTACGTAAAAGGACCAAGACATCATTTTGAACGAATGACAAAAAAATAGAAACTTACTAACTTGTATTATTTTCTGTAAAAGCCTTTTTTAGCGTATGCGCTTAAACTCGTGAACAAGCGCATGCGCTTATAAGGGAATCAATTTTTTCTGCGTTTTTGGAAACCTAAATAGTCAATTTTTGCATATAAGTGCATGCGCTAGAAAGCGAGGTAATACGGTAATTACGATTTAGGAGATGTCAAACGATCGGTTCACTGTTAGAAAATCAAGGTATTATTCCTGGCAAAAGCGTGGGAAAATCTTGACAATAGTCCTTGACAATTCTTGACGTTCTAATGAAAACAACATCGACGAACTATACGTAAAACACAAAAAGGAAACCAGGATTTTGACAACGTTTGGTCTTATTTTTAGGACTTCATCATGCCTTTGAACTTATGGCTATAACATCTAGTATACAAAGGTGGGATGAAGACTCGAAACAAGACGAAAGGTTCTCTGAGGTGCACTTGCCTTCTTCGCGTTTTATTCAGATTGATTTTTTTTGGTGGCAACCCTGTCGTAGATTAGGCCACGGTTTCTCAACTTTAGACCGGTAATTACCCCCTCGAGCTACCACAATTTTTTCGTAGCCCCTGGATGGGTAGAAATGCGGCATTGTTTTACATCATCGATATTTACCGAGTACACCATGAACTAAACAGTCAATAAATTACTAAAGTGATGACGTCACAAAAAACCTTTTTCGAGGAACTTTTAGAGAGCTGAGTGGATTCGAACCCATGACCACATGATTACTAAACCAACGCCTCAATCATTAGACAATTATATCCTATATATACTAAATCATAATTAGTAAACTTACTAGTATCTGTTTCCAGATACCAAGTGATCCTGTCCAAAGAAGTCACAGCCATATTCCAATAGTTATTTGTTTTCTTTTTAGCATATTTTTAGTGAAATTTATAGTATTTCTTTATTCATTTTCATATTTAAGTTTTAGCAACGGTTCCAAATCTGTTTACATGATAAGCGTTTTTAACCGAAAGCTCGTAGCTCGCCTCAAGGCATTTTAAGTTATTCTATATAGTTTTTAATGTGTCTTTTAATGTGGTTTTAATAATAAACGAAAGAGGAAATAAACAACAAATCTCCAAGAAGGAGGTAAAAAAAATACAGGAATTAGAGAGGAAAATATGAAGTGGCAGTCGCACATAGGAGAGAAAGAACGAAAGTGACGAAAGTGGCGAAAAAATCTACAACTCTACTACACGACTATTCAGACAACTTGGCGAAACATTATCTAATTCTAACTGCCACAATAATTCTCTACGTCGGCTACCACCATGCAAACTATCTATATCTTTAACTCTTACGTTCTCCAGAAAGCCGTTATGAGCCTCCTCCATTTAAGGCTGAAAAAACTCCATCTGCGGCACACTGCACCCTTTCTCAAACTTACTACTAAAGGACTTAAAGTTTTTTAAATCCTGTGCTAGTGCTACCTAGATACTTCTCCTTACTAATTGCTAAAAGGTAAGCTACATTACTCAAGTTGGAACCTAAATTGTGATTAACTACATAACGTCCACTTGAAGTATGACTCACAGAAGTATGAGCCTCTACCAGTATACAACAAACTTGACATCTAGGTCTACCATATTTATAACTAACACCTACTCTACACACCTCGATATTTGGTAGTTTGGCTCTAATTAAACTATTCCGTAGATTCGTAACTCCTCGAAAGACTACCATTGGGTCCGCAGAGAACACTTCTCTGCACTCCTAAGATGTGCTTAAGAGAATACCTTGAACTTCATTTAAAGTCTGCAACTACTACAACTACTATTACTACTACTGCTACTGGTACCACCACCACCACCACCACCACCACCACTACTACTACTACTACTACTACTACTACTGCTACCACTACTACTACTGCTACTGCTACTACTACTATTACTACTAATACTATTATTATTACTACTACTACTACTACTACTACTACTACTACTACTGCTACCACTACTACTACTGCTACTGCTACTACTACTATTACTACTGATACTATTATTACTACTACTACTACTACTACTACTACTACTACTACTACTACTACTACTACTACTACTACTGCTACTGCTACTGCTACTCCAGCTGTACGTATATCAACAAACTAAAAAATCATTGCATCTGAAATGTCTACATAAACAAATAAATATATTTGCTATATCATCTGCTAGACTTTGCTTACTTACATGACTTCACGCCCTAAAGCTTAAGCCCATCCCTTTGAATAGCATAACTTTTATTTAACAGACAAAATATGAGCTTTCCCCCAACATGCATTTGTAGTTAGTACCCGTTGGCAATCCATAATCAATTTCATTTTTCCAGCACCCGAAGGTAAAACACAATATGTATCATGCCATAGTATATACGACAATTAAATTTGGTGGTTATTTTGATCTGCCTGCTGAAGGTATAACTTTGTTTATGTGTCGCACCGAGGACCACATAATACCATTACTTAAAACTACATTGAATCGGTTTTAAAAGAGACCAAATATAACTCAATGTGCGGCAGATGATATTCGTCCGAGTATTAAGAAAACTTTAGACGCCAATCTTAATCGAACGCTTTGCTATGATGGCTTCTTATAGGACACTTTCGGCCATGTCTTGAATAAAAACGTCATAGTAAGTGAAAAATCCAGATTGATGTTCACTGGGCCTTGAACATTTAAAAGTTGGTTCTAGTTTATTTCAGTGAGATAAGAACATTCTCTTCGTAGTGTAAGTAAAATAATGTTGTATCTTACTGCTTATAAGAATGTTTGGTGAGAAATTTATTAGGAGTAATATCTAAAGGGCTTTATGAACTGAGCAAAATGGACAGTGTTTCCTTAAGGTCATTTCCAAATTTAAACAGCCGTTTCTCTCAGCTGATATGAGATTTGATCGCGATATTTTGTATACGAGCATTTGGTGGCAGGGTTAACATCATGAAACAGTTTCCTCGATTCCTCGAAAAAAGTTGTGACGTCATCAGTTTAGTACTCTATATCAGTAAAACAATTGATTCAAGGTAAGTTATCCGGAATGGATGGCGTACCAGCTGAACTTATTCAACTGGAACTGCAGTAACAACGTTCTAAATCTCCTTATCTGCAGAATATGGGACACTTGTGAATAACCGCAAGACTGGAGAACTATGTAATCAATTTCGCTCTTTAAACCCAACTCCCGCCTAGAATGTACAAACTACCGAGCAATCGCACTGATAAGCCATGCAAGCAAAGTATTGCTTATCAGTATTCTCAATCGCATGACATCAAAGTTGGAAGAAGGATCTAGTAATACGCAAACGGCGTATAGAATTGAAAAAGGGTGTGCAGATCTTTTGGTGACTCTTCAAGTACTGATTGAGAAACTCACAGCTGTCAGCCAAGAAACAACTTACTTACAGTTACAAAGGTTACAAATTAACACAGATGTAACACATATAAATTGTTTCGAATTTGTTTTATAACTTTCAACATTATGGGGTGGGGGGTTTATAGAATCATACGCAAGTAATTGACAGGACCAGATAAATTATGACCTCTAGTTCTGATTGGATGGGCTACTTAACACAAAAAGCCATAAAACAACTAAATAGAAAAGCCTAAGCTATTACAACCTGAAAACAAACATGGAATTGCCCGTATAAAAGCTCGTCACTGTCTGTCTGTCATGTCTGTGAGCACTATCGGTGGGTGGTGGCTCTGCCGCGCGTTTGAGTGTGTTGCAGTGCGTGTCTTGTTTCACCACCTTGTCGCACAAACTAAAAATCTTTTTGTTATGGCTGTCCTTTTTATGTTGGACAGATGGTCTGTCCTTTTTATTACTTGTCCTGCTTGCTGTTGTACTTTTTTGTGATTTTGGGTAGTTTTCTCGGGTTTGCAACCTTTGAAGTTTGTTGATTAAATGATGCAATAAACTCTATTGATTATTGATATTTATAAAACGGCATATCGAGCATTTTGAGCAAATCGAGCGTATCGAAACTCTTACTCGCTGAAATGAAAACCAGGCATAAAGATGCTTAGAGAAGTCGTCTGGGAATTCCGTCTGGAGTTTGATTTAACGGTTTTGATACCCTTATCAAGATCTTATTAAGTGGCATGCCCTGACAGTCTGAAGGTGACTTTATAATTTGGAATCATCGGCAAGGCAATAAAGCAAGGAGTTGCCTGTGGTAGGCCTACACTATGAACATGGCATGTCTGAATTCTGAGACAAAAGTACATAGTTGTACTTATCCTTGTACTTGTCTTGCTCTTCTTGCTGCCAAAATAATGCTCAATATTTATTCTCAAGACTTGTTTTTATAAAAAGGGAGCTGTCCCGACTTTTCAAATCCTAATAGTTGGCTCTTGTAACCTCAAATTAAGGTCTATTGCACTTTTTTTAGCTTCTATTTGAACATGTGTTTATCGTAAGTGAAGTAACTCCTTACAGAGACACACAAGTAAACCTTCATGATTGATTACCCCTACAACCGCCAATTTAAAGGTGTAACTCAGCCACATCTTCAGAAGCACTGTCAGGGATGCTATCACGTATGTTTTAATATTAAACAGCTTCTTTCGATGGCTACAGCATGAAGAATGAAAGCTGGAAAACTTAGCTTTTGAGATATTAAGAGGAGGTGCCAAATATAAGATTGGTTAAGAGGCTCCTAAAGCCCACGAACGACATAGAGCAACATTGTATTGGAGGGCAGGTACAAATGAGGTAGTCGGTACGTCTGAAGATATCTTAAGCAAGGAACCCTTAAGTCGGCATTGGTGACCATTAATCCTCACTGCTTCTGTTACAGTGAAGCAAGTACCCATTTCTCAGCATAACAACTGAAAACAAGACTTTTCCTTTCAAAAACTTAAAGATAAATGCAAAACGATGTCCTCCAAAATCCTGAGAGGTTTTCTGGATCCTTTGTTCTAAATTTTGGGCTGATTTGTGATCGGGATGTGAGATGTTCTCTTAGAGAGGTTTAATTAAAGTACAAATTATGGGGAAAATATTGGTTCTGAGCCCTTGCTTGATCTCTAAAGCGAGGTGTTCTCTTAGTGGGGTTGATCTTGGGTGAGGTTCCACTGTATACATTTGTATATCCTCAGCTTTAATATCCATCACAATCCGACTGATTAAACTTTTCAAAGTAGAACATCGTATTCCTTTTTTTACAAGATCACTCCAACGTGGTGTAGACCAGCATGAAATTGAAATGGTGCGTTTATCATAACCATATAGAAAGACGCCATTCAATATTTTATAATTGTTTGTAGATTTAACAATTTGTTCTCCAAGCGCTCAACTGCCTATTGACTCCCTCACAACCAATAGAGGACTCCTCCTCCTTTGAACATGAACAAGAAAAAAAGCTGAAGTGATTTCATTGAATCTATTAGTGAAATCTATCATGTTATTATGGTTTCATAGAAATACAGTATAAATTTCCGTTCTTACAGAAACGTTGAGAATAACACCATTTAGCTCATACCATTGAAGCAAATTTTAGAGGTGATGCCAAGAAAGCCATCAAACCAAGTAATCTTGGCTTAACAGTTGTTTGCATAAGAGATAAAAAGCCTCTAATTTGAAGCACAACTTCAAATTTGGTAGCTGTAATCAAGTGGAAACATCAACTGACGTTGTAGTTGTCCAAAATATATGAGATACAAGATATTTCGAAGCAGCATCCTGTAGTGACTGTTAACATATGCACAAAAAATATTTATCACCCTTCTTTCTCTCTTTAAGAAAAATATAAACTTTTGAACTTTATCTATAGCTTGAATGTATGTTTGAAACATTTACAAGAAAATGAACAAATTTAAAGCTTTGGCATACAGTATCTGAATGACGTGTCATATCCAACATGATAGTCAAAAAATAAAACACGGATCGTCGAAGTAATATATAATTTACCGGGATAGAATTAAACTATGATTTCCAAATGCTCACAAGAAAGAGTGGCTTAGGAGAATTGAGAGCCATTATGATTGCAAAATGTGTTGAAAGCTCTTTGCAATTTTAGCGTAGTTTCAAGCTCATGATATGCCCTTGAGCCGGAGTTTATTTCTTGTTTTTTTAAAGATAGTTTTGTTGCTGTAATTTAGTAGTGAGCTAGGTGTTTATAGGTTTATTTATGAGAGAGCATAAAATGTCAAAATGATATTTATCGGCATACGAACAGAGCATCGAGAAAAGGTAATTAATGAGCAAACATAATTTGAACTAGGAATTTCGGAACGATAGCAATGAAGTGTATACGAGTGTGTAATGAATGTCATGGTGGTAGCATATCCTAATAAATCAATTGGACGCACCTATATGGAAAACGAGTTCTATCCTTCGTTATCAGGTTCCCATGTTCTGTATTACTTCGAATAAATCGCCCCACTCCACCCCCAATTCAGATCTTGTAAGCGAAAATGTTAGCTGATGCCCCCTAAGACTCGAACACATTCGCCCCGCCCCTAGGAAAGAATGTGATAAAAAGAAGCGGTAGCAATCCAAAAACTGCTGTCCTGTCGGACAAATTCATTGGGGGCGTATATTATATATTATGGAAGATTTTATGTGTGCTTTAGTTTTGTAATTTGATAAATACCTCTTTTAGTAGCACCTTGTCCTCCTGCATAAAACGTTGGTAAGCTCCCGAGGCGTTTATTCGAAGTATTTGTGTTTTGTCGTATTTGTTGACCAATGTTTAATGATTACCAGAGTTTGCTAACATAATTTGTGGGTAAAGCATTCTGTAATCTATGCAAAGCTCCTATCCCCCACCACCCCCACCCCAATATACAATCCACTAAGATTTAACGTAAAAATTATTTTCAAAGCCACCCCCGTGTACCATCTTATGGGATTAAATAGTCTTGGATACAAGTTGTTTACAAGTTGGATGACACAGGCTGTATTTACACGTAGCGACGATCAAAATGAGAAGAAATGCTGTAGGGAAATCTCCCATAAGCCATTTCCCCAAGGATTTTTGGTTTGTCATTCGAAGGTCAATCACAGTTGCATTACCTACCCTTACCGCCTCGAGCTCGCGCTGACTTCCTTAGCTTTGCGATGCCATCATTCCCGATTATTCAAAGCACCAACTGCATTTAGTGTCTATTTAATACATTAAATATGTTGTTTTAGGTGTGTCCATTTGTTGATTGCAATGTGTCATGAACATAATGGTAAGCGTACTACTGTAATAGTTTCCGACATATTAATTCAAAAATTGTTAATTTTTTATTGAGTCCATCATGCTCCAAGGAATTTTACCTGCCTACATACAAAAGACCCCGGTGCGAAAGCCCGTCGCTTCTCGGTCATTTGGCTAGGATCATATGTTGTAGCTGTTCTCGTTGATGACACATTGACGGCAGGTTCTTTCCATGGTCCGTGAGAAGCGCTCCTACTGTGCGGTTGAGCTGGCTTCATGGCTTGCGTCTCTGCCCGGTTGCCTAAATCGAGGGGCGTCGCCCTTGAACGTCCCAGCTGCCCTTTATTTATTAGTTAGCCTGTTTGGTTGGTTTTCTGTTTATTGAGGGTAATTTCAATGTCGGGGCCCACTGCTCATCAGGGGTCTTCGATTGAGAGACTGCGAAAGCTCATCAAAGTGGCCTTTGAAGTGTATCAGCATGTGAATGTACGTTATTGGTTTTGCAGTGTACGAAACTTCGTCCTATGAATATCCAGATCGTTGTATACAAGAGGCGTGATACCTATTTTATTAACATCTTAAGCAATATCTTACATTTTTAATGCGCAGATTCTGCTACTTTATACAAATATATCTGTACCAGATATACACTGTGTAAATTACGAATCAGAATTAGGCATTTTCGTACAAAAGTACACTTTTGCTCACAAAATTGGGTCTTGGCTGCGGCAGGTGTGCCAGCTCCCTTACTCTCCTCTATGCTTCCAATTTTGGACTGTTTGTAAGCAACTGTGTAAAGGGCAATAAAAACCCTTGACAATACCATAGGATAGTAGTTCTGATCTGTACATGCCACATCATTGTACATGGAATTTTCCAGAGAGAGACAGAAGAAGAGAGGCCTGAGGTAGTGGCGAACAATATAACCATTTATCAAGCTGATATCTACAACTAATGGACAAAAAGCCTTGACTTTACCGCACGTAATATACAACAGCATGTGTAAAAATTTTGAATACCTACCTCGAAAATGGTCAAAGATGTCTGAATGAGTGCGCTAACCGATACAGAAATAACGAATTCAAACTTGGGCTTCAGTTCGGTGTAAGTTGAGTAAGTACAATGTTCTTCTGAACTGCTGAATAGGTATTCCACTGTTGGTGAAAAATATCTTTCACACAATGACTTGAGATATTCTGTTTTGTTTTCGGCTTGACGTAGAAGCCAGCTCTCAACTTGATGCTGCCAACTAACCACATTGCGATCAATGTATAGCAACCCAGAATCAAATATGAGAGAGGGAGGCATAAGGTCAAGTGATTGTACCTTGGAAGAAAAAGGAAAGCGTTCATTGGGTGGAATGCGTCATTTCTAGGAGGGCAATTTATAACGCCAAAATCACTAGAAAAATTGTTATTATGCGATACAGAGTAAATGTGCGAAATTGAAGATAACTGAGTTACATGCTTTCTTCAATAATACTATTGATTATTTAAAAATTGGCCTCTACCTTCCTGCAAAAAGGAGTGCAGTAACAGTATCAATAGTACTTACTAGAATAGTTATATGTGCATGTACATATATGTCAAATACGCAAAGTACTGATAGATAAACCTTGACGTTTCAACGTTTCGAAATAATATATAAAAAAACTCTTCATTTGAGATACATCGTCCAAGATACAAAATATAGCTTCGAGAAAGATATGCGAAAGAAATATAACACTCAAACTTAAAGTTGGCTGTAAAAATTATAACAACTTTCAGAATTGAAACAAGTACTACCCTACTTAGGGAACAGCCTCAGTTACCTTTCTTAAGACGAAATGCTAGGAACTCTGAAACAAAGTAAAACTTTACAATAGCCGTCCACCACCTATGCGTATTAGCCTCGTTCTGATGTGGACTTTGGCAATGTTATGCAAACTCCTGTATTCCGTCCCATGACATAGGTGTTAACCAATAACCAAGTGCTTCTGCGCATTCGTGCCGCACCATAGGATTTTCCTCGATATCTTCTAATGCCTTGGGGTAAAGAAAGCGACAATTCAAGTTAGCATTCCAAGGCACAGCTACACATTTCTACCAGATTATAGTATACTTCGTTACGTATTAATTTCCAATACAATTCCGCCTCATAAAAATACTATTATGACTTCCATAAAAGTGGTGAAATTCACATCCCTTCTCTCGACATCCACACATCGATCATGTTGTTTGAATACAGCGGAATGCTTATCTTCTCCTCCATACGGACCAAATAAATACCCTCCCCTACCATGAGATCTCCTTGATTGCAATTAATCACTACCCTTCCTGACAACGAATTCTTACTCCCTCTCATGATTGACCCCCTCAACCAAATGCACATGCAAGGAACGGAGAAGAGAATAAACGAAACAATTTAGCACGTGGTTACTTAAACGACTCTTCTCCAACAATACAGTTTCAACAGCATACGTTAAGTCCAGTTGAACATTTCAAGGAGGTTCCATCGCCAGCATTTGCTTCCTCCGGGAATATTGCTTGCTTAACTACGACTTCCATCTACAGTACCACTATTTACAGTACATTCTCTGCTCCTGCCCCTAATAATACAGTAGCTTCCTGATGTTTCCACCCCTCCAAACTACTATACCCTCTAATCTATGAAATGTTAACTATACATCTACTCCCCTAATTAATTGACGGTACTACAATTAGGTAGGTGAGAGTGCCTTCGAATCCAAAATGAGCCCCGTGGCATCTAGCAAACCCTGTATTAAGGGCCGAGTTTATCAAGGAGAATGATTTCTAGCTACAGGTCACACCCGATCGCTAAAGATCAACATGTAAAAAGCACATGGGGATAAGCTCCGCCATTGTCGCTTTCGAGCTGAAAGCGGTTACTGCATGCCTAAATGCGTTACTTCATACTACAATGCCTGTCACAAAAGTTAAGGAAGAAATTGAGTTCGGCGCAATCAAGATAAAAGAGATACCCAATATTGTTGTATAGATCGGACGTCTGGCCATTCACAATAAAAGGAACACCAGAATGCTTAGGATCCCAGTGGATGTATTATGAGGGAGTCACCTCACCAATTGACAACCAAATAGCGAACTACCCAACATATCAAGGAATGTGCAGCAATGAAGAAAACGACTTTTTAGCCATTGCATACGTATTCCAAAAAGATGGGCAATGGATTGATACTGTAGTAGCTAATACAAGGAAGAACTCGAAAAGATGCACGGAAAGTAGATTGAGTCAATAACTTGCCTCAAGCTGCTGAAATGGGCAACGCAGAACATCAACTAGTGGGTAAGATAGATTGGGCTGGAAAAGCGACCTAGGTGAGGTGAGGCGTTCTTCTGCTTTCGATTTCGATCTTAACTGATGTATTAATAGTTAGAGTTAAGCTTGGTATCTCTTTATTCATAGTTTTAGTATTATTTGTTTCTGAAAATAACGGCAAAATTTATTGATTCAAGTACCTAATTAGTGTTTTGAAATACTGCATTTATAATTTATTCATTCTTAATCTTTTTGTGAATGAATGATATTTCGGTTAAATTAATTGAATTTTATTCTGGTTATTGGAGATGTGAGCATAGTCCAGAAGTTGCGATAGTAGCCCCGTTTCCCCCGTTGATCTTCATAGTGTGAAATGAGATTGTTTTCAAAGTCATAAACTTTTTAGCAGTAGCAGGAAATCTCCGAGTTACTAAATTTGTAAAAACTGGCGTCATTTTGGAGTCGTACTAGCTCCATATCCACAGCGTGTTCCTGCTAGCGTAACATATCCTTCTTTATAGGACCTAAATAATACGATGCAACTATGCCAAATTTCAAGAACATTGCACCAGCCTCCATTGTTTGTCAACCCTCCCTCCTCTCTTCGATGCAGTTATGTAAAAATTAATTGTCGATGAATGTCCTATTAAATACAGTTCACCTCAGTTAATTTGGGCTTCTCTTGAAAATGTAGAGACGAACCACAGGAATAACAGCTCTGAAATCCCACTTCGAAAACTAGAATTAGGCAGCAAGTTACAGTCCTGACATGTGTCATGTCGGTGTAGTGGTGATAGACTTATATTAGAAATCGAGCGACCGGAGTTTGATTGGAGACAATGGAGCCAAGGTTTATTGAGCCTACTATCCTTAGTCAGTCTGAAAACAAGTATCAGCTGTGCTGAAAGAAGGAGTCAAGTTTTACCTAGGCGAGAAGTGTAGCTCATCCTTTCCACTATAGTAGTAGAAGCTAGCAAAGGAGAAGCATTCGTGTTGCCTCCTACTGCGGTCAACCATTTTCTTCTTATTATACTATCCAAAAACTCGTTTCTTACTCGCTTTATTTCACAATTCAAAAGATCGTTGCATTTCCATGCTAAGTGTTAATGTTTTATTAGGTTTCTGATTTTAGAATAGTTCCTTAAGCCCTTGACCTCCACTTTGCTTCATATTTGTGTCATAAGGTCTGTAGATGATAAAACAACAGAAGCCGTATGTAGCTCGCGGAGAGACAAAAACAACTGCCGCCTACTGTTAGCATAAAAAACAAGTGAAATCCAGTGCTTGAAAGATTTAAACTAGCCACACTTCTATCATCACGCACTATAACAATGTCAGGATGTTTAAAAACTCTAAAATTTGCTACATGCGGTTAACTCGCGCAACCTGATGAGAGCAAAGCCTACTTTCCACTAGGCGAAATTTTGCGAGCGACCTCATTTTTTCCGCCTGAAAACCCATTCTGACATGCGCAGATCATGTCTTTGCATATGTCGACCAAGTTCTAAAATTTGAGTTGGGCATAGTAATGGAAACTTATATGTTATACAAAATTTATACACAGTATGTTCACAGGTGTTTTGTTGGTTAACTTCCTGGCAAACTAAATGGTTTCACAAAGCCAATATGATACACTGTTGTTCCCTTGTGTCAAAGTGCCCAAACCAAACAAAAAGGATAATTATATATGTGTTGTTTTTACTGCTGTGCTAGGCTGCTCACAGTTTGTTTTACAGCTGTTTATTTTATTGTAAATTGTACCTGTTTATTACTAATGGAGAGGAACAATGTGCAATTCCTGTGGACCATCAGTGTTGCTTTAAATATTTGTAACACAGGGGAGTAATCTAGTTTTGTAGGGTGAAAACCATGGATTTCTAATACTCATTTTGTGAAGTGGTAGGGTTTTAATTCCACTTGTTCCATACACTGATAAATGTGTCTGGTAATTTTTCTTAATGACATTTCTTAGAAACCAGATGGGTTAATGTTTCCTGACAGAGCAACACTTTATTTATGTGCAATTGAAGATCATGAATACAAAGAAGAAAAAATAAACTGTAAGTGCATTATATGTTGTACATCTGTAACTGTACATTTTGAGATCACAGTAATTGGTTGGTTCTTAATGTGGATAAAGTATATACATAATAATATTGTGGAAATATTATGTGTTAGAAGGAAGTGGATTCCTTTCAGAATAGAACTGATAGTGTATAATGCTGATCTGGGGTCCGATTTTGGCCATAATTACTGATTTTTTTGTAAGATCGTTTTGTACCAACTTTGTTTTTCACAATTAAAGTGGAATGTAGATTTTGTGAGACCTAATTTGGGTAAACTGTGATTGCAGACTAATCTTATTTCTGTTGCAGCATGGTAATTGAAACATGTTTTGTAAGGTTGTTTTTATCCGATTTAAGAAAGCAAGTTAATTATAAGTCAAACCATAAACCTATTCTCCTCTTTACAATGATCAGTGCAAGTATAAACCACTGGAAGGTAGCACTGATTCACCTTTTCGTCAAAGATGATGTAAAAATGAAATAAGCAGATGAGGCTAGTATTTATCGCCAATAGCATTAATGGAAATCAGTGTATTACTTTATGTTGGGTGATCGTGAACATGTTGAAGTTGCATTGCCTGTTTCTATCCTTTTATTGTTTAAATGTATAATGACTGTGAACTTGTAGTTAATTGATTTGTGTTTTTCTACATTATTTTACACAGGGTGGGACAATGTATACGGCTTTGACATGAGTGTAATAAGAAAAGTAGCTGTTAGTGAACCACTTGTTGATGTCGTTGAACCAAAACAAGTTGTAACAGATTCTTGTTTAGTGAAGGTAAGTAATGAGAGAAGATTACAGTTTTGTAAAACTTTCAAAGATAAAAGTTTTGATTGTTCAAACATATAACAAGATAAACATGCTACCCCTTTTAAAACTGACTATATCCGTCTTATTCAGAGACGACACTTAATATATATTTGTGGTATAGATTGGTTATATAGTATGTTGCTAAATAAATATCATAATAATAAAAGTCTACGAACTCGCCAGCAAAGGCAGAGACATAAGGAACCTGGCCAAGTTTACTTTTCTGGCTACTCCGTCATGTTCTCTTCAACTTCCATCTCTCACTAACTAAAAATCGTGGCTAAGTTAAGAGTTCTTTGTTCTCAATGGTAATTAGGAAATCAATTGTTCTTCAGACAATAGACGATGTCACTCCAGAGGCCCCTCCCTAGAGAGGTTAAGGGACGAATCGAACGGTATATGAAATGAAAATTTACAGAAAATGATGTTGACTAGGCTAATTATAGAAAATAGCACGTTTAAATATACAACTATTGATATGTAGCAATGTTTGATAACCATCGAACACGACGCCCGGAACGTAAATTTCGAAAATTTTCTGCAGTGTTTAACGGTGAAGGTTGAGGGTGAAGTTGAGTGACATCCAAAGAAGAATTGTCGATTTGGGATGCTGAAAATTGGGCATTATCGAGAAAGGCTGCTTAAGGCGATCGATTCTAATTGTGGTGGGTTTTGTGTTAATGTCCACTGTGTAATGTTTATCAGCTCGAGTTAGAACTTTGAATGTTCCATTATAAGATGGATTGAGTGGTTTGCAAACAGCATCGTGTCTAACTAAAACATGAGAGGAACTTTGTAAGTCGGGAAGAATGTGCGAAGAGCGAGTGGTAGTGCGTGGAGGAGTAGCATTGAGTTTCTTCATGGCGTAACAGAGGTGATCAACATAATCCTGAGAAGCAAGTGTGTTTTTGGCAGCTGGTGGGGCGACAAACTGTCCAGGTAAACGAAGGCGTGTACCATAAACCAGTTCAGCTGCGGAACAGTGCAAGTCACTTTGACGATCGTATGAATGTCAAGCAGAACAAGAGAAAGAGAGTCAGTCCAGCTATGGAGAAGTGGTTGAGCTTTAAGTGCGGCTTTTAGACATCGGTCAAATCGTTCAACAAGTCCATTGGCTTGAGGATGATAGGCGATTGTACGGATGCGATTTGACCAAGTAAGTTGGCGAGGGAGGTGAAAAGAGAAGATTCAAATTGAAACCCGCGGTCAGTAGTGATAGTAGATAGTGATCCAAAGTTGGAAATCCGATGGTTAACAAAAGCGTTGGCAGCAGTTTTGGCGGAAATGTCTCTAATAGTAACGGCAATGGGCCAGCGTGTGAATCGATTAATATAAGTGAAAGTGTAGCCATTGGAAGGAGGTAGAGGACCAACTAAGTCGATGTGCAGATGAAGAAATCGAGCGTCGGGAGTGGCAAAGGTTCCAATCGATCTTTGTGGCTGCTGTATAATGCTCTTTCGGAGATATAAACTATGCGTGGAGCGACTCTCTCTGGCCTTTTGGATCTTTTTTACAAATCAAAGTGAAGCATTCTCATGTCTCGTTAGATTTAAGTATACTGGACTTTCTTTGATCCGAAGTGTTTCACTTTGGAGAATTGTAAAATTTTTAGTTTCATAGAGCTATCCATGTCGTCTTCGGGAACGATACGATAATACAGCGAGAATCGAGCAGCGTATTCAAAACAATAACTTAGTTTAGTTAAGAAAAGCCGTCTGCCTCGCGATGTTTACGATCGAATTTGGCCCTCTGGGTCAGAACGGCCACGTATGTATTGCCTCCCCAGAGCACATAGGAAAGAACTTCCTTTTCGACAAATTGTTTCTATGATTGGCTCCTCACAACATGAAGTGTTAAAGTGGCTCTCAGAAATTTTACAACCCCTTACTTCATCTTTAGTCGGAATATTGCATTAAGGCATCGTTCACTTTCGCTAATCATACCCAAAATCTTAATTTCGGTTCCAAAGGAAATTTTTTGTATTCTTTTGACATCTCTAATTTGTTTACAAACGTTCACTTAGATGAGACAATTAAGATATACGCCGATACACTGTATAGAGGTAACCCTGTCTCTCCTCAATTCCCTGAGGAAGTTTTTATTGAATTGATGGATGCTTCAACACGCGATGTCGAATTCAGCTTCAATAGTGAAATGTAGAGACAACAGAAAAGGGTAAACCCCATGGGAAGTCCCTTGGGTCCATCATTTGTTAATATCATTGTTGGTTTCAATGAACCTCGACTTTTTAAATCCTCCCAAAAGCCCATTGTTTACTTTGATGTTGACAACACATTTGCGATATTTGAAAAAGTGTCCGAGTGTGACAAATTCTTCAGTCAATTCTTTTGACTTTTGAGAAGGAACACAACAACTGTCCACCGTTCCTTGATGTTTTAATCGAAAAAGGGGGTACTAAATTCCGTAGCAGTTTGTATAGAAAGCCCACATATTCCGGCCAATGCATCTCCTGGAATTCGTTCTGCCCTGAGACAAGTTAACCTCATCAAAATTTTAGTTCATCGTGCTCTCTTGATTTGCTCCGATACCAAATTAGAATCGGCCATCAGTTTTCTAAAGCAAACTTTTCTTTCAAATGGCTAACCCGAAGAAGTCATTGACAGCAGTATTAAATTGAACTTTCTCATTTCTTCAAGGAAAAACGGTTCGGATCTAAAAATGTCCAGTATACTTAAAACTACCGAGGCATGGACACGTTTCACTTTGATTTGTAAAAAAGATCCAACAGGCCAGAGAGAAATATTTTCGCGCTGTCGCTCCACGCGTAGTTTATATCTCCGAAAGAGCATTATACAGCAACCACAAAGATCTAAAATCCAAAAACTGCTGTGAATCTGGGTACAGTGACAACTAAAACAAATGAGATACACGTAATATTAAATAGATGACGGTCATATTACAAATAAATGAGAGAACAATATAACCCGAGAGAACAATATAACCCTAGCTGCTATCATTTTCACTACTAAGGGAAAAGAACCTTAAGGACCTGAAAGCATGTAGATTTCTCTCAAACAACGCTTCAAACACGAGCACCCACGAAATGAATCCCCCAGGGAGAAAGAGAAGAGGCCATTAGGATTCAATTCATCAAAAGCCAAAGGAATAACATACAGGACCTTGGCTTGAAAACTAGGAACCCTTTGGGATTATCATTGAGACAGATTAAAAGTACGCCCAGTTAGTTTAGCAACTGTCCCATCGTACTGAGAAGAGGACATGTGTCTGTTGTTCGAGCGACGTAAAGAGCAGGTTAATATTTTTCTTCTGTAAAAAAATGTGTGCTTGGAATAGTGAAAATATGGCCTTTCAAATAAAGACATAAATTGATACTGAGCTTGCTCGATAATGAACTTATAATTTACAAAAATGCGAGCAGCTAAAGAAAAGCTAAGAAGAGCTAAAGAAAAGCAGACTATCTTGATCTAATTTTGATTAATTTTGATATGATATAAGCACAACACAATGCCTTGTGTACTGCACATAATGTACTGACAATAAAAGAATAACACTGGTATGTGCCATGCATCATAAATCAAAATGGAAAAGCAACTAAAGAAAATAAATGGAATAAAAGCGAAACAGAATTTAATATACAATAGGAAAAGCTAAACAACGACACTTGATAAAAAGTTTCGATTCGAGAGCCATTCAATGTCACTCTCTACTAAAAAGGTAGCGCGAGAGAATTTTCATTTCAATTTCCCAACATTTTCTTAGAAAAGGATACTGTTTTCATGTGTTTGAAAACATGAAGCGCTATACGACAGGTAATTAAAGAAGGGGGCCAATCACTCGTTATCGTAACTTGTTTTAGGCAATATGTGCTAATTAAAGATGGGGTGTAACCAAGCCCATTATTAGCAGTCTTCACTTATTATACAACGGGCAGCAATTAAAACCAAGCGACATAAAATGAACATTTGGGTAACTAGGACTTTTGATAGCCTCTTGTGCGCTCAGCTATAGTCTAGCATCACAACGTCGCAAAGAGAAATTGCCTTCTGTTTCATGCCACCAAGATCGTCTACTTTCATAGACGCATTTTTCAGAGGCATTTTTAGAAGGATCTGCGAAAGCATTTTCAGAAGGATTTTCGAAAGCAGTTTCAGAAGAATTTTCAGAAGTATTTCCAGAGGCATTTTCAAAGGATTTTCAGAAGCATTTTAAGGGCATTTTCAGAGGCATTTCAAAGCATTTTCAGAAGCATTTTCAGGAGCATTACCACAATAGCTTGCAATTAAACGGCGCTGACCGGATTCGAACCGCGACCTCATGATTACTAAACCAACGTATATATATATATATATTTATATATATATGATATAAATAATAACAAAACATGTTTTCAATTGTTTATAGTACTATTGTTGCTGGAACTTGTTTACCTTCTTAAAAAATCATAATTATTATCATTAATAAATAAGTATGTTTTGAACTATTTGCCAAGAGACAAGAAACTCTGTCGTTGCCCAGTGTTGCCAGAGTTTTTATTTGTGTCTCGCCCAATTATGCATAAAATTACGAAAAGAACGCCCAAAATGGTTGGATAGTGTGATGACGTCAAAAAAGCCGATGATAAATGCTCTCTACGAAATTGGTAAGTTTGTAGGGTGTAGGAGGCAAGTGTTGTGTGTGATGCACAACTGTTTTTGCCCGGTCGCATGCGGCCATTTAAAACGCTTCCATCGACACCTTCCTTCTAAACCGACACTTTTAAAGACACAACTCGCCAACTAAAGTTCTTTTAGCGCCACATCCCTAGTCGCCCAAAATACTTCTCGCCTATTTTAACAGTACTGCTCTCGTCAAGACTGAATGTTTATTCAAAATGGCGGTCAGACGTCGAACCGTTTGTTTTCCTTCCATGCATTTTACAATATCCCTACTGTTTACAGCCTCTTCAGCTAACAAATTCTCTGTACGAAAGCCAGTAAATGGCAATGAAAGAATAATGAAAACAAATCTGAGGTTTTCCTAAAAAAGAACTTGTTTGATGTCCTTTTCTGAACAACGACTACCTGCGTTCGTAGACATTACGTGATTACTTCAGCATCTATTATACCAGCTAATAAGGGACCGCCTTAGCAAAGCTGTAGATAATTACAACAGGGAAGGAATATGCTGTGTTTGTTCAATATATACACCCAAACTACCAGATGTTTTTGACAACCGCTAATCAACAAACGAGGCAGGGAAAAGTGGGCAGAATTTAACGTAGGCTTTCCAATGATGTTTAGAAAATAGGGGAAAACCTGCCTGCTTTCTAACTCAGTTAAGACACAAGCGATAGGAACAAATTATGAAGGAAGAAGGATTTAAGAAAACTTGTAGGCATCAAAATTTACAAATTTCTAGGAGTTAGAGAGCAATATGGTAAAAATGTGTACTTGTTGAAGAAATAGGCTGGCACATATCAAGACTTGCGGTTGCTGTTTATTCTTGCATTAGACTTTAGTTTCTATTGGCAGTCAGATAATCAGATTGCTAGTTAGGTATTCAGTCAGATTGTCAGTCAGTCAGTCAAACAGTCAAACAGTCAAACAGTCAGTCAGTCAGTAAGTCAGTCAGTCAGTCAGTCAGTCAGTCAGTCAGTCAGTCAGTCAGTCAGTCAGTCAGTCCAAGAATATCAAATAGTACCGTCTTTCTATCAGGTTTGAGTAGATTTGCTTCTATGTTCATGTGCATCTTAGTATTTAATTAAGCAGTGTTACAGGGGCACCTTAAGCTTGTAGGATTGTCATCGCTCTCCTCTATGGAAAGCAGAGCCCCTTAAAGTGGCAGCGATCCTTTTCCCCTTTTTGATTCCTATTGAATCATCACAATGGACAAACCACATCATGGGTCATTATCTATCTGTCCATACAACAGCGGCGTCTTAACTTGATCAAATGTCTTTTGCAAATGGCTGTTTCAAAATTAAGTGACGTCATCTGCAAGCAGAATTTATCCGGCGTCTGCGTTAAGGAGTTGAGTAGCCTGCGATTGGCTGGAATGATGACTGGCGCCTTGGTTCCTGACTCAGATCATTGATTAGGGAGTGCCTCCACATGCCGGCTTTGTTTGTTAGCTAATAAATAATGACAGCAAACAGAACCAAAAGGAAAAGCCCACATTGCGCATTAACAAAATCGTCTTCATCGCAAAAAAAACCCGGAGTCCCCTTGACTGAAGGAAGGCAGCTAATTGTGCCTATGCTCAGATTTACCGCAAAGTGCTTCCCTGACAATTCCTAAAGATTTGTTGACGGAAGCATTTTAACGACTGAGTCAGCCAATCAGAGGGAGAACGTTATTTTAGAAGATCTCGATAAAACAAATTTCTGGCTAGCTTAGGAAGTCGCATAATTTTTTCCTAGCAATTGATAAATCCTACGATACCAATGACAATGCTCAAGTTGTAATATTGAAGCCTATATTTCCACGGATTTGAATTTCACTGAAGAATTATATAGACTTTATGGGTTGGGGCCGGAAACGGATGGGCTGGATATAGTAAAAGCTGTTTGTAATTGTGCAAAACAACTAGAACTCTACTTTCCCAATCCCAGAGCATATGCGGTGATTAAACAGTCAGTTCTGGAATACTATTGTATCACAAATCAGGAATTTCTGTCCACTAAAATACTCACAATGAGCCATTTTATGTTAGTAGTGAAAAATCGAGGGACCTAAATTCGAGCCAGTGCCTTGAATTGTCGCCAACATTTCTATAGGCTGAGAGATCCAGGAAGAGTATGGCGATCTCTTACTGAGCACGGTAGTGAGACGAAATTCGAGAGATCAGGTTCTGATAAATTAAAAGACCACGTTTATAACCTACTTTGACACATCGATGAATTGTATGAGAATGGGAAATGCTGAAAGAAAAATTAATGGCTGAATAATTTTCTGATAGACATTTGTAACCAAATCAACCAACTGAACATCAAATTACAAGTTTCGTTCAAGCATGTTGCAAGGAGAGCCTGGGTTTGCATATTGGGTTGTTTGCCTACGAAGAACCGTATGTTAGTCGTTGTATTTACCTTGACGTGTCTCTCATGTGCTAGGGTAGAGAGAGTATCCTTAGTGTCAATGTTTGTATTCAGTGAAGAGGGTAATAAGTGATTTGAAAAGAAAAAGCAATCCGATGGAAAGACTTTAGCCGGACAATCTGTTGTGGCAAACTAAGACTGTACCCTGACGTGTTAATGTGCTAGGGTAGAGAGAGTATCCTTAGTGTCATTGTTTTAATTCAATGAAGAGGGTAATAGGTGATATGAAAAGAAAAAGGAAACCAATGGAAAGACTTCAAACGGACAACATGTGGTGGGAAACTAAGAGGTACCTTGGCGTGTCTCTCATGTGCTAGGGTAGAGAGTGTATACTTAGTGTCATTGTTTGAATTCAGTGAAGAGGGTAATAAGTGATACGAAAAGAGAAAGAATCCGATGGAAAGACTTGAAACGGAGAATCTGTTGTGGCAAACAAAGGGTGTACCTTGACGTGTCTCTCATGTGCTAGGGTAGAGAGAGTATCCTTAGTGTCAATGTTTGTATTCAGTGAAGAGGGTGATATGTGATTCGAAAAGAAAAAGGAATCTGATGGAAAGACTTAAACGGGACAATTTGTGATGGCAAACTAACGGTGTACCTTGACGTGTCTCTCATGTGTTGGGGTAGAGAGAGTATCCTAAATTTCACTGTTTGAATTCAGTGAAGACGTTAATAACTGATACAAAAAGAAAAGGGAATCCGACAGCAGGATTTGAACAGGACTATATGTGGTGGCAAGCTAAGAGTATACCTTGACGTGTCTCTCATGTGTTAGGGTAGAGAGAGTATCCTAAGTGTCATTGTTTATATTTAGTGATGAGGGTAATAAGTGATAGGAAAAGAGAAAGGAATCCGATGGCACGATTTGAACAGGACAATATGTGGTGGCAAACTAAGAGTGTACCTTGACGTTTCTGTCATGTGTTAGGGTATAGAAAGGATTCTTAGTGTCTTTGTTTGATTTCAGTGACGAGGGTAATGACTGATACGAAAAGAAAAGGAATCCGATTCAACGATTTGAACCGGACTATCTGTGATGCCAAAGTAATAGTGTACCTTGATGTCTCTGTCATGTTTTAGGATAGAAAGAGTGTTTTTAGTATCATTGTTTGAAATCACTGAAGAGGGTAATAGGGGAGACGAAAAAGTGTAATCCGATTGAACCATTTGACCGGAGAATCGTAGATTCCAATCTAAGGTTTCTCTTATCCAGAAGTTAAGGGTATTTGCTATAAGTATGGGCGGAAATAATATTTTCTTGCATCATTGTATGTATATGAACTTTACTAGTTACAGTTATTCTTGACGAGCTATCGTGCAAGGAATTGATTCTAATTGATTCACGAGTAAGAAGTTTCTCCGCGGATTATTATCATTTTTCAGTATTTTTTCGGCGTCTACACATGTGCACGAAATCGAGGCCAGTAACCTTGTTTTCATTAAAGAAGCACGAAATCGAGGCCAGTAACCTCGTTTTTATTAAAGAAAGCTGGTCTCCGGAGCAAACAATTTGCCCATATTACGGATTCTTAAGTATCTTGGACTTCTCAGACCGTCAAGCTTCGTGGCCTCGTGGTAAATCAGAATAACGAAAACGAGGTTTATGAACTTACCTTAGACCTTTCAGCCTTTGACAAAATCTGTCTCGTTTACAAAGTTTTGTGATTAAATAAGAAAAGGAAACAAAAGGGTTACATAGTTTCTCTCTATTTTTTTTAAATAAAAAAACTGTTTGTACAAAACCAGGGCTCAATCTCTCCAAAATTTAAGGAACTCGAGGGCTGGATGGGGCTGCTCTAAGAAACCTAAAAAATATCTGAAAGCGGTTTAGACAGTTTGATAACGTTTGATAGTCATTTCATGAATAGGCTAACTTGGAACAGAGGGTACCCTAAATGAAGTGTGAATTTACTAACAGCAGTGTGACTAATTGGCACTCCTTTGTTTGAAATATCTGGCCTTGTCTTTGCATATGCACACTTAATGGGTGTGTCAATCAAGGCAGAGCAAGCTAATAAGTGAACTTGAGTCAAGTGGCAATTTCAAATTCGAATTACGAATTCAAATTTTTTGCAGCTGCATATGTTTTCTAGCCCCCTTCGCGTATTCCACCCCCTTCTATTTGGTACCAAAGAGTAAGAAACTGCTTAGAAACTTTGAGGACTCAAAAGGTCAATATTTTAAGAAAATTCGAGGACTGGACGCTGAGGTAGTTTCTTATTAAAAAAATAAGTGTACTGCAGTTATAGCATGTGTCAGTGACCTGCATAACAGTAGGATTTTTATATGAAGCGTAGAAGGTGGGATGTGTACATGGAGGAAAGAATTCGCAGCTATCATCGTATTATTTGTGCTTGAATTCGGTGTCGATGTGATATGTATTTAACCTTTAATTCCAAGTCAGTGTATGTATGAGAAGTGAATGGTCTGACGTGTTAAGATTCCTATAAAACCATACACAGCTGGTAGCCAAGGAGAGGCACCCGTGATCTTAGAAACTTTTTTATGTGACAACGGAGCTTTAAACCCAGACGTGCCTCGTCATCTCTCACACCCGGGAATGCTCGAACCTTGTACCCCTAGCGGGTTAAAACGCCCACCTGGTTTGATAACCTAGGGGTAGTTGCACGCCTGACTAGCTTTTATTTGGCTCCGTTTGCCACGAATGGGCTTTGCAAACGCAGAAGATCAAATAGTTGCATGGTACACTAGCCTTTTGTCAGTTGCGTCAACTGTATTGACAATTCCCTTCCAGAGGTCAAGTAAATTTAGCTAGCCCTTAGTACAGAAACTGCAAAGTACAGAATGCCGCACGTGTTGTGGTAGACAATCAAGAATTTGATTATAAGTAGAATTTATAATTGTAAATCCTATCTGACTTATTCTCATGCTACTGTACAGGTCGACTCAAGCATTTAATTTGCACATTACATTTTACAAATACTATGAATCGATGGATTAGTTTGTAACAAAAATATTAAAAAAGAGCTGGCTTTTTCTTTTTTTTAATGACCAAATCCCAGACCTTAAAATCAAAAGGTTTTTATAGTTAACACGTTTAACTTTTATCGATTTTTTCTCTTTCCATGACGCATTTGAGACCTGTGATCCAGTCTTGTGTTGCTCTTGAATTGTGCCACATTGTGTTCAAGATCGTTTCCATAAATAGAGTGTATCCTTGCACAACAAAATTTTTTTTCTGCCTTTCGTGTCTCGTCTGATCGATGCTAAGTCCCGCTGACCGCTACAATGTGGCGATGTACCTGTAACGGGTCCACTGCTCACTAGAGGTTTTTGATTGCGAGACTGTCGGTCAAATGTCATTGTAAAGGCACAGCCCGGTTTGAGATAGGAGTCGTCTCCATAGAAGTGTTGGATATTCATTATAGTGTTCACCAAATGTAGGCACTACATAAGTTTAAATTTATATTTTAGGTATGTTAAAGTGACTTTACAAGTTTCTGCTGTCATTCTTCATCACTTTCGTGGCAGGGTTAAGATATTCAATGTGTGTTGACAGTTTTTGAAAGTTCACTGCTTCAGGATTACTCATTTTATTCAGGGCCTTTGTAAGCCAGCGGAGGTCTGGGCTAAAAATAGCGACACCATAAATAGGGACTCCAGGGCCAGTAAACATTTTTGTGTCCGTGTGTCTTGTGGGCCCTGTTAGGTTGTCAAGGTTCCATATGATTATTTCCGTTATCAACTAGAAAATTTATCTTCCCCGTTCTTTCTAAACAATATAGCGACCCAGATAAGCTGCTGTCAATTGTGTTTACCGCTGACATACCTGCTTGCTGCTGTGTCCCCTGTCCTTTTTCCTTTTTCCTCTTGGAACATTGCTGCTCCATATGTCCCAACTTGCCACAGTAATAGAATTTTTCCTGAAAACGCTTTTTTGTTAAGATTGCGGCGGCAAGTGTATTGTTGACTGTTGGTGGAGAGGAAATCAAGAATTGTTTGGTTTTGTGGACACATGAGTTGAAATCTCCGAACTCTCCATGGGTGATGAGTTCTTTCGATAAAGCCGTATTTGAAAGGCATGATAAGAATTTAGCTATGAGAAGGCTGTCCCGGTCGAGGTTTTTGAATCCTTTCTCGTATATCTTTTGAATCCTCAGAGCATAATCGTCAACTATCTCGGAATTCTGACTCAAAGAGAAAATTCGAGACGTTTTTGCAACGAGTCGTCCACCAGGAGTCTTGCCGAATGTCACTCAAGATTCATTTTCTCCATTCCCACCTCAAATTCTTCCCGCCAAACCTTGGAGCAGTGAGTGATAAGCATGGAGAAAGATTCCACCAAGGAATTACGAAGATGGAGAGCAACTATCAAGGCAAATGGAAACTCTTGCGTCACATCCCAGAGGCAAAATACACCAAATCTTCTACGAAAACGTACTTTTGACTGTTTGTGG
Source organism: Alatinidae sp. Z8VKAUB7J3 (assembly GCA_010016025.2). Classification (NCBI taxonomy): domain Eukaryota; kingdom Metazoa; phylum Cnidaria; class Cubozoa; order Carybdeida; family Alatinidae; species Alatinidae sp. Z8VKAUB7J3. Next base: position 72,899,452 of record JAAAKM020073195.1, on the reverse strand, counting down.
TACTGTGGATAGAGTAACTATGTCATCCAAGTATATTGATTCAATCAGTGTTCTTTATCTATCCCGCTTTATCTGTTATAAGCTGCTGCAACTCTTGAAACGTCCGTATATATTCTCTGTTTATACTAAAATGAGACTATTTAAAAGCCAGAAAACTAGAGGTGATAGAGCAAAACTAATTATAACTTTGAATTCAGCACACCCGAATTAGCAAATAAAAAACTTATCCCCATTCTTGCCTCAGACCAAAATATTTTCTTTTGTAAACCAGTGTTATTTTCCCTTTTAAAGTCTTTGAAACAAAAATATACGCACACAGCAAAAGAAATGAGCTAAGCTTTTGTTTCCCACTTTTTGATTTGGTTTTATGTATTTTGTCTCTTTAATTGTCTTTCTTTCATGTTTGATTTACAGTGTGAAGAATGCATCAATGTATGCTAAAATACAAAACGTACGCTATATTCAGTATGTATAGTTTCCGTAACAGTATCTCAAGATAATGTTGTAAAATAGAGGAGGGGTTACATACGAAAGTGCATACGCAAGGGGGGTTGGGGTGTGTGAATGGCGCCATCTCTTAACAGAAATGTTTGCTGCCTTGATCACTTAACGTAGGAAGAGTTAATTGTGGGACAGTATCATCGAGAGAGGGATTGAAGAGCTACCTGCAAAACATAATTGAAAATGCAAAAGTATTGGCTCTGTAGCGTTCCGGAGTGCAACTGCTTTGGTTCAGTTTTCCAGGTAGCCCTTACTAACTCAACCTTGAAGACCTTTCTCAGAGACCATTGTGTCATTACAAATAAAATGACTTTAAGGAATCATGAATGTCATTATCTTGAAACGGCGCTAAATCTTTACAAGGCGTCCACTAAGGCACAGTGGAGGCGCCTACGTATCAAAAGTGGGATGTTGCGAGACATAAAAGTTTCTCTTTTCACTTGATTTGATTTTCAGAGAAAACGTTACATTTGTTACAATTAAAAGATGAGAAGAGACACTCTTTTTCTGTTTTCTTTCTTGCTTTAGTGTTTTCCTTGTTTGCTTTGGAAAATAAAAAAATTACTCGACATGATAATGGGGGAGATGAAGCCCCTCAGCCCCCCGATGGCGCAACCGCTGAGGCAATCAAAGAAGTGGGCATGTCTTTAAGAACAATTCTAGGCCCATGAAGTTTTCATATGTTGTCAACGTCTTCGAGCAGCAAAGAAAAAGCGAATGATGGACGACCACCTTCTAACGAGGAAGAGGTAAGGCCATTTCCAAGGCTATGGCTATTCAACCCACTTATTCTCCGTTGATATGTACTTTTGGCTGAAACCGTTGAACTTTTAAATGAAATTTTGTGCTGTTTGAATTTATTATGTGCTTAGTACTTTTTAAATGAATGTTACAATTCAATTTTACTGGGCCGCATTAGATTGATTAAAGATGCATAGTATATGTGAGTCTCTTGCAGATGGCTGCGATGTTGCTAATATGAGATTTCCTTTTATGATTTGGTCATTGTTAGCCAACTACAAAGATTTTCTGGTTTTGACACATAGGGGTTTTTTGAGACACTCGAGGTTATAGAGAGAGTTGCTTGTTGAGATTGTTCAGGGTTGGAAACTAGAAAATGGTAGCTTAATCATGGGTATGAGCGTGTTGAAAGGTCTCTGAGAGACTGCTTCCACCCATAGACACTATGAATTGACATCTGATCCGAGGACCCTTGTCAGTTTCTTTGAAGGCCGGTGCCATTATGCATACTCCTGTACCATTTACGGCCTTCGTCGAGGCTTGATTTGACTGAACTGACATATCTTATCCGCTTACAGACAAATAAACGGAAACAGTGGTCTTAAAGACCAGATACTGTTTGCTGTATATTATCCGCAATTATTCAATTCCAGTGGACGTCGCTTGCATGACTTAAGCACTTAGCAAGATCGTGAGGCGCGAATTCTTTCCCCTTAAAAGAAACGTCAATAAACTTCTTAGTCCAATCAATTAGATGCTTTGTTAAACGCAACGGAACAACAACAAAAAATAACGATTGAAAGTGCGTGTGAGTGTGTGAGGTTATACGTTTGAGTGTGAGAGAGTGTGACTATGGCCACTAGCAGGAGTACGGGTGAAGCTGTGATGAGATGTGAGTTTTGTTTCAACTAATACGCCCGCTACCTCGCAGCGACTATCTGCTTCCAACCCCGCAACCCACCTCTCTCTGATACTCCAATGCTTCTTTCATTAAAATCACAAAAGTTTGAGGTTTAAGTTTAATTGAAATAGATGGCCCCAAACAATCTCTATGATGATTCCCGCCCCAGGGCAACGCCTTTCCCTTTTGGAAAGACAAAACCCTGGGGAATGGCCCCATTGCTTATCAGGGGGCTAAATAGAGAGATTGGCAACGGAAGATCACCACTGAAAATGCTAGATAACGGCATGGGCATGCGAAAGCGGAGGGGCGAATATTTATTGGCTGCTCTAGCGAAAGGACAAGACGGATGGAAAAATGTGTTTATAACCTGCTCAATGCGTTTCATTGACAACTGTACGGCATCAATGGCAATAATTCTGGAAGATATACATCAGTAGGGAATAACACGGGACCACTCTTTGAGAATTATGTATAATTGCAATGTGTCTGCTGAGAATATATATATATATATATATATATATATATATTCGATTCCCAGACACACGCTGGCCTTTGTCCGCTATTACCCGCTGCTCTCCGCAACTTAACCAATGATCGTTATCATTATTTGCCTCTGGTAAGCTGACTTGGAGCTAATAGATGATTCGTAAATAAATACTAAGATACCAGCCTAAAAATAGCCCAACTCGCAACTGCCGATATATTCCCGCGAATCTTCATCAGAACAAACCCAATTGGTGGAAAAAACCGCAACACCGGTCATAGGACACGTTTACAGTTACTAGGCTGTCATAGAATCTCATTGAATATTACGACATTAGCAAAATGTGTACGTCACGAGTACATTCTCACGACTACGTCACGGGTTGGGGATCGCAGAATGAATAACTCACATGTTAGTTTTTGCTCACTGTGTCATGAACGTGTTCTTGTTCTGTGGTCACATTGCTACAACGTATTCATTAATAGAGAGGGTCTTAAGTTAACTGACACTAAACCTTCCATTCTTGAAAAATATTCCGACATTATGCCGTCACGTACATTAAAATGAATACAAACGTTATTCCCACTGCAGGCCATGACATTCATAGAAATGTCCATGTATGACGCAGGAGTAGTGTGGAAATCTTGAAATCCCTTATCAACATGGTTCCGAAAAAAAAGAGCGTCTGAAGTCAGGGCATAGAATAATTTTCTCAGACCTTGTGACAGTGTCTGGAAGAGAACTCATTGGTTAGAAGCATTTTCTAATAGTTTATCTCACGAGCAATTATATAAGTCGATGGCTATTTTTTTAATGTTCCATTGTGTACTTTTGCTGTATTTTGTCTGCAAATATATTTTACTTATAGTTAATCAAAACATAATGGCACCTAACTTCGACAGGATGAAGTCAAAAAATGAAATATTCCAATTTTTTTGTCCCGGTTCCAATAGCATTAAGTGGTTGGTATTAATTAGCAGGCAAACATAGGAGTTTTGTGGGATGAAAATATTGCAACAGCTCAAAAAAATGAAAAGTTATACCTATACCTATAATTCATGATCTACAAGACCGATTTTTTTCACATTTTGCTCAGATAATGCACATTGCATTTACTGTCAGCCGAAATGACAATCTTAAGCCCAGGGGTAAATAAGAATGAATTGTTGTAAATGTATTGTAAAATAATGATGATGTGCAAGTCCAGCTGTTTCCAGTTTCCAATATATATTTGCACTTGAAAATAATAGCATTGAATTGTTCAAGGGTAATAGAATGCATCATAAAATGCTTGAGAAGAGTCAAATGCAATGAATTATTCCGTTGTTAAACCAGAGCTTTCAAGAAAGCATTACATTTTTAGCAATAGATTAGCAGATACATAACTACTATTTTCAGCGTTCATAGAGTTCACAATCAATAATAATTGGCCAAGATGCAGCCAAATTGTGACACTGGTTCCATAAAACAGCTGTAATCATCTAATAAAGTTTCCTACAAAAGGTGTTTACCAGAAGACCCTGTTTTACACGGACACGGATCCAAAATGGTGCATGCATCCAAATGGTGCATGCATCCAAATGGTGCATGCATCCAAATGGTGCATGCATCCAAATGGTGCATGCATTATAATGGTCCATTCATTAAAATGGTGCATGCATCATAACGGTATATTAATTGTAATGATGCATGCATTCTAATGATGTATGCATTCTAATAATGCATGCATTCTAAAAATGAATGCATTCTGATGATGTGTGCATTCTAATAATGAATGCATTTTAATGATGCATGCATCTTAATAATGCAGACACTATGACGATGCAGTCGCTATGAATGTGCAGGTATTATAATAATGCATACTTACAACGGTACATTCCAATTTTGCATGCATTATATTTTTGCATGCATTGTATTTGTGCATGCATTATACTGCTACACGCATTGTAATGTAATTGTGCGTCCATCCTAATGCTGTAAGTGCGGATCCAAATGGATCCGATCCCGTATAAACACCCTAGAAAGGGGATCAGAACCATTTGGATCCAGAAATCTTCATGCTAATCTAATAATTTAATCAACGGTTCGTTTTACTGTTCTACCAGCTGTGATTAAGTGCAACGTTGAAGTATGAACAATTGGAGATTATGAAAAAACTGCCCAATACAAAAATAGAATTTGAATAGGAATAACGTCAAACTGACCTCGTAGTGGTAGTTTTTGCCTCATTTTCGATCAATACCAGGTTGGATCCGATCCCAAGTGTTTACACGAGGCCTCTACGGGTGCGGTTCCAAACTGGTATGGATAGCAGATCCAAACGGGTTCGGACCCACCTGGTCCCGTGTAAACACAAGGCAGACCCGAACCAGTTCTGGTACGGATCTATTTGGATCCGTACCCGTGTAAACAGGGTCTAAGACGAGTGACCAAAACTGAAATCGACTGTATTACACATAGTATTCAAAACTATCTTTAGAAAAAACCCTGCAGGGTCACCTGAAATTTGCAATGCTACAATAAAGCCATGAGCAACGTTAGGAAACTCCACTGAAAGACCTTTTACCACAATTTTCAAAATTTGTACCTCCCTGTGGGCAAGTACGCAGTCTAAACTAATCACAAAATAAATGCTCAAAATCTTGACTTTGTCAACAATTCCCAAAATTTCTAAGTGCCTGTGGCCAGGTGCGCAATATAAATTCATAGGCGATCTGTACCTACCTTGTGTTGTGACGTCATCACAACAAACTTCCCGTCTGGTGAAATATGTGGTTGTAAACCAAACAAACAAAAAAAGGCTTTTCCCAGAAGCTCTGCCTCCACTCTTTCAAAATGATTTTTTGTACATTCTTTTAAGAGACATAACTTTATTGCACTCATTTCATTGTGATAAAATTTGTTGCGTACTTTGCGTTTTAAACACACTTTTCTTTATTTGAAAGCGTCCTCCCACATCATTTTACAGTCTACTCGACATATAACTTTCACAATTTGTCCCTCGGTGTAACTGCTGGTTCTTATTTATACTAGATTGACTTTCATTTGGCTAAATGCCCTAAAACAGCCATATGTCCTGGACTACTACTTCCCATCTACTTCCCGTGATGCCTTGAGGTGTAATCAAAATCTCTCAGTCGGTCACTTGACCTTCAATGACTGTATTTTTGCCCCACAAAATATTTTCAAACAACATGAGAAATAATATGAGCTTGAACACCGTTATAGTCTAGAAGTTGGCCAAACATTGATCTAAACAGAAATATCGGTTTTGGTTGTGTTTTCCCTCATGACAAACTGCAAAAATGTAAGGCGTCGGGGCTTGTTGATTTTTATGTCTTTGGTGTCTTCCTATCAACTTTTACAACGTCAATACAGCAGTGGGGCCACTGGGAGTGAAAGGCTGAAAGGCTTAAGCCTCTCCTTTTTTGGCCAATGTATTGTTTCTTTAGCAAAGAGAACAAAAAAAGCATTAAATAAAAGGGGAAGAGGGAGTCCTCTCCCAAGTCTTTAATGTCAAAAGGTGCAAAATCTTCTCTAAAGGCTAATTGGTAAAAAACCGCATTGTTAACTATGTTTCCCCTGGTAGATTTATTGGTCTGGCACCTGAAACACGCTATTTAGCCGTACCTGTAAATCTTCTCCAGGCTGTTTGGTTCAAAGGTTTATTTGATTCCTTTTTTGTGAGTTAATATTGCATTTCTTCTGCCTGTCGGATATAAATTGCTAAGGTGTAAGTGGTTAATATAGAAAAAATCTTCTCGTACTATTATCTTCATCTGTTGCATTTTCGCTTACTAGTTGTTTAGGACAGTGTTTTTTTGCAAGTTCATTTCTTTGTATCAATAATGCAGCACATCAGTCAAAGTTTGTGGTGCATCTTTGGATTTTAACGATTTGCAGAACATAACTGCCGCAAAACGACATTTTGCGGAAGATGGAATCCCGAAAATTAATTTATCTCCCGCAAACAATATCTTCTAGTAAGATATCTCCTTAATGTTAATTCATATAAAGTGTTCATATTGCCTAAGTAAAGTGATAGAAAGATATTAAAAAGACAAACTTTTCAAAATGACCTCAACATACCATTTTCAACCAATTATCATAGTACTTAAACCACACCAAGCAATTGAATGTTTTTATGTTTTTGTTTAATTTTATCTTTCTCTCTCTTGAGATATTTTTTCAGCTCTTTTTGATACTTCATAGGTTACGGATCACTAATATTTCATTTGGTAAACTTTAAGGACGTGTTAACTCTACATTGTAGACCACTGCACAACAAAAAACATAATTATTCTTTTTCTGTCATTTTAGATAATTAATAGGTTATGGATCCCTACTCTGTCATTTGAGGAACTGAAAGGGCAGATTGACTCTCGATTCTAGACCGCTGTATAACAAATAACACCATAATTTTTTAGATACTTTATAGGTTATGGATCACTAGTATTTCATTTGGATAAACTCTTAGGACGTGTTGACTGTAGATTGCAGACCACTTTACCACAAAAAACATAATTATTCTTTTTCAATCATTTTAGATAATCAACAGGTTATGGATCCCTACTCTGTCATTTAAGGGACTGCAAGGGCAGGTTGTCTCTCGGTTCCAGACCGCTGTATCACAAAAAAACATAATTTTTTTCGGCCCTTTTTGATACTTCATAGGTTACGGATCCCTAATATTTCATTTGGAGAATTCTAAGGACGTGTTACCTCTAGGTTGCAGATCAATGCGTCACAAAATATGACGATTTAAAATATTATATACCGGCGTTGGATATGTTTTAAAATGTTGTTATTTACGTATATCTCTGTGGTCCATCAGTCTGCGGTCCGGTCACTCGCTGTAGTGTTCTTTTCTGCGGAACATTCAACTTAATCTGTTTTGTGACTAATCCGCCTTTCATTTCTGGCATCATGGCGCTCAATTTGAACAGTTTATAAAATCGAAAGTCTTAAGTTCGAAAGCTATGCTAAGTACGATAAATAACGAAAATCGTCTAACAAACACAAGCTAAAAATTACAATCTTCACCCGATAAGGCTACAGCACCCAATGGTGAATGTAAACAGGTCCTTTGCCAATAATCATCAGTCTATAATTTTTGACTGCAAGATTTGGACTGAACCTTTTAGAGCTCTTTTGTCTGCGGATTACCAGTTGGAACACTTAAGCCAATAAAGTCTTTACTAGTGGAATCGGAAATTATAAAAATATACCCGCTGGGGGAACTTAATTCGGTAACCAACTGTGCTGTGAAATTAAGTTTGCTCGAAGCTGATGGATAATTCGATTGGCATGATGTCTTTGTTTACAATGAAAGTTAGACTTTCCCTTTCTCCGATGTGCCTAAAAGTCGTCTTATCGTTATTTTTGGGATGAGCTTTCTAAAATCTGTTTGTAAAAACCAATAAAGCACTGCTATTGTTGTCGATCGCAGCGAAAACATCATTTGATAATCCATGAATTGGGAGTGAGTGAGTAGAGTGATGGTCAAGGACAAGGAACACGGAGAGTTTCTAGCCTGTAAGGACAGGTGAATTTAGCCATAGCTAGGGGTCTTTTGGCAGCCTCTCAAATGGATGGATGGATGGATGGATGGATGGATGGATGGATGGATGGATGGATGGATGGATGGATGGATGGATGGATATAAAATTATTTGATATTCAAAGTAAATTATTTATTATTATTTATACCATAAATAAGTAAATAAATATAAAGGGTAAAGGGTGATACGACGTGTTGTGCAGGAAGTATTAACTCAGCTGCTACAAGGTCATAGTTACACTCTGCTTTCCTAACCCTATTCTGGTAAGGAGTGGATTTTGGAGCCGCGATTCGATTTCCAACCACTAAATGCTTGTAGATTTTAGAGAATTGCAATGTTCTGATTTTTACTTCGAATATTTCTGCCATAAGAAATTTTTGGGGCAGTAAAAGGATCAGCGATTAGTTTTTCAGATAGGTTTAAAGAAAATTGGTGTAACTAACAAGGGCTTTAAAAATGCTATCCGGTACCGTGTAACTCAGGCTTACGTTCCAAGTCTCTTTTAATAGAACACTGTGTAAATGACAACGAAATAGCGAAAACATTGTGTACTTAAAAGTTTTTTTCGTCCGACACTCCTCAGAGTACTTACGTCAGACTGACCGAAATGAAGTGTGTGAAAGTGTATACCCATCTGTAGTTTTGAAAGAGCCAATCAGAATTTGGACTGCTTGAATGGCTTGTGTTTTTGAAAAATCCAGCAAAATCTTTGCGTAGGCTGTGTTTTTAAAAAATGGTATTGAAGTAGTAATGCTTTAAATTTTTGCTTCTTCATTCACGAGGAGGTAGGCTACCTTGCTAAGAAAACAACTTTAAACTTCTCGTCAACTTACCTATGCATTATTAAGACAGAGGAGGCTTAGTTTTCCCGTGGCAAATTCATTTCATTCGGTATAACTTTGTGACTGTTTCCGAACTTGTATTGATATTTGTTAAAGAAAGATTAGTTTATAGTTTTTTTTAACAAAAATGGACGTGGTCGCCACTTTCTCAAAGGCTTGTAACCAAATTATTTTATTCTGTGTTCTGTAAAAGATGAAATAACAAATAGTGGCTAGTTAAATTTGGAGAATTCTGACATTTTCATTATTCCCTACCAATTTTTTATTCAAAGAATTATTGGGGTTTTTTCCAGTAAATAATAGATTTATCTAAGTTTATTTCATCATTGCGAAATTTGAATCAATTTAAAATGGAAAACCTGTACCCGCAGACTTAGACCCTTGATCAAACATAAATTCTCCTAACGTTTGAAATAATCCCTAATTTGGAACTATTTAGGCCATGTAAAGTAAGATATATCTTTTGGTGACTAAAACTATTTATAAAGGTGTTACTGAAAAGTAAATTGCCCTCATTTTTCATTACAGTTTGCATGAAAAATATTCACGACAGCGATAGTAAAGGATGACGTCATCAAATGATTTCCTGAGACTGGTTTAAGTCTCTATTAGAGAATTACTTGTCTTAAAATGAAAGTTGATTGTTGTCCTGATCCTTGCAAAGCAAGAAAGTGGTCAAAGGTTATACACAAGAAGATGGTCATTATCATAAAAAAAAACTTTCGCACCTATTGCACGAATAACACCAATATGATCTTTACTTCCATCAGCAGTGCAAAATTGGATGTACATACATAAACTTGATGTCCTCATAGCGTTTCTAAAGCAGGATCTCGAAGAAGAGATTTATGTGCAACAGTTAATGTATGGTTTAATGTATGAACGAAGTTGTTGGAATCAATAATTTAATAAAAACATTTTATAGTTCGGCTATGAGCAGTCACGTGCAGACACAAGTCTTTATACAATGAACAAACTAAGATTTGTTTGTTTTACTCGTATGCAGTGATGATCTTCTCATCCTTACAAAGACAGAGGAAATGTCAGAGATGAGCTAACAGGAAGAAAGACTGAAAGTTTTTTCACAATTGTATAATATAGTATAAAATTTTCAAAGTTTTAAAAAAGTTGCCTTGACGCGTGACTATCTGAGGGCAACAGCTCGCTTTTAGAAGGTGTTTTCCATTCATAGAAGTGGGATATTGATGCTTTGCAGTAAAAGCGCCTATTGTCATTTTCTTTTCCTTTGATGTTTTATTGAGTCTTCATGGTATTTCATTATCTATTTTGAAGATAAAGTTTACAATTAGATGGTTCCAAATCAACTAAAAATATCACCTTTTTGCCTAAGCAATTCTTTTAGTTGAATATGCAAGTATATTATCATTTTGTTATCCTATATCATACCATAAGCTCAAGATCTTGCTACATCTTTAAAACTAGAGATATTCATGCACATTTTGAATGTAAAATAGGGAAATCTTATGATATAAGTACTTTGCAGTAACTATACCGACTTTGCATCATCATTACATATATCATTACCAGTCGGTAAAATCTAACAAAAGTATGTGGTATGAAATTACTTCTGCATAACAATAGAATTACATAGTCATAAACGATATGTGCCAAAAGAAAGTTTTCTGTCAACTATTAAGTTGGAACGTTTAGAGTGCAACCTACTGTTCCTGTAGATATTAAAACGGTTGCTAATAAAAGAGATTTATAAATAATAAAACATTCCTGACAGTATTCAATATAAAATGTCTATGTACAAAAATATTATTCTAAAAGTGTTGACCGTTTAAAGTACAGTATATTCTTAGAAACAAAAGAATTTCAAAAGTATTTAAAAACTTCTATTGTGAAAAAGTCGGTACGGTAATTCAACTTTTGGAAGCCTCGTATTCCTATCAACTGTTCTTGTTTCGAAAGGTCTTTGGGGGATACTTGGAACGTTGTTTTGGGGTAAGAGCTAGCCTCGTCTTGAGAATCGATAATGATGGAGATATAATGATGATGTTATGATGATTATAATGGTATTATCACATACTATCATCATAATTTGCTGCCCGGCCGACAAGAAATTTGTAATGGTCAAGAGGAAGCAAAAAGCAGCTGATCATGCTAATTTTAAAATAATGATGATAAGAACTATCCCAATGACAATGATGATAATGATGATAAATTAATAATAATGTTTATGATTGTAATTATGAAGATTATAATGATGATGATAATGATGATATTATCATGAGTATGATACTATCATTATAATATGCTGCCTCGCCCACAAGAAATTTTCTTATTTGTAATGGTCAACTGGAAACAAAAAGCAGCTGATCCTGCTAATTTTGAAATATTTAAAAGAGCTTTAACCTTGTACGCAAAGGAAGCGATCTTCAATTAATTATTCAGTAAGCTTGTTATGTATTCAAAAATGCATTCTTAACAAACATAATATGATTTACATCAGCCCTACAAATGTAAGCAGACATAATCGCATTAATGATGCAAGTAATTCCCGAAGAGCCGTACATTCTGTATATATTGACCACTGTTTTTGTTACCTTTCTTTAACCACTTCCCTTCTTGTCGCCCTCTATTTTTTCTACTAAGACCACCTGACGCTGCATATCATATTCATGTAGCAGTACGTAATTTGGTTTTGACTCCAGGTTTTTAAAACTGGATTAGTTGGGAGTTCGTGTACTTTTGACTTCAGGGACGTGGGAACAGGGGAGGCAAAGGGTGCCATGCCCCCCCAAAGATTTGCCAAATCTCAAATTTTTGCGTGACTACTTCTCAGCTTTATCAAAATTAAGATTGATTGCGACAGAGAATGTGTCGCATTCACAGCAAGATATACATATCAACACGAAACACCCCATTCCACACAATGACCAAAGGCAGCTTAGTGGAACGTGAAAAATAAATCTGAACCCAGCCTACTTGCCCCCTTGCAAACCAAACAGGCTAACTAATAAATAAAGGGCAGCTGGGGCTGCCAAGGGCGACGCCCCTCAAGCCATAAAGCAGGCTTAACCGCCCAGTAGGACCGCCTCTCAAGGCCCACGGAAAGAACCTGCCGTCAGTGTGCCATCAATGATAACAGGTACAACACATGAGTTAAATAGCACCTGATGAAGGAGGCTTCAACGTCAAAAAGGTTGTTTCCGTAGAAAAGGGCAATTACAGGCAACTCTGTCCTTGCGGCCAGCTTGCTCTGCCTTTGAACTTTGCATTTAACGGGCAGCTTTGAATTGCGAACTACGGACAGTAATCGCCAGTCCGTGGCCATAAAAACACTGGGTGGTACGGGTATACGGGCAAACATTGAAATTCTCGCCGGACTAAACGTGTTATCAACATGGCGCAACGAGCGATGGTCCCCTGTATCACAATACTAAACCTGTCGAATCAGTTTTCTCTGGTAGACTGGGTACGACTGTAATTCTTTTCTTGACATTTTGCACGTTAAACGAGGGCGTTGGCCCAGAGCACTGCATGGTGGATCCAGCAAAATTTTATCGAAGGCGGCTGCTGCAAAAGGCGGAGCGAGATGATCATTACCATTGGCTACAAAGAGAAGACGATAAACTCTACAAATACGGTGTATAAAAACGATGACAAAGCATCACACTGATCGGTGAACAGTCACAGTAACACTGCTTTTAACGGGAAGCAGCTTCAAAGATAACAATTTCTGGCACTTTTAATTTTAATTTCTTTAAAAATTACTGTTTGAATTCAAAAAGCTGACTCCCACTATCCAGGAACATTGTACATCATTACATAGCGAAGACTTATTACACATGCTATGCCTGCCAACGTAAAGTATAGCTGATGCTTCCTTGAAGTGACCTGAGTGATCAACTTCCTTTTCTAGAAATTCCCTTATTTTTTCTTGCAGAGCGCGTGCTACGAAAGTGTGTTTCACTTCCTCCCATGACAGAGAAATCGTTAATCGTTTAAACCTCACACCCAAGTGCAACATTTTCATAGATCTTTTACTCCGCGTCAGTAGAGTTTCTTCAATGGATCGTTTAAAACGGATCCAAAACGTTCCTTTAATCGTTGCTGTCAGACGCTGACATTGGCTTTAACCATTTAATGCCACCGCGGTACAATTGATCCTTTTAAAGCAGTCGATTTTCGTGCCTTCGAAACTATCAATGGCAGTTATAAAAATAATGCTAATAGCAAATGCTGCAAAATTGTATTATGGTACCATTTGATGAAAGTAGAAAGAATCCTTGGGGTTCCCATCCAGTAAGCAAATCCAGAACAGGGAAGAGTCACGACTCCGTGATGAAAAAAACTACTGTTAAAAGAAATTGCTCGTTCAGGAAGTGAGCAATGTTCGTTGGCACCCCAATTCAAAAAAGACAATGTCTACTCGATACTGTAAGCATTACATAAACAGACAAGGAACTTATAAGCCAGTGGAGGCTTGCACATATACGTTAAAGTGGCAAGGGTGATAATAAGAATGGGATGAAAATTATGTAAATAGTTGTAATTACGAGTAAATTATGTTTAGAATATGTACAGCGACTATTCCTAAGTTTCCGTCTTCTAATGTTCGAATATAATTACCAACAACATTACCTCCCACTTTTATTGTATTTTTTTTCTCATTAGATCCCCTTTGTATCACTTTGCCTTTCTATCTTCTTAAAAACGCTGTGTTTAGTAGCATTGTAAAATATCAGCCTAGATTATGCAAGGTAGCATCAAAAGCTTAGAAAATATATATACCAGGATGTGTCTCAAATTAAATATCATTTCCTTGGTTATTATATCTCAAATGCACCAAAGTCTGTTCACGAAGACACTGGTTGAACGCAAAACAAGAAATGACAAATACATCAACTACCTCAACTACCTCAACTAGAATCTAAGGAGGTATGCCGTTAAGAACAAGCCTTCCTATATAACTTATTATGGGCACTTAAATTTGGAATTTATGAACTCCCATTTCTTTCTTTTTTTTGACTTATTATGTACTCTCAAATCCAGAATGGACATCCATGGATGGTTATTAAATTTTTGATATTTTTCCAGCCTAACTCAGCTTATTCCAGACTACCCTTTTATTAATTTCCAGGGGTTTTCCATCTTCCCCTTTTATTTCCAAAACATAGGACACACCTTGATTGCCAAATGCCATCAAACAATTCCAATTTCAGTCAGGCCCACCACTGCAACTCTGCCAGCATGCCCTCCCATGGTAATATTCAAAAGCTTTCCTTCACTTGTTGACACATGATGAATAGAGTTGATTGGCAGAAATGATCAGTCAAATTATCACCCAGCCCGCTTATTCCAGCCCACCCGTTTATTTTTAATGAGCGACATTATTTCATCCTACCCTATTATTAGATTCTAAACAAATTTCCAGCCTGGATGTATATTACCCCCTACCCGTCTATTCCAAACTCGAGAGTAACTTTTATAGATGATAACATTGACTATGCAGATATTTGGAGTTGTCTTTTTTATGATAGTCACTAATTAAGATCATCGCAAAGGGGTTACTAGGAGTGCTTGAGGCAACTCCTGTTGTGTGGGGTAATCTACTGTGACAGCTTCCTTGACCCTTATGATAATGATTTTGTCCTCTATGACGTCAAAAGCGCCTCGTTCTGGGAGAACTCCATTAAAGAATCATGTATATTGACTTACAGGTGAGAAAAATCCAAAGTAGCAGTTCGATTCCTTGAGAGAAAATGAACAAAATAAGAAAAAAATTCTAACCACTGCAGGTACACTTTTACAAGTTTTCTACTAATTGTTTCTTACATTTTTATTTAAACTCCTTAAGTGTGTATCATGATTTTTGACACTTAATTATAATTAAACAAATGAAAATCCACATTACAATTAACAATTCTTAAAAGATACTATCTAGAAAAGTAGACTGGGTTCAAAAATGGGACCCATGAATGTGCTACATGTTTCCTTTCAACCAAGTCTATATATATATACATTGCAATTACCATTAAATATGTGAAACTTTCTTCAGATCAAAAATATTCAGCCTAATTAATGTATGTGTACCCACTTCAGCCACCTTAAACCCATTTTTTGTTGTGTCAACAGTATATATAAATAGTGATGGAAACTGATAACAAGTAATGTTTCAGGTTGAACCACTATTCCTCTAAGACATCAAATTAAACATTTGCCCATGCACTTCTCCACAAGTTCTTTTTAGCAATGTCATACTTTATCTTTCTATACTTTCTTTTTAGCAATGTCATACTTTATCTTTCTATACTTTCATTTTAGCAATGTCATACTTTATCTTTCTATACTTATTTTTGAGCAATGGCATACTTTATCTTTCTATACTTTCTTTTTAGCAATGTCGTACTTTATCTTTCTATGCTTTCTTTTTAGCAATGTCATACTTTATCTTTCTATGCTTTATATTTAGCATTGTTATACTTTATCTTCCTATGCTTTATATTTAGCAATGTCATCCTTTATCTTTCTATGCTTTATTTTTAGCAATGTGATATTTTATCTTTCTATGCTTTATATTTAGCAATGTCATACTTTATCTTTCTATGCTTTCTTTTTAGCAATGTCATACTTTATCTTCCTATGCTTTATATTTAGCAATGTCATACTTTATCTTTTTATGCTTTCTTTTTAGCAATGTCATACTTTATCTTCCTATGCTTTATATTTAGCAATGTCATACTTTGTCTTTCTATGCTTTATATTTAGCATCTATATTATAGGACAAAATTTTTTTGAAAAATCAATTCTCATGTAATTGATTCCGTGCAATGGAACGAAAGCCATAGTTGTTCAGAGAAGCAGGATCCAAGAAATACTGTTATCGATTGTGAAGAAGACGGAAATACAGTGGCTTTCTCTAAGATCAGCCAACACCATAATGCATAGAGGGATACAAGGAGAAAGGCAGAGTGAATGCCTAAATAATACCTGGTTGGATAACATCACCGAATGGACAAACCTTTTAGTGATCGATGCTACAAGGAGAGCAGTAAACAGACGGACATGGAAAGGTACTGTTAAAAACACGAAAGTGCACCTACGGGTGAAAGGCTACGGAGCACGATGATTATGATGATGACAATGAAAATTCACTATAATGCATGGAAGGGTACCAGGAGAAAGAGGAAGAAGAATACCAAGAAAAGAAGAGTTGGATAACATCACCGAATGGACAAACCTTTCAGTGATCGATGCTGCCAGGAGAACGGTGGACAGACGGACATGGAGAGTTACTGTTGAAAAGATGAAAGAGCACCTGCGGCTGAAAGGCTGCGGAGCACGATGATTATGATGATGACAATGAAAGTTCACCATAATGAATGGAAGGGTACCAGGAGAAAGAGGAAGAAGAAGACCAAGAAAAGAAGAGTTGCATAACATCACCGAATGGACAAACCTTTCAGTGATCGATGCTGCCAGGAGAACGGTGGACAGACGGACATGGAGAGTTACTGTTGAAAAGATGAAAGAGCACCTGCGGCTAAAAGGCTACAGAGCACGATGACTATGATGATGACAATGAAAATTCACTATAATGCATGGAAGGGTACCAGGAAAAGGAGGGAGACGAAGACCTGGAAGAGAGGTAATAAAAAGAAACGATGGATTGAGAACACTGTCAGCAACATCAGGAAATTAAGTTCGTAGGTGATGTTTGCACCACTTTACTCAAATTAAATAACAGCAACATAAAACTGTCAAAAACTTTTGTTCGCCTTTGGCAAACTCCAAAGTGCATTTCCCCTACATATCTGGGTTTCTAGAACTCCAGTTTTGATCCCTGATTCTTAGCTTCCTTTCTTACAGTTTTCCTAGCCAGTGGTCACTCCCGTCCTTACTTAATTTGAAAAAAATGGAAATATATCATGGAACAGTAAACTGAAGACAACCTATTCATCATCTACTAAAACCATACCTTGTCCATGACAGCTGCTCTTTTGCCCAGTTCATTAATCTCTGTGTGTAGCGACTGATTGACCAGATTTTTTCCAAACATCTACGAATATCAAAAATGGTCACAAAGTCTTAAAGTTCAAACACTGTAGCCCGAAAATGTGTAATATATCATAATATCATGTAATTACATCCTACTTTTTATTAATCTCAATTTCAAGCAGAAATACAACAATTTGGCTTGTATTTGTCTGCCGAAAAACTGTGTAAAGATCTTAAAACACAAGAGCCTTTCATTGTAGACTAAGAATGTGAAGGTTAAAAACATAAATTTAACCTGAGCAATGTAAACTTCGGTCACAACCATGGGAATTTGCATGAGCATATGGAAAGCCACATAAAGAAGTTGTCTTTCATTATTAAACTATACACAAAAAGCATGATGAAGGTATCCTCGGATAATCTGCTTAACAATTTCCATGTGTTCACTAGGTGTATCAACAAATATGATCGATAAATTAAAGAAATGCTCCACATTCGTGTACACAAACCTGTCCTCAACTTACAAATTGATTCAATACGC
This sequence comes from Alatinidae sp. Z8VKAUB7J3, assembly GCA_010016025.2. Classification (NCBI taxonomy): domain Eukaryota; kingdom Metazoa; phylum Cnidaria; class Cubozoa; order Carybdeida; family Alatinidae; species Alatinidae sp. Z8VKAUB7J3. Next base: position 72,881,911 of record JAAAKM020073195.1, on the reverse strand, counting down.
GCGAAGTACTTGTGCAATACTGGACATTCTTTGCATCTTGTGTTTTTGGCATAATAAACATTGCATTTTGTAAAATTCCACCGTGATAATAGTGTCACAATGACACTGAAACGTCGGAAATAAGTTGCAGTATAGTTACTTGCTTGGGCTCCGGCAATTCTCTCTTCATTACGAATACATCTAGTGACTGATCTCAAAATATTAGCTTTGGATATCCTTTTAAAATAAAACGCACCTCATGCAAAGGCACACAGGAACGCAAACACAAAGACATACACGAACGGATACACAAACACAGGAACGAACACATGAACGAATACACGCACACATGAACGAATACACGCACACACGAAGCAACACACGAATGAATAGAGGCACACACAAACGAACACAGGAAAGCACGCCCATAACACTGTAAACATACAAAAAGATTTCAAAAACAACTATTGACTTACCATAATGTTGCACGAAATAGCGAAAACCTTGTGTACCTAAAAGTCTTCAGAATACTTTTTTGTCGTTATTTAGTTTATCGTCAAAAGAATTTGTATCGTTGATTTTTATGGTTCCTGAGGTACGCTAAATGGGTATCGCAACGAGAGCTCGTCCCAGCTTTTAATTCGTAATCTAGTAATTATAATCTTAATGTGTGACAAAAGCTACTTGACTTTCAATCTCTCTGTCGCCTTGGTCCCTAGTCACTCGAGGGGCTTAGCTCCCTTAAGGTTATTATAAGGCCCCTAGTTATCCTATCAAGATTCAAAACCTATAATATATTCTAAGCGCCCTCAACGTCCACTCCCTAATATTTAGAATAGCCCAAAAAGTTTACAAGATTCCCTCCATGTTAATAACCCTGCCTGCGGGCCTGGCGCCACGGAACTAATGTTCGCATCGTATCCGAATTGAAATAGCTTACTGACATGCACAGATGAGGAGAGCCAACAACAGTCGCGGCAGAAAGAATATCAAAAAAAATAATACAACCAATGGGCGTAAGTGTTCTAAAGTTTATTTTATTATGCTATTAAAGAAAAGCATACGGTAGATAATTGTTAGAAAGGTTACGCTCATCATCATATTGCAAAACTTTGTTGTACACGATCAACAGTATATTCTTCGGTAGAAGAAACGAAATGCCGACAATCCACGACGTAGCAATAGCAGTGCGTATAGGCAAAACTCTACCATGCAATTTTTCTACATTGTAAAGAACAAATCATTCATAACGTTGTTTAAGGCACACTTGTAGTATTTGAAACGGCAAGGTTTATTAGGAAAGAAAGCAATGCTATCAGCAAAGTTGCAGCTAATCCTTCATTTTATTCTATTTATTCAAAAATTTCTTTCTCGGCTCAGATTCTTAATCTCAAAAACTTTGTCAACTCCTTTCCGGTAATACCAATGGCTTTTCATATTCATATGGAATTCTTTAATAGGAGTAATATTGATACTTAATAAACGGGGATTTGAACTATGATTCCTATTTTGGTATCAATTGATATCGAAAAAGTAGTCCGAGGCACTGTACGAATAAAGGGTAAGGATACCTTTTGATGAACACCCATTCACTGAATAATAAGAAATAATTAGCCTTTGAACTTCTTTCGAAATGTTAGGTGTTCATCACTGCTACAGCCTTGCGGCCTCACTCTTTTTAATTCATAGTGTTGTGTTTGATTTTCTTCTTTTTCAGTAATAACACTTATTGCTCCCAAATATTCTACTTCAGTGCACTGTATAAATGAAATACATCAAAGAAACAATCACTCACCGACAGGTATATGTGGGATCTCAAAGAACTCCCTATGTAGACCTCATTAGCGGTTATAGCATAGGGTATTCCAGTACTTTCAGAACCTATGAAATCAGTAGGGAGTGAATTAAGAAGGAGACTTAGAATCTAGACTCAAAGAACAACTTTATTCTACATTCACCTCAAATTTTCAATTCCGAGGCACTTGATTGCCTAACCCATGAAAACAATGTGGCGATAGTCAACCTGTTGTTAATCAGAAAGTGGCAAAACAGCCGGGCTTAAGGTTTAAAATGTTTAAAGTTTTTGGCTTCTTTCTTCCTTTCAACTTCAAGGAATGCCAAAAGTTATTTCTTTTGAAGGTGTTTTGCATTTGCATTTGTATGCTTATAGAAACAGTACATTTTGGAAATGTAGTAAACTCTTATCTGCAGTATATCGTAATAATTCATGTTTCAGTTGAATATCTTGTATTGCAACTAGTCGGATCCAGTATAGCTGGGACTGCCGATGCTGAAGATGAGGCTGGGCTAAGCCTTTGGAAATAATTATACGAAACCTTTGCTCTTAGTAATGTAATTGTTTTTGTCACTGATAATAGATGTCAGCCTCCCAATTATAAAGTCGCACCGCGGAGCCTTTATAATTAATTTTCCTCTCGACTTGTCTCTACAAAATAGAAAAATATTTGTTCAATTTATAGGGCCTGTATAACTCTAACCGTTTCTTCCAAATGCAACCCCTAATCACTTAGACAATTCTTTCTTTATTTCGTTATAGGCAACAGCTACATAATAGAATCCGAAGATCATTACATATGTTATATCGTCATCCTACCACTGGCATTGATATCATGCTTGGTCCTAGTCTTTAAAGCCTTCCAGAAAATAAGACAGCAATTTCGGTAAGAAATCTTTCTAGAAGTGTTATAGCTGGACTTCCTCTTAGTACACAGGTTCATAAATGTTTTCATGATAATTGTTTAATGCAGTAATTACAAAGGTTTCGGGTTAAAGGAGGTTACTTGTAAATATGTTTAAGAAAAAAGATTTTTGCTGAAAAGGAATCCTTCTATTCTCATCGAAGTTATTTTGTTACTGACGTTTTTTAGTTCCTGACGTTAAAATGTATATTTGCCACTTAGTTACAGCAGAATACAAGACACATAAAAATTATAGAAAGCAGTTGAGGGAAAAACTTGTAAACTTTAAATCGTAAAGAAAGTGACCGAGAGAACGTTAACAAATTATTATGTAAAACATGTGGTTGGTTTTTTTTGAGTTAACCAATGCCGATTCTACTTCATGTCATTAGATATAAGTCACGGGGTACGCCAGGTCTCTAGATTTTACTTAATAGCAAAATAAGAAAAGAGGGAAGAACTGCAACTGCCAGACAATTTCTACACAATATTTGTTGAAGTTGTTTACGGTCACGTTATTAGTAAACTACAGATTGACTCACTCAAAATTAGAGCAAAAACAATATTATATTTTTTGTGTTCGACATGAATCATCTTCTGAAGGCATCGCTAAGTAATATGTAGTATAGATATATACATATATATTTCTCCAGTGTTCTTTACAAAACTAATATTTCAAATCCTCTCTTCCCGACGATACTTTCTAACTTCAATGGGCTTCGGATTCATAGAAGGGATGGACTACCACATTTGTTGTGTTGATAGACAGAACTGAATGGAAAGAAGAGTGGCAGTAATTTATGCAAGCAGACGCTAACTGATGATGTTGATGATGAGATGATGATGATGATTATGATGGTTATATACATATAAAGTATAACACTGAACTATTTAAGTAAACATTCATATGAAACTTTTATTGTATCGGGGGGTTTTTTGAATCAAATTACGTGTCTTTTATTTATGAAAAATATATGACTTGTTCATATGAAAACAAACTTTTTAATCATAGAATATTTTTCTTATAAACAGCTCAGTTATCAACTCAAATTATTGTTATGAAGCTCGAGGGATATTTCAGCATTTTGGGGATTACGTCACGGGCTGTCATGGACATCAGTGACAATGGATTTAGGTTCTTAATAAATGGAAGAATTTTCAAAACTGTGGAAGCAAATCTAACAGTCAAAGCACCGTACTCGAAGATGACAAAAGCACAGTTTCAGGTAATATCATTGTAACTCATCTCATTTTGGATCGTAAGCGTTACTTTTTGGAAATGTGAAGTATTGAAAAGCTGGCCTGGTATGATGGTGAACGAACATATCAACCATTCCACTCTCCTTTTATTTCACTATTCGATGTATGTTAGCATTTTAAATTTTTATCGGACCCTCCAAGTAATGTGAGCAGATAAGAAATGCAAGTCTAAAAAATAATATTGTATGTTAGCATAATGGTAAAAACGCAACAAGTGTGTAGGTCTAGGGTTTGAATACCAATGGCAACGTATTTTACATTTCTTAAATATCCTTAAAAACTTATCATTGCAAATACTGGGTTTATTTATTCTCTACCCTATTTCATTTTCTAAGGAGAGTTTATTGGGTAAGTTCGTTGATTTTCTATTTTATTTCTCGTATACTTTTGGTTGCCATAGCTCAACTGGGTGCAACGCATTGGCGACATTTTTATTCTGCTAATAGTTTTCAAGATAATATTATTGTATTTAGTGTGTTAGTGAGTACTCACTACCACCGTAATGTTTTCTTCAGGTTGGCGCATGCGTAACTGATGCAATTCCTGTCATTCAAAAACTCTGTAGAAGTATTCTCATGCAAGCAATTAAAGATGCTCAGAATGCTATACGTCAAGCCAATTCCACTTTACTTGAAATTACCAGTATGAACAACAATGCAAAAACAGGAGAAAACAAGATCAAGGAGGAAATTGTAAGCCATAATGCTATGTTGAGAAGAAAGGCAGAGGAATATGAAGGGACCAAGGATTTCTTTAAACTGAAGTGCCTAGAGGAATGCCAAAACGGTTGAATCGTAATTAGTGTTCAGGCTACATCCTTACACACAATAATGCAATGTGAGGTAATAACCTTCGTCTTTGGGACCTTAGGATAAAAAAGGAACAGTGAGCGTATACGATCATAATCCGTAACATTCATTGAAACGCCGCGAGATCTCAGGCCAATTGTTTGGGTGTAGTAGTGTCGACAAAAGTTAACTTTTGATCTAGGATGTCTCAGGTTAGAATATACTAATTTAAAGTTACATATTGAAAATAATTGATAAACTAAAGTGTACCTATAGAGTTTAAACATCATAGCAATAGGATAGCTATTTTCTGTTGATATAAAGTCTGATTTCTCTCCTCCCGAGCCCCTCCCGAAAGTATTCTTGTAAAGGAAAACTTGCAAAAAGTGTACATTACAACTTGAATAGATAGTACTTTTTTCCTGTAGGATTACATGGGAGGACAAACGATTCGCTGCAGAAAACCAGGACATCATTCTTGTATGGATAAATTTGGTGCAGATGGAAATTTGGAACTAATTAATGAAAGAGGCTGAAAGCAAAGCTTTATATGAGATTAGTGGTAACGCTTAGGTTTATATGTTTTTGTACGATGTAGATAGTTAAATTGTACACGAGAGCTCTATTTAAGAAATCATTAGACGCAGCAGGAGTATAGTCGTGAGATTTTTTTAATTAAAACCTCCAAGCCTCACTTATATTTCACAATTTTAGATTTATTCCACTTTACCTAACGGCAGTAGAATTTAAAAAATAAATGGGAGCCAGCTATGATTCTAGATAAATACATAATCCTAGTTTAGTCATGTTGTTGTGTCTACTCCTTACAGAGGTTAAGTCCGGCAAGGGGCGTTATTAGCAAGTTTCAGGAGATATGGACAGTTCACATGACCCTTACGTTGCACCTTCGATCTCGGTGCTTACTTGTTTGCAACAGCAAAGGGAAAAATTGGTGTTTATCCTCGAAGGTACTTTGTTTTCCTTTGGAGGAAACCAACCGCGGGTAGGGGGGGGGGGGGTGAATTGCTGTATACCTAGTTGTGCTATTTGGCGTTTATCAGAAGCATCTCTAAAATACCTGCAGCCTACCCAATAATCCATTGCCATGGAAATTCGCGGCACACGAACGCTCGTGTAAAGTTCTTCTAAATGCAATAGCGCAATTTAGGAAAGTGGACACTCAGAAGACAGAGTGCAAGTGGAAATTTCTACGTCTGGTATAGGCTAACGTGTTGTACACGATGGCTGCACCTAAACGAGCTCTTCAAGAGTTCGCAGCAAGGTAGCACATTTTCAATCTATGGATAATTTCTTTAAGAAACCTTAATTTGATGACACAACTAGCAAGCTCGGTGCTCAAACGGTTTTATCTAACTTCTCCATTTATAATTTTTCCATCCACTCCGTCTGATGCGCTCAGTCGGGGTCTTTCCAGAATCCTTGTTATTCTGACTTGATTTCTTTCTTGGTAATTCATTAACTATATCATACTGTAGTTTAGCTTGGCATTGAACATGTGCCTCCTCAATCTCTGCAATTTTGCCTTTGATGTGTGTCTCCTCACTTGATTCGTAGGCTGCTTTGAGGTCTTTGAGGGCTTCTTTAAAACGTACTATGTTACGTCTTGCTGCCCTTTTGGTTGTAAATAAATTGTGAAATTTTCACAGTGCATCTTTGGTGTACCACAATTTTGTCGCCCAAGGTAAGCCTTTTGACTTGATGCTTCTCCTGCTTGTTTGTGAGCTTCCATCAAGAATGTACAAACGATGTCTACTGATTGAATATTTAAATATTTCGATCTGGTTTCGTACTTCCACTGAGTATTTCTCCCTACATTTGGGGTTATTCGTGAGAAATTGCCTAAATAGCTTTTGCCAATTTTGTTTTATCATCGTCAGCTGTATGTCAACTGGCAGGTTCTTTACTATTATTTCCATTTTCATGGTCTTTTGGATTCATTCTAAACGCGTGTAATCATGTCATTTATGTCATATAGATTTCACTTTCTACCATTTGGACGCCTTCCCTTAACTCTTCCTTCAATTAATGTTTTCAAGAGACGCTCATGTCTTCAGAAGAATCCTATCTAATATGTCTAGTATCTCTAATTCGTTTATCACTGAGTGTTTTGTTTCCTGGTGAGAAAATACGTTACGTTCGGACTGATTGCAAGATCCTGAGGAACAATTCAAATATTGTTAAAGAAAATAATATGCGTGTTCAATGTTATAAGTAATAGAAATGATAGAAGGAGTGGTGCCATTGAGGAAGGCACCTAAGCTATAAAATAAGTTGCGCAAGGTCCTTCTCCAAAAGTAAACAGACTTCTTCAGGTCACTACTGAAAATTGGCTAAAATTTAGCCAATTTAGCCAATTTTCAGTAGTGACTTTAAGAAGTCTGTTAGACGAAACGTTGTCAATGAAGTTTCCACATTTGCCATTTTACTTATAATAACAACAACTATTGGTGATAATATATTCCGATTGTTGAGTTATTGATGTCCGTGCATTAATACAAAGAGCAAAAATCACCCAAGCCGGTTAATAATTGAGAAAATGTACGATAAAAAACCTGGGTAAGCTTGCTGGATTTTTGGCATCTTGTGTAAGGTGAGGAAGATTATTCTACAAACCGCCTCTATCTTTACCGTTTATTCGTGCCATTTAGTAAGTTGATAAATTCAGAAGGATTTTTGCCCCTACTCTAACGGTGGATACTGTGCAACCTATTCCTGCATAAATAAACTTTGTCTTTTAAATGCTGAATATTCAGTTTTTTAATCACAAACTCTCCTCTTGCGAATGAAAAAAATATATATATATATTTAACCTATTTTACTACAAATATATGCTACTGGCACCCCAGCATGCAATCCACCACGTCCCCACCTGCCATCCCATTAGTACGATTATCGATACACAGCATCATTCATCAAACTGGTAACAGCCAGTGATAACAGCGATTCCCCTAGAGTTTAGTTTTCGCTGAAAATGACTGGATAACCACGAGAAACCGCCACATCAACAAACCCTTACCAACTAGGATGTATTGTTAAACATGCCATTAGGCAGTAGCATCAATGGGAACTTCCACTAAAGTTAACGTTTCGATATCGTTGAGATCAATTAAGCCCTCGTTTGAAATTATTAGCCGTTGTAGTCTTGGCAGGTATCGAGGATATGCACCTGCCAGTTCATGTTTAATCAATACCACAACAATTTTATCATGTTAGGAATTAAATCATTGCGAACGCAGGTAATTTGGGTGACGGCTTATCATAAGAGACTGAAGAAAACATCAAAGAAGCAAGGAGGTCAACGAAGCCGTGCGGAAGTATTTTTGAGACAACCTATTTCTACTTCTCTTCACTACCATTTAATTGAAAGCCACCAATTTCTACTCTTTAGAGCTAACCTGGATCGAAAAAGAGCAATATCAAGTATTTAAAAAGTTACCCAAAGAGTTATTGCCACTTGAGCTTGGTGCAAAACTGTTTGGTACGGCATTACCCAAACACGTGCACTTGTAAATATAAGACTAAATATCATACTGTAGTATTTACTTCAAATATTCATCTGTCCATAGATTGTAGGCAGGTATATTTTTCGCCGCTCCTTTTAAAACCACTGGCTTTCCTGGTACGATGTATTTATCAAAGAAGTCCAACGTTGTTGGAATGCTGTGTAAGACTTCAATATGCCCCTCCGAGGGTCGTTGCATCCCCAATGGCTTTAGATGTCCTTCCATCCCCTCCGTAGCAACACAGCAAAGCCAGCCAAGAAAAAGGAAGACTGAAAAAGGCATAGTGATCTTATCCATGTTATTCTAATTGAATGTGAAGTTGAATTTCCAGTCTGTTTTCGATGGTTCGAATTTGCTGATCTGCCACCGAAACTTACGATCCGCTGTGTGGGAGGAGACACTGAAAATCAACAAGAATGTTATTTCTTTAAGAATGTCATGTAGCCCAATCCGCAGCACAGTTTCAAAAGCCGCCTAAAAACCGCTGAAGGGTTACGTGAATTCCAACATGCACTATCACACACTCGCATAATGCAAAATAATGCATATTGAAGAACAGGGAATAAAAACAAAGCAGTAAAATAACAAGAAGAGAGTTGTATTGTGAGTATTACGAAAACCTGCTCAGACTGTCTCAGAAAAACATTAGCGAAAGCAAGCTCACAAGAAGCACGTAGCCTTCTGAGAAAAAGTTCAGTATTTTGTCGATATACCTTCCCTGTCTTTGTCTTCTCTTGTCTTTCAGGGTCGGCCGGAATACTACAGGGGGGAGGGGAGAAAGCTGGCAGTCCCGCCCTTATTTTATCACGTATACCTGCTGTAAAGATCTAATGCAAATCTAAATGTCATAATATGAAATATTTCAAGAACTTTAAAGTTGATTTATAGAGTGGAACATTGAAATGGTATTGGAAATGGAAATGGTCACAAAGGTATTATTTTTTGTATGAA
>JAAAKM020073195.1:72833475-72872610 GCA_010016025.2 Alatinidae sp. Z8VKAUB7J3 | reverse complement strand
ACGCTTGCTTCTTGCACTGGGTAAACCTCAAGAGATCTAAAAATTGACACAATTCCAACCACGTGAGATCTATAAGTTGATTTATAGAGTGGAACATTGAAATGGTATTGGAAATGGAAATGGTCACAAAGGTATTATTTTTTGTATGAAAATGTAAGTTCATTCATATCAAAACTCTTCCTCTGTTGTCGGTCTAATTTGAATGACTCTAAATGTTTCAACGCTTGCTTCTTGCACTGGGTAAACCTCAAGAGATCTAAAAATTGACACAATTCCAACCACGTGAGATCTATAAGTAGTAATGGCAAATAGTGCTACAGATGGCAAAGTCAATGGTCTCAGCAAAACAATTACACAATAAAATCTGTGTCACAAAAACTAAAGAAATAAAATCTTTTTGCTTACAGTCACATTTGGTACAGCCTCTTTGAAATGTCTTTCAGCCTGATTTGTATTCGTGGGATTGTTTTTATTTAAAGGCATTTCATTTTCATGTAATTTCATATTAAAATCGTTAGTCGTGTTAATGTTAGCTGATTAAAAGTAATAATTGCATTTAATTAATGTTAATTACTAATAGATCATGTTATATCTATTGACCATTTGGTTATAGATCATGGTGCAAAGAATCATTCAGTAATGAAAAAAACCATAAATTATGCGTCTATTTTGAAGTTTATATTACATTTATAATATATTCTACTAATTTTGATGAACACATGACCCATTTACAGTCCATCACACTCTACCTTTTTCTACAAAAAATTCATTCAATAAAAGTTGAAAACTTTTTAGCCCTATAGAGTCATACATTCAGAAGATATCTACCCATACGTATAGCCGCAAATCTGCTGGTCAGCCTTCCATCTCTGTCATAAAGAGGGTAAGTTGGAGAATACCAAGGGGGGAGGGGGCGGTTTCTGGGTAATGCTGTTCAGAATGCTGTCTGGACCATCATGTGATAATCTGTAGACAATCAAATATATGCTTGAAAACATCCTTTGATAGCAATGATGGTCCTTGGAATCCCTTTGTGTTTACTCTTTTAGTGAATTTGACGCTCTACTGAAACAGCATTAGACTCCTCTAGTATCTATCTTCAGTGGTAGGCCCTACATCGAAGAGGATTCAAAATTATTTAACTCAATCCAGCAGCATACAGTCCATTAGAAATTAAGGGAGCAATTGAGCTGGCTGTATATGTGACAAATCACAACTGTCTGAGATAAATTGGCGCCGGAAATAAAATCTCTGAAAGGTTTGTCGGCTACACAGATGTTGTAAGGATAGACAGCCACTTCCCACGTTAAGCACGTTCAGAACATTTACGAATAATTTCAATGTGGAGATAAACATGTGGCACAAACGTATGGCACGACTGCTGTTATTGCTGGAGAATTAAATGGACTTTAGAAACTACTTAGTTACTTATACCCAAATGCTATATTCATACACTGCAACGCTCACGTCTTAAACCTTGCATTTATTTCATCTTTGAAGGGGGGAGGGGGAGGGGGGAGCTTTGGATTCCCCGACTGAAAACGTTCTAAGGTAGTGAATATCGGCACACATTTAGCCCTAAGAAAGTAAAGAAAGTTTGGCTTTGAGGTACCCCTCCACTCCACCTCCATCCCACCCCGAGATTAATAGGGTCCAATATGATAGTTTCTTAAATTCATGATCTTCTGGTACAAGAGACAACTTTCGTACGTTATTGCAATTTTTTATTGCATGCGTAGCTATTTTACTCACGGCACGTCCCTGATAATGAACATTGTGTGACAGACCTCTGAAACCTACAAATCTTGTCATAAATATCAGAAGTGTACTAATAGAAAAGATAAGGAATGATTTGTGTTTTGGTGCGTCTATTTACGCGCTGCTAGCTACTTACTCCAAAGCTGTCGCCAGTAGAAAGGAACACTCATTCAAATGGCAATCCTGGTATCATCCTATAAATAATATTGCAATACAATGTAACATAGTCTTCATCCATGTTCACCTGAATGGCGGTGAGGATTGTTAATATCTGTGCATGAGCAAAAAAAGGCACTAATAAACGATAATATGAGCTATTATAAAATACTAAATATAACAAAATACTAAAATTTCGTATATGAAATATAAAACTTATTACCTCAAAAGTATTACAACATTGTCTATTTGAACTAAATAAAATTTCAAATAGCGTCAATATGACAATAACAGTTTTTTGTGGCCATTCGTCATAAATTTATATCGTTAAAATTATTCGGAACTGATAGAGCCATCTCCTAAGCCACCTCCTCAGCCATTTACATAGATCACTGTCTCTAACTATTCGACACTTTGATGTACTGCAACCTCTATGTCTAATTTTAGCGGTGTAGTCTTGAAAGGAACCAACTTTTTACTATCTCATACTTGTAATATGATGATTATATGCTGTTATTATGACGTTACTTTTGTAACTCAAAGCATTGTACCCCGTAGTTTTATTTTGAAGCTGGAAGCTGGTATAGCACCATTAGTGTTCTGAGTTATAGAGTTGTTACTTTAAAGATGAGGCTTTTTTGCTTTCGAGGCTTTCGAGAGGTTTTTTCGATTTTTTCTCTATAAAGAAGTGAAGCAATTGGCCTTTATTATATCAAGTAGAATAGTGTCTGCAGAATATTACTCTGTAGCCAACTTGATTCAAAAACATACTGTATTTCGATTATTAAAAATCTAAACATTCCATTTAAGGAACTGATCACCGCACAGTTAAATTTTGTCATATAACCAAACATAATAATATTCTTGGCTTAAAGGTCTCGTCTTGTGGGAATTATTAACATTTACGTTCTGAAAGCATTAACTATATTCTTACTGGTGGGAGAGGGCTGTTAGAGTCTTCCTAGTGAACATTTTTCTTCATGTTTCCCCTTTAACTTATTCTATTCCTGATTTTTTACATACATTTCTGCATGCGCACCTTTGGAGGCTCTCAATGTAACTTTGCAACCTGGAATTCCCAATCGCTGTAGTTAGGCTAAAATGTTGAAAGGTAGGCTCAGCCTCCAACAGTTTTCAACATTTTAAGAAAGGTGGGCTTAGCCCCCTGAGCCCCCCCTTAACGGCATCCCTGGCTATATACGTCTAGTACACTAGCAAAGTTTTCTGGGTAAATGCTGCTTTAATAGTGAACAGTTATGCTCAAACTGTTAGGCCATGTAATAAGTGATTAAGTTACTAAACTATCAGTAGCGGTGGTGTTTAATGCAGGCTGAGCAAATGTGACTAACATGTTATCAACAAGTAGTGGGTTAACGACATTGTTCTTCTTTAACCCCTACAGAACACGTAGTAACCATTCATTCTATTGACAGACTTAGCAAAGCAGTACACAAATGGAACGTCATGGAAACGCATAAGAAATCCTTCTTCAAGTAAATAAATACATTCGTACATATCTAAAGACAAAGTAATATAAGAATGTAGGAAAATATGTGTGTTACGCAGACACCAAAGAATCTCTGACGGCTATCGGCTTAAGATACTTGTAGGCGATTACGAAAGAGCTCTTAAGCCAGTTCTTAGGGGTGTGGAGGTTTACATCAATGTACATATTGGACTTTTAAACTGAAGAAATTCTTTAGAAATAACAACCTTACGTTTTAAACTAAGAATACTGCGACCATTAATAAGATGTACAATGCCATGTAAAAGAATGGTTCTAATGATGTTTTGATGTTTTAAATTTCATAACTTCTCTCTTAACAAACACTTTGACTTCATTGCCTGCTCTCGCTTACAGAGTTATGTTGGTCGTATCATCCTCATTTAAAAGAGGTTTCAATTTGTTTGACCTCAGCTCTTTCATTCTTGGCCTCTTTCTATTCTATTGATACCGCTTTGTAATGCTGATACTGTCTGTGTCTAATGTTGCTTTGACATGGCGTGGAAAATGCGCTGATTTGTCTTTCACTTTATGAGAGGACTCATGCTTTGCAATCATAAAGGAAAACCAATAGGCATGTTGTCTTGATTGGTAGGGCTATGTAAAGGCTATTCAACAGCATTTTCCAAAAGCTAAACAAGCAAGGCCTTTGTGCCTTTTCATGTCAGTGAGCCAAGAAATTAAATTTGCAGACCCTTCCAGATTCCTTCCGACTTGGCTGTAAGTTTTGCATCTGACGTGATGTTGGACCTCATATATTCAATTTTTGCTATTCTTATCTTAAAGCTAGTGGATTCATCTGCAGTGGCAGTAGCTAAGCGTCGAGCTTGAGCACGAGGTATTGATGATGCAACAAGGCAGATGTCGTTTGGGAGATCAATACTGTTCAGCCCGACTGCGTGGTATCTTCTTGGGCCTCCATACCAGCATCATAAAATGCAACAGCTGTTATCACGATGTGATATACAGTGATCACAAAGATAAATGAGGCAAGAATATCAACCTGTAGAACACCCGAGGACTCTACTACTAATTGATAACGCAGGTGTCATACAATATTCTCATGTCCTTTAAAATTTTTGCAGTTATTATACAGTGAAAAAGTACTGTAAACATGTATTCGCAGTTAATGACACCAAATACTTGATTAAAATCTATATAATTTGCTACTAGCGAGAGCTTGTTAATGTGAAAACCTCCTATTAATGTCCTTAAAGTGTGTATATGCTATATGCAACTACAATCTGGGCAAAATAAAGCCTCATACTGGCTTAGGCTTTACTCCGATGTCGAGGGTGACAAAAAGATTGGATTCCTTCGAAGATTTGATTTTAAAGACGAAACCAAAGTAATACGTTTTCGAACTTTTTTACCTTTTCCTCTACATGCCAGCCTACGGTCTTATACGTCAAGACTTTTTAGTCATAGAACTGTAAAGACATTTAAATGAGAGTTATTTCCCTGTAGTTGGTTGTGAATAATCTTACGTAAAAAAGAACAAATTTGAAAGTCAAGTCGTAAAAATCAGAACATATTTTTATTTAGTAGCATATTTCAGTCTCGCCACACTCCAGAAAGCTACAAAATGTTGCCGGTTTAATACCAACGGACACTAATATACACTTCCTACTAGAAGGCTAAAGGTTGTCTGTTTACGCGAGGCCAAAGAACCAATAGAGTTGAGATGCTTGAGGTCCTACAATTTAATATTTAGGTTGACTTAGATTGACTAAATTTTGTTTTTAGCATTGGAGAGCTTGCTGTATTGCTCCACAAATCGATGTACAGGGAACAATTTCATCTATAAATTGGATTCTATTGAGAGGTGGTCTTAAAAATAAAGTCAAAATTCCAAAACCAATGAAAAGGACGAGTAAATATTATTCAATATTTTTCAATATTATTTAATAATATTAAATACTATTAATCTCACACGTTGCTTATATATTCATTTTACACCTGATAAGTAAGTTACGACTCCTTACTGACTGTTTATTTTATTGTGTACTGGTTGACGAATAGAAACAATACCGAATTTCTATTGACTTACAGGGGGTACTTCCCACAAATTTTTTGCGGCTCAAGGCAAAATATATACTTTGTTTTATTAGTGTAGAAGCCTTGACAATTCGTTTTTATTTGTTTTTACTTTTATAATTATAAAATCTATTTTATCTGTCTTTATTATTCAATATTTTCATCAGTAGACAATAGGACTCTCTTTATGGGGCGCCGAAAATCTCCAACAAGCAAAATAAATTTAATTCTACAATATCATTCTTCTTGAAATCTCTTTACTGGCTTTATTATATTTTTTATCGTTTTTATAAATCCCCAATTTTTGAATGCGAAATACGGAGACATCATTACGTATGTATTTATTCCCCTTTGTGTCGTTACATCACAATCACAGCAACACTGCCGTCTAAAGGTCTATGGCGTCACAGAAAGTTCTCAAATAATCAAAACAGTAAAGAACTCTGGGAAGCTTGCACATAAAGTCAATGATCATCGAAATAAAAGTGTGTTAACATCGGAGGTCACCTAGCTCAGTTGGTAGGGCGCACGCTGCGAAAGAGTGGGTCACGGGTTCAATCCCCGGTGGTGACATACTTTTCTATTTCTCTAGAGTTCTATTCAAGACTAAAATCAATGATGTGTGGTAAAAATCAAGAGTATATTCAAACACTATTATTTAGATTGTGATCTCTGGGGGGTTTTTTAATTAAAGAGATAATTTGAAATTAATCACTTTCCTCAATAGCATTGGCGATGTAATGCCTGTAAGTGTTACATAGACTTCAAACACTCAAAAATCAAAGCTAGGATGTAGCCTATGTATAAACTAACGGTCAAAAATTTTAGCTTCATTTCACTGGGAGACACTAAGAAACCTAAGACAGTCAGACGAGGGAGAGGAGGGTGATCATGAAACTGTTAACTTTTAAAAATTTTAAATTTATTTGTCATGACACGCCATGGTGTGTTGGAACTGAAAAAATTGTTAATTTTTGGAAAAGTAGGGGACGCGTCGTCTTGTTTCCTTTGGAGACCCCAACCGAATGACCGTCATTTTACTACTCAGAATGGTAATGATCATCATTATGATGGAATTTGATGAGGAGGAGGATTATAATGATTATGGTGACGATAATTATGATGATGATGACAATAGCGATTACAATGAGGATGTTGATGATGATAAGGAGGAGGAGGAGCAAGAGGAGCAAGAGGAAGAGGAGGAGTATGTAATTTTTAGGTCAGGCTGGGCCTGACTAGCCTGCCCTCTGACTTCGCCACTGGTGTCAATATAACAAATGTGCACTTGATCAAATGTGGTCAGCGAAAATACGTGGTAGACAGTGCCTCCTCTCTCCCAGAAGAACAGGCTAAGGCTCAGTTTGTTAGCACTCCTGTGAATGTAGAATCAGGTTGTGGTACTACTGGCTCTAAACGTACCCGATTGAACCAACGGGGTAGAAATCCAGCTCTAACGCCATTTTCACGGTTCTGCTCTGATCTTATCATTTAGCAATATCAGGGGTCTGCGTAACGATTTTTCCTTTTGTAAACTCCTTTTCTTCTTTTTCAAATTCTCCTTGCATACGGACGCTCTGCGAGACAAGCCTTAATGAAAGCCGAGCTCCAATGTCTTTGAACTTAATGATATTTATTCCTCAGTTTCGTTTTGACTCTGCAACCCATTTTCATGATCATAAGTGCAAGAACTTCAATGTCAAGGAGAACCTTTCATGTGCTTGCCGTTGTCTCTTCTATTTTTTACTTTTTCCCTTGTACCGGTCTCACTCTTTAAAGTCTCATTCTTGCCTATTTATCGAAAAAAATCAGACTTCATTAATATTGCGCTAGAAATCTAGAAAAGCGCCTCAAAGGTAGCATATTTGTCTTGGTGATTTCAATCCTCGTTGCATAACGTGGCCACTTGAAAAGGATATTTAGACCTCGAGAAGTCACTAACAATTTTTCTCCTGCTTGTGAACTTAATTACCTTGTTGACAGCAATAAACAGTTTCCTGGTTTAGAGAAACTTCTCTCAGATCTCTGTTTTGAACTTCAGTTTAAGGATATTGTGCAGGTTTATTCTGGCCCTTTTTGGTACCTTAGATCATTCTGTGGTCACTGTTAACGTCAAAGCATCAGTTTCATTTCAATGATTAATGATATCATCGTAAGATTTTCAAGTTTCTTCTTGCTAACTGGGATGGAGTCTCTCGATTTCGTGGCGATGTTTAGTGGGAGGCAGTCTTGGGTAGAACCAGAGTCGATCAATGATCTTTGGTCGACTCTGGTAAGCCGGTCTTTGATGCTGGGAATAATCTGTCAGATTGGTTATTAGGAACAAGAGATATTGAAGATCCGAAGAACAAATTACAACTTGATAATCCTCGGATCATGACCTCATTTTGTAATTGTTGACAATATGCATATAGTTATGCAGATCAACTTCCAGAAGGGTTTATAGGAGTATTTTTTGTAATTCTCTTGTTTTACTGCAGTTTAAACCCTGGTTGTTTCTTAGGTTGGAACATATACCTTTTTATCTGATTAAGTGCTGTAGATGAATTTTTAACGGGTTGAAAAACAAATATGTCCGCATAAATAAGATTAATCAGAGCAAGTTTGTTGGGTTTGATAATGATGATAATGATGATGATGATAATAATGATGATGATGATGATGATGATGATGATGATGATAATAATAATGAAGCTGATGATGGTCATGTTGCCAATATCATCGGCATTTCCCGTCGCAATGATGAAGATCACAATCGGGATGATGATGCACAGGATGTCAAAAATTGGTTAATTGGCGATGATGGAGAGCTACATATATCATTGTGCAATAAAGAGAAATGTATATATCACCAAAAATGACAAAAATGTAAAATGACACGATGCAATGTATATTATCAGATCACATTTCATACAAATTGAGTAAACAAATGTTATAAGAACAACCATGGGATCATTACTCAAATGAATTTGTTGTTTCCTTGCATTAAAATGCTTGACTGGTAACGCATTTAAAATGTCATATTGTGTCGTTAGCTTCCATCAATGTTCTCGCCACTTTCCATGTCTTCAACCATTTCCACATCTCTCGGTTTAGCGGCGGAGATTTCTCGTCTGATTTCAGGAGTGATCTAGAACAGAGCATGACAATATAATATAAGAACTTATACAAAGTAGAATTGAGATTTTCAACCAGTATGTCATTGCCTAAAAGTTTATAGGTCGTTACAGCGTGCAAAGAAAAAATTGTTTCATTTCATGCGTATCTGTGTCTCACATGCACACACAAGGGATTCAACCTCATGTTTATTATGACGTCTTCTGCTGATCCTTTTTTGCACTATGGCCTAGCAGCTTGAGTTCTCATTTAACTCAATCCAATCCTTAATAGGTTCCAGACCCCTTGACATACTTTGCGGAGCCAAGATAGCGGACCACTGCCATGGAGAACCTAGTTGTTTCTATATTCATAGTTTGGTGGCCTAGACTTGTCACTTTTTTATTATTATTGCTTTGTTTTTTATATTTCTATCTATTTATTTACATCTACATTAATTCATTACGGGAGATGAAGAGCCAATGTAATTTGGAAAGCTCCTGTATATCGTTATTATTATTACTATCATTACATTATTATTATTAACTCATTACATGTACTTGAGTTAACGGTTGGGTTTGAAACTAACTTACAGAATAACTATGATAGAAAAAACATCAACGGTTATTTAATGACTTGAAGAAACCATTTGACAAGATTACTTTTGTTAATCTAAGTATGAGTAGTATTGGCGGAATGGCAAGGGACAGTGAAGGATCAAGATCTTATAGTAATTCTCTTGTTTTTAAAATTATATCTTGTGCAATAAGAACAACATGTTTTCTTTTTTGTAAGAGAAATGATGATTGGTCCAATCCCAAACTTCTTGTATGGTAGTTCTAAGGGAAAACGTATGTCGTACATGTAACCGTTATGCCTGTAAAGTGAGTACTGATTGTATTATTGGAATAAAACAAATACATGACACAAACATGGTTCAAGTGACGCCACTTTTCCTTTACTCTGTGGTCAGTACCATTCAAGGCTAGTCACGCTATGCAGTTTGAAAAAAAATGCACAAAGCCTTTTCAAAGGGCCACAGAGGAGACACATTTTTAATTTTTCCCCTCATCAACTCT
The DNA here is from genome assembly GCA_010016025.2 of Alatinidae sp. Z8VKAUB7J3. NCBI lineage: Eukaryota > Metazoa > Cnidaria > Cubozoa > Carybdeida > Alatinidae > Alatinidae sp. Z8VKAUB7J3. The sequence continues at coordinate 72,862,980 of JAAAKM020073195.1, read as the reverse complement.
TCCCGATGTCAACCTCTGGAAATTATTAAAAGTAGCATATATCGGGAAGTACGTAGGGTGACATATCAAATGTGCCATTGAGCGTGAGTGTAATTGTAGATACTGTACCTTAAAGTAGCTCGTTGTCTAGTTCACAATGGTTTTATTAAAACATTCAGCAGTATTGCTTAACAAATTTCCGTTGGTTATCCATCAAAAAAGTGCCGTGATTCCGGTCATTACCATCAAGATGTAGTAAATGTTTACAGTAGAAAAGTCCAAAATTGTTGCTGCCTCTACTATAGCTACTATACAAGCTGTAAGACTTTCCAGCGGATACTTTTCTGCTGATCATTAAATCTCATTGAATTCCTGTTTTTTAGAATAGGTTCAAAACTCAATCACAGCAATAATCCCTATTAACAAAATCTAATAATTTCAGCATTAATGGGATGCACTGAAATATAAACATCCTTGGAAAAGAAAAAAGAGAAAAAGAAAACATGCCACTAGTGAGACTCCAGGTGAACCCTAATGTTAACATATTTTTCTAGTCACCAAGTTAGCTTCCAATCATCTACCGGTGAATATCGACATCAAGCTAAACGCGATTGGAGGCCAGACTATTTGTACCACCAGTTCTTGTTTGAAAGCTTTATACTTGCTGTAAAGTAATATTTTTACCTTCTGAATGAATTTTCTGATTTTAAAAATATTAATGTTTTGTCCTCCTCCGATATCAGACCCCTTCTGCTATATCCGAAGAAAAGATCTCCTCTACGAAAAGAAGTGATTCCGGATTCTACAGATGTTTGGCTATGTATGGATCGTTGGTGGATGGTAGCCGAATAACATCAAGCGCGGAGACAGAACTTATAGTTATTGGTATGTACCGAGGACTGCATTACTCAAACAATACAAAACTTGGATCCGTGACAAGCTTTTGTGTATGGATAGCCACCAAATTGACCAAATGAGTGTAACAGTTACAAATCCGTCTCAATGAAATTGCTACCAGCGACCGTGAAGCACGTAAAGGGGGGAGGGGCAAACAATAAAAACTGACATTGAGAGAAGGTTATGAGCCTCTAAAGGGGGTGGGGGCAAAGCCTCGAAAAATTTTGCATTTCTTTCAATATTGTTAAGCGTTTAGTTGTATCAATACATAACAAGGGTTACAGAGGTGGAATACTGTGATCACATCTAAGAATTTCTTGATCTTCGGTACATATGACTGTCATTTGTGTATTTCATGTTTCCATGGAAGTGTCATAGCATGTACGCAGGCTGTACTGAAATAGCATGTACGCAGGCTGTACTGAAATAGCATGTACGCAGGCTGTACTGAAATAGCATGTACGCAGGCTGTACTGAGCATGTACGCACGCTGGAATGCATGTACCCATGTACGCAGGCTGTACTGAAATAGCATGCATGAATAGGCTGGCCCGTAGGACTTAAATTAATGAAGCATGCCCTAAAATATGTTCATAGGTAATAAGCATGCCCTGCAGAGATAGTCTGGCTACGTCACTGTTCCACATCGTTGGTAAATAGAGTTCTTTCATTACGCTCTAAATCTCGATGAGTTTGACGTAACGGACGTTCTTCACCTCAGCACCTACTTTGCCTTTGGATCTGACTGTCACGCCATGTTCACTTCAGCTTTAACAACACAAAGAACCATAATGCTCTTTACTTGTTGCAAAAGTTGGATATTTCTTTCGAGATTGTACCCAATTTTAAAGTAAGGATTTTTCTATAATTTGGAAGCTAGTAATTGTTCTCTGGGATTCCTCGTGATCTGTCATAGCTACTAAATGCCCATTTGTTATACACACATCGGAGCCAGAGTAACCTTTAAGTATCCTTGTCAAATATAAATATCGAAACGCATTTTTCGTCCAACACTCCTTAAAGTACTAACGTCAAAATGACCGAAATGGGATGTGTAAAAGAGTATGCTCAACTGTATTTTGAAAGAGCCAATCAGAATTTGGACTTCCTGAATGGTTTGTGGAATTCTTTTGCTAATCAGCGTCCACTGAAGATCTTGTTGCAGTGGACGCTGATTGGACAAAAAAAAAGACACAAGCTATTCAGACAGTCCAACTTCTGATTGGCTCTTTCAAAATACTGTTGGAAATATAAATTAAAATATAGAGGTGTCACTAGCTTACTGGGTAAAGCAGGACATTTAGGACCATTGTTTTCCTTGTCGTCTTTAGAGTTTTCGCGGTTATAATTAACAAATGAAAGTTGTGCGTCGAGAGATTCCTCCTTTCAGCTTCATTGCGTTAACATTTGCAACCTTCATTACTTTTCGTTTGCGACTGCACTGACAATGGGATATCCCTGTGCATAGGGCCATCAAGTTACTACCATCAGTTTCCGCCAAGTGCATAATGGTGACTGCTAATCAGTGGCCTAACTATACACCACCTTGACAAGAAAAATAAAGCGCTTGTATCTTGCTATTCCAAAGTTAAACGACAAACGATAGTTTTTACTGGAAATTGTGTCTAATTGTGTTACTACTGTCAGTGTAATGTAGTGTAGTAGTGATAGTAGTGGTTGTAATGGTGGTGGTAGTGGTGGTGGTAGTAGTAGTAGTAGTAGTAGTAGTAGTAGTAGTAGTAATAGTAGTAGTAGTAGTAGTAGTAGTAGTAGTAGTAGCATCCCCCCCATGTAACATAGGGTTAAATAGAGTAGTCACTTTCAAGTGGCTATGGTGTTAGGAATACATCGAATGCTTAATTGATTTGATTAATCATGTTTGAGGTTTCATACTCTTTAATATGTTACACATGCTCATTCTTTGCAGGGTAAGATTTGCTCCATTTATCTCTAATATTAGTCAAAGTTGACACTACCTTTCTTGCTAACTTAATATTTATTTTAACATAGGTATCTACTTTTATCTTAAACATTCACGTCGATATATTTTACAATTAAGACCTAACTACCATTTTGGTTAGTTACGTATCAGAAACAGGAAGACTAGAACAAATGGCTGTTACCATAAATGATTTTGGTTCACCAGATTATTTAAGTTGTAACAAATATCTGTAAGATTGTATGGTGAGTATAATAATTACAAGTCACAGGCAGTTAACGCCAATATGGAATATACTACTCGTACAAAGTTTACTTTACAAAACGTCCTACATTTAAAAACACACTACCATAGAAAACGATAGAATTCAAACAATGGAAGATTCTTTATTGAAAAGAGTTTGTAACAGCTGCTTTCACCGTTTTTCCAAATCGAAGAAAGTTAAACAAAAAAGTATTATGTACAGAAAGCACGTTATCCAGCCTGAAACTTTAAGGGTTTTCCACCGCATTAGTTTTCTCCACGCTACAGATTTTAATCAGATTTCTTTAAAACTTGTATAAATGACACCGAATGATTTAAAGAATAGGTTGTCAGTTATATATACATGTCATTGCATATTTTTCAATATAGGATACATTTTCCACCCATATTCAGCAACGGTACACTAAAAGCTTTTGTAGTCCAACTCTAATTGTATTCCTGTAAAAGATACCAGGACGTTCTATTTGAAACGCTTAGGGGTAGCCGATAAACTTCAACTAACATACAATATTTTAATTCATGTTTCTCAATCAGGTACTGGTAACCAGCATCTAATCTGTTGGGTCTTTGCCAAGTGTGAATCCTTACTGCTGTTTAGAAACTTCTTTATGATGTAAGAGGTAGCTCGCTGTTTGAGTATGTCTAGCCGTTCTTTAGAAGCATGTCTGATAAGACTAAGACCGCTATCTTTTGTGTCGTATGCAAAATTTTTAGGAACAACATCTTCCTCCAACTTTGTCCACTCTAATGGCCATTGACCGTCTCTCCAGATCTTATTTACTAATTTCTTTTTCAGAGTCCACCATGTACACTTCTTATTAGTGCCCTTGTTATTTTAATCGCTCCCTCTAACGAGCACTCTCTCTAATTAAAACCCCAGGGATACAAGAACATCACAACAAACCATTGAAGAATATCCTCAAGTTTCCTTCAGAGAATATATATTTACATTCTTATGATAAAACTGCGCCGAAAAATCCGCGTAACTTTAAGGAATAAATTTTTAAAATAATGACCCACTTGCTTAAATTGCCTTGTCATCTGAAGATACTAAAATAATATATTTACATTTAATCAAGGTAATTAAATAATGTACCAAACTTGTTACAGTCCTCTTTATTTCCTCCTCATCAAATATTTCGAGTATATGTATCAAACAGATCAATTAGCTAAACAAGATATGCATAAAATCATCTTTCAAAAGAAGTTTGTTTAAAACGATGTTAACTGTTCTAATAGCTAGCCATTGCAAAGACTCCGGTTGAAGTAGGTTTACCTAAAAATTTATGAAAGAAAGTATATTATCTACTTGTGTACAGTGATTGAATTTTCATTTGTTAATTGCGTAGTAGTCAGAGTCACTACCTAACCTAAGAAATTTTAAAAATTATTTCCATGATTTTTCCTAGTATAATTTCTTGGTTATAGCTAGCAACAGGTTTAATAATTATTTTTTTTTAAACGTTTTGATGCTCAGTAATTATTAGCCTGAAGAGCAGCAGATAAGCACACGTGAACTATCGGTACAGCAAACGTTTGGTGCTTTTGCCTCCCGGAACTGTTTTCTCTTAAACGTCATACTTTGGATTTTTTAAAAATATGCCAGGGAAACAAGAACAATGGCTGAGACTTCCAAACGAGATATTCTGCTTCATAAACCAAATTTAGTAAACAAATATTGACAGAACACGAAATTCTTAACTTCTTTACTTTTTCAGTTAAATGTTTATTGGTGCCAAGAGCCACGTCAGTATTAATTTTGCTTAAACAGGGAGCACTTTGAATCAGCAGGACTGGGAAAGTCACCGATCAGTTAAAAAAAAGAAATTAGTTGAGATGGTCTAAATCGAAATGGGTAAGATGTTGTTACCTTTTTTCTTTTCTAAAAAATGCCCCTCATGATAAATGTGGTTGGTTAAGATGCTTGTCTTTACATCAATATAATACACAATTGTTTTGATGAAAGTAAAAAAATACTCAAGATTAATTTAAGGACAATAATAACTAAAGGAACTGTTCAAAGATATTTCCTTTTTTAAGTCAAAACGAAAAATAGAAACGTTTTCGTTATTTCTAACTACTTGGATGGATTACAATTTTGACACGCAATCACCTGTATAATTTTCACAAAAATTAAGATTAAAGTTTAAGGAAATTAAATGTCATGTTTTGAGGTAAGATAGATGTTTGATATCGAGTGACTAATAAAAACAATAGCGGACATATCGTTAATTCATTTGCTTGATCCAAGCTAGATGGCCGGTTCTTTTCAAGATAATTACAAACTACCCACAAAACATGTAATGTCCTCTATGAATTTCAATGCCGATGTGATGCTAGTTACATAGGTAGAACGTCCTTAATACTCATCCAGAGGATCACATAGCTAAGCTAAGTTATTTCAGTCATACAGCTTGTACTCTGGAGTGCCGAATAAACGGGGGGTCTCAATAAACGGGGGGTCCAAATAAATGGGGGATCTGAACTCCAGTCTCAATTTCGTGAAAGTTTTAAATAAGGTTCAAATGTTGCATGGGAAGTTATTCAAGTGTTTTGAGACATCCTTTACATTTTTATTACTGCGAAAATTCCATGAAATGAATAAATAGGGGGTCCTAATAAGGAGCGGGGGGTATAAATTCCAAAAAAATAATAAGTGGGGGTACGATTGTTTGACATTCGAGAGTACCACCATCAGAAGCCCTTTTGAATGCATGGTTCAAATTAAGCTGCGTAACGAAGGACAGGGCTATGGTGCCATCGCCACCCTTAGACAGCTTGACCTACGAAGTAATGTTTAAATATTAGAAGAAAAATTAGGGATAATTGTAATGTGAGCTGCTCCTGTTCGTTTAACCGTGCAAAAGGCTGAGTTTACGCTAGCATATCTCTATGAAATCTGACGAAGGGGAAGGACTGGAACTCAAAGGATCCTTCGGGATCTGACTCCCTCCCCACCACCACCATCATAACACCATTGTAAAAAAATGTTGCGAAGATGCTAAATTTGCCGATAACAAATCAAGCTTCCCAACGCATACATACCAAAATTTATTTAAAAATTTCCTTAATTTGGGGGCTCAATCGTCTTCAAAACTTCCTGTTCCATAACTACTCGTTTCTCGCTAAATTCTTAGGCGTCCATGGGCATTTTTACTAATCGAGCTTTATAGAGAATTAGTAAATCTATAATGGACTCATGCAAATGTTACTTTCACCGAAGTTGGCTACCTAAGTAATATTGTACATATCCTGCGAGGTAGATCCAGAAAACCTTAAAAACCTTCTGCTCAGTTTACTGCTACTTGCTTCTCTACGAGGTCATTCCCGAAGCGTAAAGGCTAACATCTGTAGTCCGTGTTCTGGAAACCCTATCTTTCCACACTCTACTCCCTCCTTACTTCGCATTTGAAGTCCAGCTACTTATGGGCATCTGTGATAATCCAACTTCACAGAAAATCAGTAAACCGATTATGGGTTAATTCTGATGTTACCTTCAAACCAATGGAGTCGCTGAGCAATATTTAGCTTGTGTCGAGAAGCGATTGATCCTACAAATCGCATGGGAATGGACACAGCTGCAAAAGAACGACGAATAAAATGATTCATGTTTTGTAAAATGCTCAGCGTAATATTGAGTCGAAGCCAAGTTACTCCGTCTGCTCGTCTACGCTGGAATAGCGTTCGGTGAGTTGTAAAAGAGTCTTGGTTTAAATGTAGCTCTTGAATTTTTTCTATAAAACTGATGAGGGCCTGAAAAATTCTTACTCCTCCTGAATTAAGAAATGGGTCATCATCATCATCATCATCATCATCATCATCATCATCATCATCATCATCATCATCATCATCATCATCATCATCATTGCCCTCCTCTCCTTCTTCTCCTCCTCCTTCTCTACCTTCTCCTCCACCCCCTCCCCCTCCCTCTTCGTCTCCTTCTCCTCGTCCTCCTTGTCCTCCTTCTCATCATCATTATCATCATCGTCATCGTAATCAACATCATCATCATTATGATTGTCAAAAACAATAGTAAAAAACAAAGCAATACTTCACATTTCTACAATTTCACCTTGATGCAACGTTTGATTCAGTATTAGATAATCGCCTCAATATGGTTAGACAAACTCCATATGTTGAGCAGGATATCTGTACTTTTAAACTAGGGTTACAAATTAATTTCTTGCGAACGATATTACTTGACATATATAAGCAATTGAGCTTCTTTTTCAGAGCTGCGGCCACCAACGATCGTTAAGACGGAATCCTCTCAGCGGTCTGTGAACATTTCTTGGGAGACACATTCTTTCACGATCAAAACTGAAATACTCTATGGCATTACATCTGGTGAATTAAAAGTAGTTAAAGTCCCAGTTTCTTTGCAGACCTTCAGCTTGCGATTTCTTGGTAAGTACACTCACCTACGTTGGTTACGTAAATTTTAGTTTTTAGGGGTAACTCAGATCACTGGCCATCATCTAAGAAGTGTGTGTATGTGTGTGAATGTGCACTTGTACAGGATAACTCGGTTCCATTGAACAACTTCCCGGTAAATTGTACCGAGTTCCAGAAGGTGCCGTAATAACTTAAACACTTTTAACTTTTCAAAGGTGGTTCATATCCCAGGCTATCATCTGAAAGTGTTCCTCTGTGTATTTGTTTGTACTGGATAAAGTTTGGAAATTGTACCGAATCCAAGGGAAAGGTGCCCTAAGAACTCAATACGTTATTGTACCACTATGCAGAGAAATGTCAGGTCATAAAAACGTGCAAGCACCAGAAGCAAACATCAATGCCCACCCTGTAAATTCTGAAGAGGACTCTGCAGTCACTGTTTGGCTAGAAGTTTCTTTGTTAACGGCTTTATATCGATTACTAGTTATTTGCATTGCTTGTTATTATTTTAAGTAGGGTGTGGTTTGGCTCCCACCTTACTTGGTGACAAAATATGAATAAGTCTGTCCACAACCTTGGATTAGAAGTATTCATGACTAAAACGTGTTGAAGTTATGACATCGTGATGAGATGTGGTGTACTGGTGTATTTAAAACTTAAGTGTTATTTATGGTTATAGACTGCGCACTTGACCAGTTCGCTTAAATTTTTTTGCGTATTTGTATGGATGGATTGTTTGGATGTATTTTCCAATGTCTAACTACACACGTAACTAGGCGGCATAGGTGCTGTACCGTTCTTATGAAGAAAGACTGATTGCAGCTGTAGGATGTTTTTACTACTACAGCAGCAGAACACAGTATATCATCATCATCATTACAAAGCTGCCTAGTAATTTCGGGCAAAACAAAGGAAGCTCTAAATATTGTGATTCGTCCAAGATATCCCTAAAAGTTTAAAAATCAGTTATTACGGATGCCTGAACATTTAGTTTCGTGAGTTACTAATTCTGAGTTTCATTAGAGAAAGAAAAAAGAGTTGAAAAACTGTGTATTGCAATCAAATTGCTATTGAGATGAGCACTATCTGCCGAGGCAAGAGATGAATAGGAGAAATTTGGTATGGCTAAAAATATCAAGCAATAAACCGAATGAAGAGAAGATATCTATAAACAAGGAAATATCTACCGAAAAAGGGATGGAATAGAATGGCAAAAGTGAAGTGACAGACAAATTAAAAGCAGGCCTGTAATATCACAACATTGTTATCCTTATTAATCTATTCATTAAGGAATAACAGTTCCCCTAATTTGTCTACTAGGCACCATTGCATTGTATATGCAAGAAGGGAAAGATGCGCATAGTGGAAAGCGACAGAGGTCTGTCCATTGGGGTGAATATACGTCGGATCATAGTAAAGATATTAATAAAGAGACTACAAAAAATGAATGAAAAACAAATAGAAGAGGAGCAATGTGGCTTCCGGGAAAAAAACGTACGTCTTATTCATCATCAGGAATATTATTGAAACGTGTAATAAAATTAATGTAGCAATTGATACCAATTTAACAGCAGCATATAAACACATTTGTTGAGATTTCCCTATCAAAGTATTCGAATATTATTAGCAAAGAAGCCAAGCATCTAGTGCAAAGTAACAACATTGTCAGTCCGCGGAGAGAATGCTGGATTTGATTCCTTGATTAAATGTAGATAAGGTGGCTAAGAGTAGTATTACTTCATAACTTCTACTTTGAATACGTACTAGATATATCAGCTATTGAGATCAACTAGGCATACCCAGGCGTTTGGAATATTAATTTTGGGTATGAAATATACAGTGGCGTTTTAGTAGTGAACAAATAATCGAAGGTAAATAAAAGAGTGTCGAAATCATTGGATTGATCTTGTACGCTGACGATGTACTCTTTTGGCAAAACAATTAAAGAAGTTAAAGCCCCGTTTAACATTATAAATATAACATTCAACGCTTTAGACTAACAGCATCATTCAAAAAGACAAAGACATAAGGGGTTCACAACAAAAATTGAAATTCTGTTCAGTCTCGATGGGACAGAAGTCGAGAACGTACAGCAGTTCAGATACCAGGGATAAATCTAGATAAGAAATAGAAGGAGAAGGAGAAGGAGAAGGAGAAGGAGAAGGAGAAGGAGAAGGAGAAGGAGGCTAAGTCAAATGAATTGCGCCCAAAAGATTTGCCAAATCTCAATTTTTTCCCTGACCACTTTTCATCTTCATCAAAATTGAAATTGATTGCGACAGATATTGTGTCACATTCACAACAAGATACTCATATCAACACGAAACACCCCTTTCCACACAATGACCAAAGGCACCTTTGTGGAATGCGAAAAAATATATTTGAACCCAGCCTACTTGCCCCCTCCCCCCAATCCGCCTTACCTTCCCCCGTCGCTACATAATTATTACTAACCTGTTACATAGTTCGATCAACTTTACATCGCACTTAATTTTGACAAGCAGAGTTGCTACTTTCTCTAGCTTTCTGAATCTAGCTTTCCCATTTACTAATCTACGTAACACAACGAAGGAAAACCAATTTGTTATGAAATACCACAATCTTTCAGTGTTCATCCACGGTTTCTTCACTCACAGTTGAAATTGTCAAGCAATGCTTAAAATTTTTTACAATGCAGATTAATAACAAAGTAAGAGAATTTATAGAAGGAATGTTAAATGCACACAGAGGAATTAAATTCATTGCAAGTTGAAAAAGAATATCCTAATACAAACCTCGAGGATAATGTCAAGGGGCGGGTGGGGTAACTTAGCAATTAGTTCGATTAAAAACTATATGGATAAAAGATTGTATATCAAGTTGCTAAAATATAAAAGCACTATTTGAAAAAAGACTGTGAAAGAAAATCATTTCGTGTAATTGGGAAACATACCATTTCTGTTACAAAATTCGTTAAATTTTATATCGCGCTTAATTTTGATACACTGAGTTGCTACTTTCTCTAGCTTTCTAAATGCTTCTTTCCCATTCACTAATCTACGTAACACAACAGGAAAACCACTTGGTTGTAAAGTACCAGACTCTGTCATTATCTACGTACAACGTTTCGGCAATCACTGTTGCCATTATCAAGTGATGTTTAACATTTTGACGGCGCAGCTTAAAAAACTAGTAGAAGAATTTATAAAAGGATTGCAAAATGCGCACGGAGGAATTCATAGCGAGTTCAAAAAGAATATCCTAACACAATAGCTGTAGGGTAAAGAAATACAAAGATGTGCCATAGCCAAGGAGCGGATGGGATAACTTAACTCGGCCCCACTGCTTATCAGGGGCTACACTGAGATATTGGGATAACTTAAGGTTTATTTACAATTAAAAACTATGGCGCTAGTACACTTTTGCACGCCCCCCTTTATTTCCTATATTTTCAGCTTTTCAGGCCAGAAAAAATCACGAATGACTTATGCAATACTTTAAGTAATACATTTACGTATTTAAAACATATTTAGTACAAATAATCATTGTAGAAATAGAAAATGAATGTTGCAGAAATGAGAATGTTACGCTGGATGTGCGGAGTCACGAGAAGAGATAAAATCAATAATGAGATAATTAAATTGGGTTGGTGAATAATTCTGGGCGAGATGAAAGAGAGGGGGTGCTGTGAGTATTTAGGTGATTATAAGTTTCCGATAAGCGGAGAAGAACGTAATACAGATTCAAGCCCCTATTGTGGATCTGTATTAGCTGCTACTGAATATGTTTTATCATAAGCTTTTGTTGTTTGTATTTCTTTGTTTCTACGCTAGACGTCCTTCGGAACACTTGAGGTTGTAATACGTAGGTTTCTTTTGAATGTCTGAGGTTGTATCCTATATGATTTTAATGCCAGAGATACTTTTTAAGACTTGTGTTCCACTACCGAGATTTACGTTCGCCCCTTTTCAAAATTTAGTCAATGCTATAAACGATGTACTGGATATCTGATAGTGAAGTCTCGTAGGCTTGCTTGCATGTTCTACTACCCACGATTTCTCAATGAAGGCAGAAAGTAAACAGCTGAGGACACCTTGTATATCCTGATCGATTTGCTTTGATGTTATTTAGGTGACCTGGCCATCTCATCGTCATTAACCGCTGGCAGTTGAAATCACAAACAAACAAGTTTGAAATGGGCGTATAATGTGGGAGCACTTAATGGTCACCAGAAAACAGGATAATTTTGAAAGGATCTCGAACCAAAAATAAATAGTAAAGCTATTTTTGATATTATATAAGCGTTTGGTGTAAGCCAGATATTTCTGAGGGCCAGCGTTAATTTCCCACATGACGCTTGCTTTGACGTAAGAGAGAGACTCCGATTTTAGTCGACGTTCTTTATTGACTTCAACTGAAGGTTTAGAATACCTAAAGTAGCTCAGTCGACAACCTAAACGCAGTGAATATAATGTTTTCGTCAACCAAATAATCGTCGGTACATCACAACAAAAATGTCCCTACCACTGCGGATCGTCAAAACCAGATTCGGTAACATATTGGCAACATGGTGATTATCAAATTGAAATGGCCACCAAATTTTTGTTGTAATTGTGATAAAGCACAGGTGGTTTGATACGCAACAACTTTTGTTCTTCATTTTCTTGCGCTGCATTCATGCAGAGTATCCCTTTTCCTGATGTAATCAGTATCATTACTAAGCAAACCCACTTTGTGTCACTTTTATGCAACATTGCTGACTGGTAGACTAGGGCATTGCTCACTGTTCGGTAGACTAGGTGCAAGAAAATCCGGCAACACTGTTTACGTTTCGTAGACACGTAAGGTATGACGTAGACAATTTTAACAGCTCTCACAGCATTAGAATGATTTTTCTTCATTCATCAGAATCAATTAAATCTTTATCAACGATGCAATCAAGGTACGAGACGCAAAATATTTTTGTTTAGTTTTGGTGTACCTGAATCCTAAAAGTTGGCTAGATTTTCTTAAGGGAAATTAACAAGCGCCTAAGTATAGTCTGCTAGTTTTTCATTAAGTAGGTCAAAAAGCAACGCAGAGATGACTTGTTGTGTTATTAGTTTTGTTGCAGGATGCATATCTGAAAACATTCGATTATCAAAAACTGGCAATAGTTAACTATCCTATAATTCCTACAGCAATTGCTTTAACAAGAAAATTATTGTTTAATATTAATCAAGTAGGTTAGAGTTTATAACGTTTTCATCTGTTCTAACTAATTAAGAATCTGAAAGTGCCTGTGATTATAACATCACATGGTAATTCAACTTCCCTTGCAAATGCAAGTGCGTTATGGTGCTGCTGCTTATGACTTTATATTAGTGTTAAATGCGTTTGCAGTTTGTTTAATGCAGAATGGTGCACACAGAAACGGCAGCCTCAGGCTGACTCACCATTCCCTTTGGAGTCTGGAAGGCTTAAGAGTCTCCCTGAAAATCAAGTTAGGATCCGATGAACAACATGTTATCATAGATCATTAAGATTTAACAAGAGTATGGTAACGTACTTTACGGAAAGTCATACAGATTTATGTTTTACTTTATTCGGCAATTTGAACAACTTTTAAATCTTCTCGATACTGTTTAGATACTCTCAACAGAGGAGGCAATATAACATGATATCTTTAAAGACGAAGGCTATTTTGATAGTCCTGCGATAAGACCTAACCCTAGATGTAGCTCTGAATCAAACGCTACTCCAATCCCTAACCTACGCCTGAACTAGTAAACATAGCCCATCGACAAAAGTACATCGGTCGATGAAACGCCACCCCCGTAAAAATACATTCTACGATCTTAAAATCTAGGCACAGAAATTTCGAATTCGTCTTCTTTAACCTTACCTAAGGCGGGTGGTGGGAGGGCCACGATAGGATGCCCTTAAGTAAAGGAAAGTGTTCATAACTCCGTAACCTCTAACCATCGAGCAGCAATTTTGTAACTTCTCCAATCGTTTATTAATCTATTGCCCCTACCCTAACCTCAAACTAGTAAGGAAAGCCCAGAGACAAAAGGATCCCGATGGAATGAACTCTGCCTTTACTGCATTTCGCCCTGTAAGAATGCACACTATGGTCTTTAAATAGTATGCCCAGAAACGGGGATTGGTCTTCTTAAAGGTATTACAAGTGCGTTTCTTCGAAGTTGTTACTACGACTTCCCTGTGGATAAGGCTAACAAGTCATAGACTGGGATTACTACTAGCTAAGCAGGGATCTCTACGGCATAGTTGCCACGACAACCGACCCATCTCCTATTTACTGAGAACAAAGGCCCTTATCAATTGTGCCTTAGACTAAAGTCATTTAGTACACGTTTTTTTAAATATAAGCAACTCAGTTGCTTAGGTGTGAGGCCTCGATTTGGTCCAAAATCTAAGCAACAAGCTAAGCAACTCGAGGCCTTGGTTTCGCGGCCTTGGTTTCGCGGCCTTGGCTACGCGATGGCAACAACATACCAAGCACAGTATTTTCTACGAGATTCTGATAACATATTTACAGGTTGACAATTATCTCCTATCAAAGGATTTCTTCAACGAATCATACTTCTAAGTATTAGATCGATCCAACATCTTTAACTGATCTTGCATGATACCTTCAGTGGACGTTTTTTTCAGCGGCATTTAGCAGGTAATCAATGCATGCCATCGTGCAAGACATTGTCTGTATTTTTCATCTCTCTATCGATCCCTTGTGTAAACATATCTCCGTTCTGCAGATTTAATGCATATACTGATCAATAATTCATCAACAGATTAAATTTTCTAATTATAAATGACATGAAAACGTGTCAAGCCTTTTCGAAAACACGAACATATGTTCATGTTAATTGAAATCGCATAATTGACATGTAGATTGGAAGCAAAACTTTAAAATCCCGTGGGCTGCGTTATACCTATTTGTAAGGAAGTCGAGCCGTGTCACGCTTGATCATACATAAAGGCCACAATGAATGTGGTTTGATCTGTCCTTTTTGCTGTAAGGTACCACGACTGCCGTTCTGCTGATCCAGCAGTTCAATATTCCTAACTTAAATTACCTTTCCGAAATGAAATGTTGAAAAATATTCAATGGCACACGACAATCATCTTCTGCAACGCTAATTGCATATACTGAAGTGCATTGGGACAGAAATGCACATTAACGGCTGCATTTTCGTTGACAATTTCAAGATTTGCATGCTAAAAATATTACCTGGGTTACATCAGTTACAACCTTATTGCGACACTGATTTAATACCATTTTAGCAGCCTAACTGCCTCTAAGTGGAAGCTGATCTTTCACGCGTAGCTTTGATGGATTTGTATCGTGTGGATTTTTCAGGATGAGCTTGTATGCTAAGTCCCGCTACAGCGAATATATGTCCCTGTTTCCTATAATCTTCAAATCTTAATGCCAAATATTATAAAGTTTTAAACAGGAAAAACCTGTTTCCATTTGCTTCTAAGGCTTTAAACTTTTACTCTAAGTAGATGCGAGCTTCCCCGGTCTCCAAATTTTGATGGATGTAAACTAAGTTTCAACTCTACGCAAATTTCTTTTCCGTGCAGTATAAGTTTTCCGTATAGTTGTTTCTCCTTTGGCTACTTCGCAGTCATTTCATTGCCTTATTACAAGCAATGTCTTGCAGTTCGTGTACAGTTTAATTATACTCAATGGTGTCGAAGCTTACAACACGTGTCGAAGCGCATTTTATCAAGACGTGTTTGTTTCGACTGTCGGGTCTATCTAAGGTCCTAATGTGCTTTACTCCTCCAGGACACTCATATTGATATTATTTGGCAAACGATCATCACAGAAACTAAGAGGAGCAAGAATATACGGTTGTGGGAATTTATTCCTCGACAATTTTTCTTTCTTGTAGACTACGGTAGGTTGTTTGCCATGTTGATACCGGAGGTCGATAGGTAGATAGGCAGTCCCTCTCTACCACGCCGATATCTTCTGTGCACTTATAGTAACGCAAAAAATGTAAGTAATCGTTTTCGGAGGCAACAGCGCCTTTGTCCAACTTTCAAGCACGGATATTTGCTATTAAGAAATTATTTCAGATAAATTGTTTGGGGGCGGGGTGTTGGAAGCCAAGGTAGCAAAAGATAGTTCGCTTCTCCTAGCTAATAGTTAGACAAGACAACCCCGTTCTCCCTCCTCCCTCCCCATGATCCACGCCTTTGCCCTGCATTCGGCGTTATCGTAAAACATAAACACGCAATAAGTAGAATTTTGACCCATAACATGACCCCAACAAACCCAACATGGTGACCCAGTAACGTTAAACCACGTGAGTAATGCGAAAGGACTTGACCACATTAGCAGTGTTAACTGTACTTTGTGGTATTACCAATGTTAGATGCGGTCTTGAAATTCCAACTGTTCATAGCCACAATATGAGGACACTGTCAAAGTAATAAGTTTTCATCAACGTGACAAATAGCTGATTTAAACTTGAAATACGGAAGGTCAGCGTCTGTCATCGTTGTGTTCGTCAACATTTCTAAGAAACTCACTCAATTTCAGATCAACCTGCATATCAAAGTTAAAGCAGAATATAAGTGTTGAATACAGGAACAGAATATCAAGGTTTAAAGCTAAAAGAAAGATGACAGCTAAGTCAGTTAAAATGATTTAGCTAATTTTCAGGGATATCAAGAATGAGTGCCCGGAACGATGATCACATCTGAATATTTGAAAAACTTATTTGCGAATATCTGCACGGATACCAAGGTGAAAGACTGAAGATAATACCTAGATTCCATGTAAAGACAGGACATGGTGCTTACGATCTGACTAGTATGATAATATCAATTTTTGATAAAGATAGTAAGAATTAGTAAAAATGATTGTCACTACAAAATTTGTAAACACTAAAGACCTGTTTTGATGCACTCTCTTTAGGTTGGTATGCCGTTGTGTGTTTTTGTTGGGATTCCTGTTCAATCAATGACTTTATCATTATTGTTTCGATTCTCTCTGATGTTATCCGGTTACTATATAAGAACTTGATGTAGTTTAATTTATCTGCGCACGAACCAAATTAAAGAGAGAGCAACAAACCAAGCTAAAAGGTTTGCGCCGAACAACCTTACAAGTGTGCAACGAACGAAATTGAAGAGAATGTATGGAACCAAGTCTATGAGTGTGCAATAAACCAACTGAGGACAGCGCACTGAATAAACTAAAGAGTGTGGAACAAACCAAATTTAAGAGCGTGCCATAACGGGTCTATTGGAGAGAGCACTTTATTATCATCGTCTTCATTATCATCATCATCATCATCATCATCATCATCTCATCATCGTCATCATTATCATCATCTCATCATTGTCATCATCATCATTATTATTATCATCATCATCATTATCATCTTCATCATCATCATCATCATCTTCATCGTCGTCGTGACCATTAGTCATCATATTTATTACCATCACCTCATGATCATCGTCATCATCATTATCATAATCGTCATCATCATCATCATCATCATCATCATCATCATCATCATCATCATCAATCATAATTCTTATTCTTACATTTTTTATCATCATCATTATCACCATCGTCGTCGTCATCGTCATCGTCATCGTCATCGTCATCTTTATCATTATTGTTATTGCGCGCCATCTTTATCTGCATCATAATTGTTCTTGTGCTGGTCGTTATTATTTTCGTCGATGTCGATACTATAGCAATCACAATTGCCATGTTACTAACACGCCATCATTACTATTGGATAACACGGACTATTCGTTTTAATTCTTAGTTCTGTACTTTTATTAAAATTTACGAAGGATATGTGCATTTTCCTGATACCTGTGGGAGTCGGTTACAGAATGTATTTCTTGATTGTCTGTAAAAAAAAATCTTTGAGTTACAACAAATCCTCCCCGGGCTATTCGTTTTAATTCTTAGTTCTGTACTTTTATTAAAATTTACGAAGGATATGTGCATTTTCCTGATACCTGTGGGAGTCGGTTACAGAATGTATTTCTTGATTGTCTGTAAAAAAAATCTTTGAGTTACAACAAATCCTCCCCGAAAATTTAACTGTTTTTAGAAAAACAATTGGAAAAGTCCTTTAGGACCTGATGATATGTCATTAATTGGACCAACACCAAATAGAAGGTGTGAGATGTTGGTGTGTGGACCACTTAGGGAGCGGATCGCAGTAGTTTTACTGCTTTAAATCCGTTCGAAGTACCCGGTCCTGTCCCACAGTCCTTCGCAATTCTCTTTTATGACGACAATTTAACTTCAGTAAGTTAACTAAGTAATGTTTCATTAAGTACGTAGTTTACTTTCTGGAAGACTTTCTTGGTCCACGTAATACCTTGAAAACGCCCCTTTACTGTCAATAGTTCGTTCTTTTTTCATTACACGTTGTTGTTATTTATAAGCAGCGCCATTTTCGGGGTCAGGCCTCGAGTCGCTTAGCAATTTTCCAAAATCAGGCCGGGAGTTGCTTAAGTAGTTGCTTAGGTATCCGATGATGAAATACCGAATGGTGGTTGGATCTTAGATGTCTTTGCTTGACCCATTGTCAACAGTGCGATATTTGTTATATATCAACAGTTTGTAATCAATTCTTAACGAAAAACGTTTCTTGATTTGTTTTTCTATTTTACGAATTCTATGGCATTAATAGCCGACTCTTTTCATATGCTTTCCGATGTTGCATCGTTAGTCGTTGGTTACTTAGCTCTTCGGTACTCCACCGTAAAGGCACCAAAGGATCGGTATACTTTCGGATACGCTCGGGCCGAAGTCTTAGGAGCAACAGTGAACGCTGTATTCTTAGTAGCATTGTGCTTCTCCATTTTTATTGAAGCATGTAAACGCTTAATTATACTCGAAGGTATCGATGATCCTATTCTAGTTTTAGCAGTTGGAGCCACTGGCCTTGTTGTTAATGCCTTTGGAGTATTCCTTTTTTATCAGCAAGGCCACGCACATCATGGCCATGGAGGATCGCATGGCCACAGTCATGGAGGATCATCACACGGCCACGGGCATGGTGGTGGCTCACATGGGCATAGTCATACATCAGGATCTCATGATAGTGAAGATGGCCATAGTCATGGTAAGAGGTATAACATCCACGTGTTTCAATAGACGTAAAAATAATCGGAATGCTCAAGGCTTAAAAGGCGTTTAAATAATCAAAGAAAGATCTTCAACATCTTCTTAATGCTTGTGTTTTTATGAGCTTTGTTCTCGTGACAAAACGGGTGTAATGCAAGTGTTCTTAAGATGAACGAAAACGATAACTTTTGGAATATGGACTAAATCCTAGGATAGTGAAAGCTATGGTAATAATTGACTGAGCTTAATACTGAAATAACAACACCTCACTTGGTCTCGAGGTCTCGAGGCGATCGAAACGTGGTGCCCGTACCTCAGAACAAATTGTTCCTTAACTTTTTAAACTCTGGCTAGAGGTATATAAGTTACACTTTCCACTGTAACAATTATAACTTCAAAAAACGGAAGTGCCAAGTTGAGATGGGAATGATGTGGTGCACCCTTTTTAGTTTGTACATGAGATTTGTTACCCTAAAATATTGTAGCACGAGGAACGTCAGTAGTAATCACAACCCGAGAATAAAAGCAAGGGTTTAAGCTTATCGATGCTCTCAAATATTTAAAATAATTTTAATAGCAATTTTGTTTCGGTTTGATCATATACTAAAACAGGATTCATCGACCACTCACCGCCCCCTATGGTGGAGAAATGCATCCATCGTCTATAAAATTGCCGCAAAAGACAGCTTGCTGTATTATAGCTCTCTTGTTATCCTCCTTAGACTTAATGATTGTCACGATTGTAACTTTTTCCCTTTTAAGAATCGGATCCGAGATCTTCTCAAATCGAGTATCGCATATAGATTTAAGTGTAAAAGCTGTAATGCGTTTATTTAAGCCTGGTTCACATAGAGGTAAAATCCGTCGCTAGCTCTGAGAGGAAGAGCAAGCAAGGAGATCGTTTTACTTTACTTCTGCTGATTCACAAGCCTGATCCAGTGGGGTACCAAGGAGACGACAATATGAAAAAGCACTCCTCTTGTTGATATGTTAGTGAAACCTAGTGTCATTTAGGCATCATTTACGAGAACGTGAGAATGAAATGTACGTGTAACAATGTATTTACATTATGTAATGCAAGAACCTTCTCCATAGTCAACAAAGCTAATATGTCACTGTACCTAAACTGTTTTACGTTCAATTTACAAGATGAAACACATGTATTTAAAAAATACTATCAGCCTAAACCTTCAGACACGAAACAATGCCGAAAAACGACCACTGCCAAATTGTACTAAAAACAATTAGATTCAAGGTACCTAGCAACAGAAAATTCAAAAATTGACACGGTCGGCGTGCAGACAGGCAACACTCTATAAACATATACCCAGTATTTCATTTAACTAGATTAACTTTAGACAAGAATCCGCTTTATCGGAGCCTTCGAATGCCACTTACTACGGGCCTTCTTAATCTGGAAAATATTATACGCTCTGTTCTGTTGTCGGCAAGAATGTGAGATCAAGAAAAATTACGGTTTAGTAAAACAAACATAAGACGATGCCATCCTTCGAGCGAAAATTATCAAGTAAAAGCACTTGAGTCCACAAGTTACTGCTGTCCATATGAATCAGGAGAAGGGGAGAATACTTCGTCGCTTGAATACTTTGATCTCTTTCTGTGGGCCAGGCGCCCTACATTTGCTAGTTCTGTAGACGACATAAGCGTGTGGTTCTTTTAATTGCAATGAAAATACATCGTAAAGTAAACGCTGTTTATTGTAACATTAAACAAATTTAATATGTTGCCAGTTTATTACCGTTTTCAAGCTTTCCGTGTAAAAGCGGTCTTGTCTGGAAAACGTCTCGCTCTGGCGAAAAGAAGCTTCATTAAATTGAGATTCTTTTTGAAGCCGAGTAATCAATTCTTTTTGGTGGCCACTCCTTACCTAGAGCCTTTTCAACTTTAGTATGTACTGGAACAAAACACCAGGGATTTATGTCAAAGATGGCCCGTAGTATGGTTGTTTAAACTGAGATTCAAAGGGGTCGTTACCAATAAAAATACTGACGTTTTATGCAAGGTGGCACATAATGACAAGTACAAGATCGACTTCACTGTGACACGAGTGGTGGTCATGAACCAAAAAGTATCATGAAACAAGTCAATAATAACACTAGTCAAGACTGCACGTCGCCGATCGTTTACTCTCCGATAATTACGATAAAACACGTCTGGTAACTCTTCAACAAACTTATATAAAATATAGTAATGAATTAACGAGATTTTAGAACTTCAATGATACCACATCAACATCGAAAGCCCATGTTTCAACATCAATCTTGATCAGCACATGCTAAACAAGAAAAATGGACTACGATTTCCTACATTTCGGGTCAATCTCGAGTTATGACAATAAAGAATCAATAATTTACAACAATGATGCAATATCTTAATATGGAGAATAAATGTTTTCTGTCATTTAAGATCATATGAACAATAAGGTGATCCAAAGTGACTGCATGTTTACCCGTTCCAATCTTTGTCGTTTAGTTAAAAAATACATTTGTATAACTCATTAATTTTGTTGAAGACTGTAGAACAGTTTCAAGGTATGTTTATTACTAGGAAATAGACATCCACACTAAAGATGTTAAACGTGTCCAAGCTCGGAAGTGAATGAATTGAAAAGTAAATGATATGTTGGAAATACCAAAACACTTTTTAAATTAAAAGATTACCGATAAAACAAACTTTGTATGTATGAAGTTCGCTTATTTAAAATCAGAACCGCCAGGGCTACATTCCAGTGCAACTATCGATCATTTTACTCCTCCGCCGTTTTTTGAAATTCCTCAAAGCATTGAGGACAAAAATAAACTAAGCCTTATCAATATCTTTCTGAAAACATGTTTCACACTGATATCTAAGTTCCCCTTAGTACTCCCCTCCTCCCCAGTTTCTACAACGTTCTTTTCATTGAGAAGAATTAGGTGAATGTCCGCTATTTGGTCTGCTGAACTTCGTCACATGGCCTTTTCCGCTACCTGTGTAATTTATCGGCGATAAGCTGGTTGTACAGGCGATTCGAAAGTCAATTAAAATTTAATATGCACATTCCTTTTTCTGATTTCTCTTCAATCCCATCTGAAGGTGTGAAGTGGCTATCAGTGTAGCCATGATGTCCCTTGTTTTCCATCCTTTTTGTTAAATCCGCTATCACTTTCACCACGAAATTTTATCATAGCCTCGTCGATAGAGAATTCGGTTCTTTTGCAGTATCTGCTTTGTGCTGTGTTTTGTACAGTTCAGAAATTTACTTTTCGAAGCAATTCGAAGGGAATCTCCTGATTCGATCAGCCAATAAACTGACTTGAAGCCCGCGCTTCTAAAGCCAGGTTTTAAAAGTAGTAGAATCACCTCAAAGAGGAAAACATCGCTCTGCAATCTTAAACAAACGCCATTAATTGACAACTTGACTTCTCAACCATTGAAGAAGTGAAAGAAAATAACTTAGAAGTGCTAAATTAAAGTTTGTAAACAGCCCTGATATTTCCTAAAATATTACTGAAAGCGTTCCCTCCAAATTTTCTTCTCCCCATAAATTCCTGAAGGTAGTTGTTTAGAAGAGAGCTGAGTGTGAAATAAAGGGGCTTTTTCCCTGCATCAACAAATTTTTGATTTTGCTAGTATGAGCACCTTTTTGTGGATGGAAAAATTAAATGATAACTCGCCTCTGCAGTGTCGAGTGCACTGCCGACGAAAACCATAAGGAAAATGTATACCCGGAGATAAGGCCATAGCGGAGCTTGTCACTGCACTGTCATGCAGTGAGTAGGAGCCCTGTGGTATGTGACGTCACAGGTCACATGACTACGGGTGTGTCATCGATATTTAAGTCTTGTTAGTAGGCAAGGACTAGATAGAGTTGTATGCGACAGTAGTGCTGTCAGGAAGCTGTCCTATCGTAAGGAGTCCTAGTTGATCTAGGTTGTGACATGGCACCAAATGGTATGTTTCATTATTCTTATTATCGAAGTCGTTGTGTATCGTCGTTTTAGCCTTTTATGTAAACAACTTTATATTAATTAATGTAATAATCTTCAATTTTATAGAATATTATCGCGAAGAGTTACCGGGGACGAAGTGATAGTTGTCATTCCTTGGTTCGCGCATCAGTGTTCATAGCGCCGAAACTCCTGCGTCGATCGCAGGCAGTCATAACCGCATTGCTGTCCAGATCTACAGAAAACAAACCCACGCCAACCAATGTCTGAATAATTCATCACATCATCCACCCTCAGCTCATATCAGTGTCATAACAACCCCCTTTGGAAGAGCTAGGAAAATCATATCAGAGCTAACCATCCTGAAGGGAGAACAGAAATACCTCAAAGATATCGTCTCATCCAACAGATACAGTGAGAAAGACATCAGAGTGGCCTTGTAGAAAAGGAAAGGGTAGCCATAGGAATGGGAAACAGAGCCTCAGAAACACGTTTGCCTTCTCTACATCAAAGACATGAACCAAACCATCAAAAGCATACTCCAGCAGCACAACATCTCATGGCCATTCTTTACATCATCCACCTTATGCAAGACCCTGTCAAAACCCAAAGATCCAGTCCTAGCAGCAGAAACAAAAGACATGTGTACAAGATACAGTGTACGGACTGATCAGCAACCTATACTGGTGAGTCAAAATGTTCTTAGTTGCAAGATTGCAGAACATTGCTGGAAGGAAGGGCACACTTTTGATAGGGAAAACAACCAAATTATAGACAAAGAAGTCCACACAACCACCAGACAGACCAAAGAAACTATTTACACCATCACAGCCACATCAACAACATACCCTACAAACTTCTTCACATATGGCATCTGGCCCTTAAACAGAAATACAACAAACACAAAATGGGCAGGGCCTCACAAACCTAGTTCAATCCCATATTCCTCGTAGGTCTGCAAACTCAACCTCAAAAAAAGCAACACAATTCAAATCCAGCAGTCTGAAGATTGTAGAAGTTTGTCTTGAAACTTATCTCGTAAAAAGACATAGACTCAAGACGTGATAAACTCTACCATCTATGGCAATGGCTGAGTCATAAAGTGTTAGCATACTTAGAAGAGTTGAGAAAATTTTTATCGTGTTTCTAATGGACTTAAAATTCTTTAAAGTTTCATACAATCTATATAAAGACCATTTCAAATTGAAAGTTTGAGCGTATAATGGTAGCAATTTAAGCATGGAACAATAGCTGTTTGAGCGTGTAATGCTAGAACCTGCATCACACAGCAGTTGTATCATTTCTATTGAGACGAAGACTTGCAAGGCGTAACCTCACCCTCTGCACCTTCTTTTCAATTGAATAATTCGACTGGAGCGGTTCATCCACTTTTGTAAATTATGAAAGACAGTTATGACAACCTGGCTCAAGATGATCTGTTACATAGAAAAGGTTCAATGGAAATCATAACTTAAACTGTACAATGTCCCTCGAAATAAAACTTGCTTCTTAACACCATTCAAATCTAATGAAATACTGTTGCTGTTTATCTGTGGGTGAGAGTATATCAACAATTTGGGACAAGAGTCTTCAATTTCAAACCATTTCAATCCCTTTCTATAGCTTATGAGTCAGGAGTTTGCGATTCTCACAAAAACTGACACCTAAGCAAGTGAAGAGTGTAAAATGTGTTATCCACAAGTCAAAGAATCAAACTTGTCGCCAGTAATTCTCTCTCACTCTTGATCTCCCACCCTCAATCGTATCATTTGAATGCATGAACATGTGAGAAGGTATATCCCCCGTTACCCTCTTCTATACTTGCCAATGTATACGAGAGTACGGGAAAACGTATTAATAAGGTTTCAAAGGGATCGCAACTATGCAATAGAGCCTCATCTTGAGTGCTCCTCTCTAATGCAATCATCATCCTTATAACTATCATCATAAGCTGTCACCAATCATGGTTAATCACTGTCGTTGGTCATTTTATAAGATCGACAGTCCTCTATTATTGTCGCCATCATCGTCATCACCATTATTATCAGCGACCTCAGCACCTTGATCTGGGCTATCAACCATACAAATCACCTTGGTAAAAAAATGCTCTCCCTAGCGTAATCAGCTTACTGCGGACTTGACCTCAAGTACCTCCTTTACGCTAAGGAAGCGAGTAGTATTAATTAGAAGGCACACAAAATCCAAGCACCCATGTTCCAACATTAGCACTAATTCTCAAACACTTTTTAAGGAATTCCTTTGTCATACAAAATGAAAAATGCACGCGAAACGTGAAATTCTTTCATTGTTGAAATCCCAAGGGAATATCCTTCTCAACTTCAATTATACAGTTATGGGATTCCGCAGTTTCTAGATCTCTTACCCTTGCTTTGAGGGTCAGGAAGCAACATAAGCACTAATTCTCTAACACTTTTTAAGGAATGCCTTTGTCATACAAGATGAAAAATGCACGCGAAACGTGAAATTCTTTCATTGTTGAAATCCCAAGGGAATATCCTTCTCAACTTCAATTATACAGTTATGGGATTCCGCAGTTTCTAGATCTCTTACCCTTGCTTTGAGGGTCAGGAAGCAACATAAGCACTAATTCTCATGGCTTTCTTCTCTGCCTGGTAGCCAAAATTGAGGGGCGTTGCCCTTGGACACCCCAGCTGCCCTCTATTTATTACTTAGCCTGTTTGATGGTTCTTCTGTTTATTTAGGGTAGTTTCAATGTCGGGCCCACTGCTCATCAGGGGTCTTTGATTGAGAGATTGCCACTAGACCAGAAAGAAAGCTAGTGGCCATAAAAGACGTACTTCCATTTCATACCACGGGCAACAATGCTACGAATCTGCATCTTGTCTAGATGCGTGACGTGTATACTGCGAACTTTTTCAACTGTTTTATCCACCATCACAACATTGGATAAAAGGTATCTTTTCATGAAAATTAGTGGAACCTTTTCGTACGTTGGGCGTATCACAACCAATGAAACATTATATAGAGGTACAGTGCTGCTCAAAAGTTCATCACGTATAAATTAAGCTACGTTCTGTATCACTTCTTCATGCACTCTCCGTCCCCTAATA
Source organism: Alatinidae sp. Z8VKAUB7J3 (assembly GCA_010016025.2). Classification (NCBI taxonomy): domain Eukaryota; kingdom Metazoa; phylum Cnidaria; class Cubozoa; order Carybdeida; family Alatinidae; species Alatinidae sp. Z8VKAUB7J3. The sequence continues at coordinate 72,837,366 of JAAAKM020073195.1, read as the reverse complement.
AAACTATTCCACATTTGAGCATTTACTATTTGTACAATGTCTTTGCCACTCCATCATATGTTGCTCTGTCCTTCTCACACTGTCGTATACTTGACCATTTACTATTTGTACTAAGTCTGTACCACTTCATCATATGCTCCTCTGTCCTTCTCACACGGCCCTATACTTGAAAAGTTACTATTTGCACAATGATGTACCACTTCATCATATGAGCATACTACTTCATCATATGCTCTGCCCTTCTCACACTGTCGTGTACTTGACTATTTACTATTTGTACAATGTCTGTACCTCTCGACCATATGTTGCTTGTCCTTCTCACATTGACCACTTATTATTTGTACCATCGCTGTATAACTTGTTACTTCGTCGATTGTTGCAACTTTTCTGTCAGTGATCGACTCTGCATAACACGTCAGACTATCTAGTGTACAAAAGCCAAACCGAAATTCAGGATTAGATTCTAATCTGTTTAATATGTCAATTGAATGGGGCTGATCATGACATTGTATTGAAATGTCTGTAATTTCTCTGTCTCCTGTCCACAGACTTGGAATGACCATCCCTGTGCGGCCATACGTTATACACCAATCCCTGTACTGTTAGCACGTTGCTACTTTACAAAATGGATTAACATGTTTTCGGGATTGTAGGTCAGTCGTTTTTTGTACCGCCACTAAAAGGGTGTTTTAAAATCTTTAGCACATTAATCGCTGTTAACAGGCATCGGAGATGTACTACATAGCCGCTGGATGTTGTCGAACTTATGGCTCATTTGATCTCAAGCCATATTTCCACGATTTTTAGAAAACTCTCTCTTTTATGACCTTACACAAAAGAAAAGCTGTCGAAATTATGCTTCCAAATATTGCCGCTAGAAGACGTCGGATATCCCGCGAGTTCGTAGAGATTCTGTCGATTTTTGTTGAGATAGCATCTACTATTCAAGAAATGAATATTGGGAAAGCTCCAGGCTTAGATGGAATACCTTTGGAATTGATACATTTTGGCGATAGTAAAGTCTCCTCAGCAATTCAAACGCTCATTCTAGCTGTATGGCATGGCTTTCCGGTCCCTCAGGACTGGTTAGATGCAGTCTTGCTATCACTGTATAAGAGGATTGGCTCCAAGTCTGACTGTGGTAACCATCGTGGCATAAGCTTGCTAGAATCGGTAGGGAAAGTACTATTCAAGATCCTGCAATAGCGGCTGTTAAAATGGATTTGTGGGGGCATCATTCAAGAAAATCGATGCGGATTTAGAACTGGACGAGGTACTATAGATATGATCTTTTCTGCCCGCCAACTTATGGAGAAATGTATTGAGCAACAAATGCCTCTTTACCAAGTGTTCGTTGACTTAACTAAGGCTTTTGATACTGTCAACCGTAGTGCTCTCTTGGTCATATTGGGGAAGGTTTGATGCCCTTCTGGATTCGTTGATGTATGTAATCAGCTTCACAAAAACATGCAAGCAAGAGTCAATTGCAATGGAGTACTTCCTGAACCGATACGGGTTGAAAATGGTGTGAAACAAGGTGACATACTAGCACCTACTTTGTTCTCCATCTATTTTGCAGTCATGTTTAGCTATGCTTTTCAAGATTGTGACATTGGTGCTTATATTCGGTTCAGAACCTCTGGCAAAGTTTTCAACCTGCTGCGCTTTAATAGCAAGTCAAAAACCTTTCTAACTCTAATTCGAGAATTTCTTTACGCGGATGATGCAGACCTTGTTGCTCACACAGAAAGAGATATGCAAATGATCATGGACATTTTCTCTAGAGCATGTACTAGTTTTGGGATTATCATCAATCTCAGTAAGACAAAAGTGATGTACACCCCAGCAAGTGGGTAAGAGTATGCAGAGCCCAATATCCTTATCCATGGAAAAAGACTTGGAATTGTTGACTGTTTCGTTTACCTTGGAAGCACTATCTGTAGATATGGTAGTATTGATGCTGAAATATATCACAGATTACAGAAAGCTAGTACTGCTTTCGGGAAACTTGACAGAAGAGTATGGTCAAACCGTGGTATTACAACAAGGACAAAGCTTATAGTATATGAAGCGTGTGTGCTTACGGTGTTGTTGTATGGATCTGAGACTTGAGTAACCTACAGGAAGCATGTTAAGTTATTGAAAAGATTTCACCAGAACTGCATTCGCAAAATTCTGCGAATCGAATGATCGTCCTATACTCCGGACACTGTTGTCTTAGATAGAGCGTCCAGTACGAGTATTGAGGAAAAGTTAATGTTGTGCCAGATGCGCTGGGCTGGGCACGTGGTCAGGATGGAAGATGAAAGGCTTCCAAAGCAACTTTTGTATTATTATGATGTAATGCGCCATTACGGTGCTGGACGCCCCCGTAATGCGCGGGCGGAGATACGACTGCAAACACGTCAGAAGCACATCATAATTAGACCTGAGTAGTCATCTACAAAGCTAAGTGCATATTTACCCCTAGCGATAGGATCTATAGGACCAGCTAAATCACAATGAACTAACTCTAATGGTGCACTAGCACGTCGATCTGGATTCCTATTGCGATACTCGGTCATTTTTCCTTCGACACATACACTACAATCAACATTACGTTTACCAGTAATTTTCATGCCTTTAACGACACTTTCTGTCTTCAAAATATCGGCAACATTACAATGTCCCATTAATTCATGCCAGTCTTGTAAATTGCGTGTAACATTTATTGAATCTTCATTTGTATTCGTGTGTGATGGTGTATCGAGATAATACAAGCGTCCCACTTTTCGGATATCAAACTTTGTCCCCTTTTTCGTAATCAATTGTGCTGATTCAGGATGAAAAATTACAGATGCTCCTTTAGATGTCGTCGCCTGAACAGAAAATATGTTTTGGGGGTACGATGGTACATACAGTGCGTCACTTAACGTGGCTTCTATACATCTCCCATTCGTGTCTGCAATTCTAATCTTTGCATCGCCTCGTTCCATGGCAACATTATTCGACTTTACACCATTTGCAAGCTCGATGTAATGGTTAGCAGGATAAAAATCACTACGAAACTTTACGAACCTTGACTTGTCTGTGATGATGTGGGCGGTGGCTCCACAGTCGACTAGAAGTCCACTCTTGACATTTCTCTCCCCGCTGACTTTGAATAAAAACATGTCATCCGTATTCCTCGTATCGATACCCTTGGCTGAATCTTGTTTCGATTTCCGGCAAAACTTCGTGTCATGTGTGTGATTTTTGCAAATGTCACACCACCGTTGCTGTTTCCTAGATCTGCAGTCTGCAATTTTGTGTCCAATTCTTCCACAGGAAAAGCATTTTAAGTTCAATTTCTGGTCGTATTGACTAGTTTGGAGTTTCTCTCCAGAAATTTTCATGATGCTGTCATCGCCTTTACCATTGTCATTGTTTAGTTTTTCTGTCTCCTCAAAACTGCGAAGTGCCACTTTGGACTCTGCAAACGTGAGGACTTTGTCCTTTTGTGTCACGACCGTCGAAAACGGTTTGAATTCTGAAGGAAGACCTTTTAAAACCATTGAAACCAAAAGACTGTCGCTGATAATCTCCCCGGCTCCTTTTAATGATGCTGAAGCGTTCTCTGTTCTCAAAACGTAATCAGTAACTGACTCATTTGCTCCTTTCTTTAAACTTGTTAGTTCCGCGTACAGGGTAATGATTCTTGGTTTTCCACCCGATCGATAATGCTCCCGTAGAATCTTCAAAGCTAATCTCCCGTTGTTAAACTAATTTCAGAGATTTTTTAGGTTTCTTAGAGCAGCCCCATCCAGCACTTGAGTTTCTTAAATTTGGGGGAGATTGAGCCCTGGTTTCTTATAAAATGTAAAGGGGGCTAGAAAACAGTGGGGGTTCAATGCATATTGTAAAGGATGAAGT
>JAAAKM020073195.1:72815726-72833375 GCA_010016025.2 Alatinidae sp. Z8VKAUB7J3 | reverse complement strand
TAAACTAATTTCAGAGATTTTTTAGGTTTCTTAGAGCAGCCCCATCCAGCACTTGAGTTTCTTAAATTTGGGGGAGACTGAGCCCTGGTTTCTTATAAAATGTAAAGGGGGCTAGAAAACAGTGGGGGTTCAATGCATATTGTAAAGGATGAAGTAGATCAATTAGTCACACTGCTGTTAGTAAATTCACACTTCATTTAGGGTACCCTCTGTTCAAGGTTAGCCTAGTCATGAAACAACCTGATATCAAACTGTCTAAACTAATTTCAGAGATTTTTTAGGTTTCTTAGAGCAGCCCCATCCAGCACTTGAGTTTCTTAAATTTGGGGGAGATTGAGCCCTGGTTTTTTATAAACTGGTTTCTTATTTAAAAATATATAAGTGTATTAGTTATGACTCTGCACTCAGAATAAGGGGTATTTCGGTATAGAAAGGTATCTACAAGTTGATTATTAGCCATAAGTGATTGACATTTAATAGCAGTTGGAATCACAATCTAGTTTAACAATTCCAAAGAGCAGAAGCTCAAGTCTTACAAGGCTTACCCAAAATAAGACAAACAATTTCATATGTTTAATGCTAACAAGACAGATAAGCTAACTAGAATAGTAGCTATTTTATGTAAATGGTGAGCAGAAATAGATAATTTAGAAGAGACAGTAAATAACAGTTTGATCATTCTATTTGTTACCTAGATCAATCTGAATTGTCCAAAATTTTTTAATAAAAATGCTTATTCATATGTTTGTTTCCAAAAACTTGTAGATCAAATAAATTTAGCAGTGTTAGAACATCTTTCTCCTTGTTTCTTTCTCCTAGTTTGTGCATGTAAACAAATTTGTTTTTAAGTTATTAATATTTTACCATACCATCAACTTAGGTTGTATAATTTTGTATATATATATCTACATATTTTGTAACTCTTATTCCACTGTATTCCTTAGATATATATATATGGTCCCTTATGTATGTGGTCATTATCAATGTAGATCTTCTGACAAGAGTTGGCGAAAAGCTTTTCGATCACAATGGCTAGCCTGCTAAATTGTGTTTTTAAGATTAAATAAAACAATTGAAAAGTAACAACTAAGTATTTTCCCGACATTTTGGTGACATCTTGATGCCGATTTTCACCTACTCTTATATAACGAGAGACGCTGATTTCTTGCATTTTATAGCATCAAGGGCCCCTCCTCCCTTCTAAAAGCAAAAACTAAAAATTATTCTTAAATCCCCCTTGAGGAAGTATACAAATAAACTGCCTTTTCCCACTAAATTTTAAAAGGATTCAAATTGTCAAAAACCAATATTTCATACAAAAATCAAAACAACTTAAAGAATAAAACTAGTTTGGGCATTTGTGATCATATATAAACAGATTAAATGAGGAAAAATTTTAATATATTTTTACTCGAAAAAAAATATATTAGAAACATCTATAAAGATTTGAATAGATAAAATAGGGACATACTCAGGGAAGACTCTCAACCCAAGTCATTGCAAAATATCAAGAATTTCCAAATTTAGATTAATAGCATCAGCAAGTTTTCGTATTTATTTATTTTATTAGTATTATTATTATTTACCCTCACGGAAAAAAAATTCAGCAGACACGCTGCCATGGGACTGCTTTGTGGCGAACGTGGATTTAAAAAATCTAAGAGAAGTAGGTATCTTCACGGACTTGAGTTTCCACCCATTATAAATATTAAAATCTTGAACACCGATTTCATCTTATCACAAGTAGTGTGGACAACCCATTGTATCACCCTACCACCTAATGGTAAGCACGGCTCCAAACGCTCCACCACCCCAAACTCTATTCAGAGGTTCATTATTTAGCCTCCCCCATGAAGTTCCTACAAATTTTAAGCGTTTTCGTACGAACCCATCCCATACCAATCGAAAAATTACTGCACCAACGAAAATCTCCACCCATTTCCTATGGCCCTGTACCTGGCTTACTGAAAAGCGCCATTTTTGGCAGCATATTCATGCTATACAAGATGACCTGACTATTTCAACCTTTCTTTCATTTCTTTCGTTATAAAAATATATAATGGAAATTATTATTAACGCCGATTTTACATATTTAAACTATCATCCAGCATTTAATACCACTCATTTATTGTATTCTGTTATAGATTATATAAAGAAGGAATATTTTGAAAAGCTAACATAAATTTATTAAAAGAAAACAGTATTCATAATATTTTTCAACAATCATCAGGAAAACCCAATGATAGGCAATTTCAAACCTTACAATCAATTATATATATATATATGAAAAACTTCACTTGGAAAAACTTCAATCATGCCACTTCGCAAGTGCTTTTTTGTATCTTTTTTGGGATCGCTATTAGTAATTTAGTTGCTATCTTTTTTTTATAAATAAAAAATTGAAATGAATCGAGAATCATATTATTAATACAAAATATTATAAAACGTTAAAATTGTTGACAATTTTACCATTTTTATTATTTTCTTACTTCTATTTTTCTTATCCATTTACTTTTGAAAGCAGTATAATTACGAAAGCTTTCTACTACTACATCCGATAGTATCGGTCCCACAATGGATGGATTCCTCTGAGTTGAGAAGACCGTTAGCTAAGATTCGGAGCTCCCCAATATCATAGGGTTTTTCCAAAACCGCCCGTGCCCCTGATTGCAAGGCGCGGGCTTTGATTTGGAAATTTGATCATCCTGTCACGACGATAACGGCAGGCACGCTCTTCCTTTATGAAACACGATCAAGAAATTCCAGTCCTGTGAGTACCGGCATATTGTTATCAGTCAGAACGAGGTCTGGTTGGTATTGCTCCAACACCGTAAGCCCTACAGCTCCATTTTCGGCTTCCCTACATTGATAGCCTTCTGACTCAAATAATAGCCGAAGTATCGTCCGTGCTAGGGGATCATCATCAATAATAAGGATTCTTTTCGAATCAGCATACACAGGATTTTGACCTAAGTTGCACGATACGGTTTCTAAACGGTCCATTACGAATCTCCTTGGATGAGGTAATCAGATAGACAGAAGAAGTGAGAAAATTTTTCACACGCAATTTCTTTGTGTATTACCGAAAACAGGGCGACAATGAGCAGTGTATTGCCTCTGGAGGATCTTGAGAGGATGGTGAACATCAAGCATCATGCTCTTTTTTCGTTCGACCATTGGCCCCTGAACTATTAGGTCTTACTTTTGAGACTTGAGTGGGCTGATGGCCTTTCCAAATCACCAACATTCCTCCGATGATTCCCACTCCTGTCACAATTGCCACAATGAAAATCTCCATAGACCTTGCCTCAGAAAAAAAGATAATAAGAAAGACTGATTAACTTGCAGAAAGGCAAGGGACATACCATTTGAAGTCATCATGAACTTTGTCTCGATTATATTTTCTAAATTGCTGTTTTTTCAGAGAAATATCAGACTAGAAAGTGATCGCATTCATAAAACGACTATAGACAGTTGAGTGATCCGGAGTTATCTAATAGGACTAAAGATGTATCTAAATAGATAACTCAATCACCAATTTTTTGAGGTTTAGAAAGGTGTTCGAAAGAACAATGAGAGAGGATGGGGTCTAGTGCATTTATTTCATGACAGTAACTGGACGATGGCGGCGTAATACATATGGTGCCTTCCCAGTGTATTTTCGGATAAGTCTACGCAATGTTCCAGAATCTGCATACCCAGTTTTTTCTGCAATAAACTCAACCTGTAGATTACTCGTTTCGAGTAGTTGGATCGCGCGCTCAACTCGGATCCGTTGAATGAATTGATTGGGAGTAAACCCTGTTGCCTCAACAATTCTTCGAGTAAGCGTTCGGGCGCCCACTCCTACAGCTTTGGCCACTTGAGCCACTGACATTGATTTTTCTAGATGCTGACGAATCCAAATTTCTGCCTGACGTGTTTCATCATTGGTTCTTCCCAAGAAGTGAGAAACACTATATCTTACCCTTCTCTACAATGCACTCATTAAACCCCACTTACAGCATTGCGCAATGGTAAGGCAGTCGACGTTCAAATCCCATCTAAAAAACTGGATTCCATCCACAAGAATGCCTTGAAGATCATCAAACACACAAAAGGAATATCTCTCGCTGAAATCGCTGTTTGAGCTTTCATGCTTGGTTTTGATTTCAGATTATTCTCTGAAATAATAACGGCCTTTTAGGAATCTATTCCGTTTGGTAGCCGAACTGTATCTTCCAATTACAAGACTATCTGCACAGATCCATATTCGATATACGCCAACAGTGAGGTCGGATTTTTCGCCTGACATCGTCTGCGCTAAGGCTTACAATACCCTTCCACTTGAACTGAGAGGTAGGAGCTCCCATGGTTCTTTCAAAAAGAGACAAAAAAAATATCTTGCTTGGTAATGAGTTAAATTGAATGATGAATTTAAATAGATAAAGAGAGTTTAGTCATTATTGAGTATTTTATTATTATTTCTTTTTTAGTAGAGATTGGAGTTGTTTGCTCCAAGATGAAATGGTAGGGACTTGTAAGGATAATATTGAAGGCAGGGGCCATTGTTGTTTCGAGGAGTGAAGGGAGAGCCATAGTGCGTAGTAAGTTTTGAGGCGATTAGGGACTCCGCATGTATGTTTGCATAGAGAAGAGAGGTTATGTGTGTTATGTTTTTTTTTGTATTTTTTATTAAACCCTAGTAAACTGAAAAATTCATCTTTTCAGTAACAAGAGTATTTTTGAGTGACGAGTATCACTTCACTGAAAGGCAGCACGTTCTGATTCCTTTCTTGATACGGTTGTCATCGCCAAGCTATGGATTTTTTTTTTTACGATTGCCACAAATTTTTCCCTTAAGATGGTGGCTGTCCTGCCTACAGCTAGGTATTCTAAATTTTAAAGACAAAAGTTTGTGTACTACCTGGATCTTGGCTTTTAGATACAAGTGACGAGGGTCAATGGTCTAAATTTGTCTGATTTATATATATACTAGTTGACCCCTGCCACGCGTTGCTATGGCGCTGCACACCCCAGCAGCACGTGGAGTGTCAGCTAGTCCCCCTATCCTCCTCCCTCGCCTGCCACGCGTTGCTGTTGTGCTGCGCGCTCCAACATCACTTGGGGTGTCAGTGCTAAAAATTATTTATCCAACGCAATGTCTGTGGGAAGCCCCGAAAACCGAAAATTTGCAGTTGTAATTACCATAGATGATTCTTTGGAAACAACGCCTGAACTACCACTTTTTTAATAGTTAGTTTTTGTGGGTTTTTTTCTTTTGTTTTTTTGTTAGTTTTTGGTGTTTTTTTATAGTTTTTATGGCGTTTTTTTCTTTTTTTAGTTTTTTTTTAGTTTTCTGTTGTTTTTTTTTTTTAGTTTTTTAATGACGGCGAACATCTCATCCGCGGCGGCGATCAGGCTTGCCTGAATGACAGACTCGGTGATCTGGTCCGTCTGACCGCTCATCGACCGTCAGGCCGGCGCGGTAACGAGAGTGCGCGGCAGTTCGGATAGGATTTCCGGACCGTCGGCGCGCAAGATGACAATTTCCTCCAGGCGAATTCCAAATCTGCCAGGCAGATAAATCCCCGGCTCGATGGAAAAAACCATACCCTCTTCCAACACGGTGGAGGATGTTGACGTCAGATAAGGCGGCTCGTGAACCTCGATGCCTAAGCCGTGTCCGGTTCGGTGGACAAAATATTCGCCATAACCGGCATCGGCAATCACGCCCCGCGCGGCGTCGTCGACAGTGCTTGCCGCAACCCCGGGCTTGGCCGCCTCGAGGGCTGCGCGGACGGCGCCATCAACGATGGCGTGAACCTCGCCATACCCGTCTGGTGGTTGGCCAATCGCCGCCATGCGGGTGATATCGCTGGAAAAAGATCCCTTCTTTCCGCCAATATCGATGACGACCGCATCGCCCCGCTGCAGCACCCGTTCACCGGTGTGGTGGTGAGGGATTGCGCCATTGGGGCCTGATCCGACAATGCCGAAAATCGGTCGCGCACCTAGGGACGAGAAGGTCGATCGGACAATCTCGCCCACCTCGATTTCCATAATGCCCGGTCGCAAGGCATCATGGGCAGCCTGCATGGCCTTATCGGCAATCAGGGCATTTTCCTTCAAGCTTTCGTACTCGAGCTGATCTTTTTTGATCCGCAAGACACCAACCGTCTGGTCGGCGAAACCATGCGACGCACCGGGAAGTCTGTCCAGCAGCAGCAGGGCAAAATCGGCGCGCATCGTCTCATCGAGCGAGACTGTTTTGGCGTTGGTCGCTCCGGCAGCGGCCAAAGCGTTGCCGAGCGCCTGATCGGGACCGTCGGCATCGTCCCATTCTTGCATGGGGATGTCGGTATGCGCTCGCGCTCCCTCCGCGTTGAGCGCCGGCATGAGGAAGCTCTGACTCTCAGGGCCAATCAGCAGCAGGCAAGGGCGCTCGTCCGCATGTGGGTGATACCCCAACAGCCAATGCATGTGATAGCCAGGACCCAAGGCCACCAGATCACAGCCGGAATTCGCCATTTGGCCGCGCAAGGCCGCAAGTCTCTGTTTGGTCTGGTCGTTCATTATCACGCCGCCTCCACAACCACGCGGTTGCCAAAGGCGTCCCCCTCGTCGAACCCGCCAAATCGCTCAATTTCCTACTCGGGCGGCGCTTCGCACGACCATTGTCGGCTTGGCACCCAACCGCATTGCCGCTTCAGCAGTGCCGCGTACTCGGCCCGTTTCAGAACGGCGATCGAAGGATCGATCACCGGAACGCCCAACGCCTTTTCCACGTCTTTGACACTTCAACTGTCAATAAAAAAAAAATAGAAAACTGTTCAACTGAGGTTAGCTTCTATGCGTAAGCATTCTAATTTGTCTTTTACTAATGAGTATAGCCAAGCCAAAGGAGGTTGGACATCCCCTTCCCCATTCAGAGGCAAAACTCCTGTATACGCAACTGATTTCATTGAATTACGCGTTTGCTATATTAACAATGTTTGCGGTTAGCTTAAAATGACCTTATTCGTATAAAAATCTTATAATTAAGAACGGAAATGACAGTTACGATTTCTCATAAAGCTTGAAATGGCGATTAGTTCTGGCTTTCAAAATGCGTTTTTAAATTTTTGATTACTGCTGGCTAAAGTTCTTTCTTTACTTGGTTCCATCTGACACTGCAAACATGATTAACGAATAAACACTTCTTAGTCAGGACGATGATGCCATTTGATTAAAAGGCTTTCTACTAGAGTGACAAATTCTTAGCAATTTTTTCAAGTCTAAAACAGTTGAGTCTATACTAGATCGTTCTAGGAAACAAGTCCAGCCATAATTATAAAGTAAGAGATCCCTACGGCGTTCAAGCCTCCATATTTCAATTAATAAGGAAGAATAACACATGCTGTTTCTCATCCTCTTTTTAAAAGAAGAAAAGCTACAAGGGGAAAATAAAGGGAGCACCAATTCCATAACAGACCAAATTCTTATCTCCCATAAATGAAACTTTGAACAATAATTTGTGCTTAACTTTCCCCTTCATAAGCTGCTCCGGCATAAAAAAAAGTCTCTTCTTTTAAGCGTAATCCGACCCCACTTCCTGCAAATTGATAAGTCGGTTTGGCTGCGGGGAAAAATAGTTAATGTAAGCATTATCTTGTTCCTGCAGTGTGTGTGACTTAGTCCCAGATACAAGTAATGAATCAGGGCACCCCTATCTTAGCCTGGTTTATAAGCTAAGAAGAGCCTTGTGTAGAAATAATATATCCTAGTCCTTTTACAATCATTTGCGGTGTGGAAGTAACCTAAATGACAGAAATAGTTTCTCTTTCTTCACACTTTTCGTGGTAATGAACCGCAAGTAAGGAGCAATACGATTCAATAGCAACAGAAACTATGTGAAACAGTCTTGATAACAATGGATACATCAAAAGAATGGACTTTTGATGCTTATTAAATAAAAGAAATAAGTTTTTAGCGGGACGTTGAGGAGGGACACCTCTTTTCGTACATGGAACAATTTCTGTTCGCTTTAAGTTTTAATGTCGCTCCTTACTTTCATTTAAAAAACCGTATTTTTTATTTAATTTATGAAAGTTTTGTAACTAATGCAGGTTTTGAATTTGGCTCACCGTATATGAATAATTGAAACGAAATTTGCACATTAATTTTATTTTTTAAACTAATAATAGCCTTTTTAAATAATGTTACATGGTCTCAGACCGGGAGTCCCTTTGTGCCGGTCTGCCGGAGCTCGCCGATGACGCAGTTATTGCTGTGTTTCAATCGAACCCCAGCATCACGCTCGGCAAGTAGGTCGCGGTCCACGGAAAGAAGATGACGATCAGCAGCACGATCGCCTCCAGGAATACGAACGGCACGACGCCCTTGTACATGTCCTGGTAGGTGATCTCCTTCGGTGCGACCGTTTTCAGGAAGAAGATCGCCGGCGCCATGGGTGGGGTCAGGTAGGCGGTCTGGATAACGACGCAGACGAGGACCGCGAACCATATCTGGTCGACACCGGCCGCGCGCAGCAAAGGCAGGAAGATCAGCACGACGGTGACCCAGTCGAGCACGAACCCGAGCAGGAAGACCACGAACAGGAACAGTGCCACCATCGCCTGCGGGCTGAGGCTGAAACCGCGGCGGCTCAGCAAGATCCTATATCGTGTCCGGCAAAAAAGTTGCCTCTTTCGCTACGCCAGCGCATCTTTGGTTCGTCCAACGGATCTGCTATCGTGGCGGCAAACGGATCCTGATCATGGTACCAATGTTCCGTTTTCCTTTCTTGACCAGAGCTTGGCTGTCTGCCCTGTGTTTGCTGCTCGCGCTGCAGGGCTGCAATGCGCCGAGGTTCGATATGTCGAGCGAAGAAGCTTTGCAGGACAGTCGCGCGGAGGTGAGCGAAAGCTGGGGTGACGGGTTCTGGCCACGTTACGAACGATCCGTCGCATGGCTCATCATCGCGCGGGAAGGATGGCAGAAACCGCGAGATCGCACCGCCTCCCAGACACTGGATTCGATCGAAGCCGATTCGCAATATGAAGGCGGCTTGAGAGAAGCCATGTTTCGCCTTGCCGAGACAATCGCCAGGGAGCGCATGGACCCATCGAGCGATGGTTCTGCGGGAGACCAGGATATCGAATACGCGCTCCTGCGAACGGAGCTCGCGGGAAAAACGGCCGACGAATTTTTCGCGCTTGCCGACGACGCGTATCCCGGTGTGCGCACAGCCTTGGGTGAATTCAGGCAGACATTGATCGATGAATTCGCCGGCGAGATCGAACGGAAGGAGCAGGCCCACCGGGCGCTCGAGGCCGAAGCCGCGAGAATCGATGTCGAGATATTCGATTTGCGCGGAGTAAGCGCCGGGCTGACCGACGACATGACGATCCGCAACGCCGAGCAGGTGTTCTCTTTCCGCCTGGCCAACAGGTCGAAAAAAGCTATTGACCGGATCGTGTTCGTCCGGGGCGCCGAAGCGGTCGGGCTCCGCAAGCTGGTGTTTGATATTCCGGAACGTGTCGAGCCCGGCGAAACGATCGAGAAGTTCGACCTGTCGGTTGCGGCGGACGGAGATCTGCTGGCGCTGTCCGGAGCCCCGCGTTTCCGATCTGACGCCATTTTTTAGGTGTTTTGGGCTCTTTTTCGAAATCACCATAAATTTCTTTTTGCAATAAGCTTTTACTTTTAAGATTAACCGAAATAATAGTTACTATTCCTGATTCAGTATCAGATGGTGATTTTTTTTAATTGGCAGTTTTTTTAAACCGCATTTTTCAGCTTTTGGTTACTATGGGCTTTGGTTCGCTCTTTACTAGGTTGCAGCTACTGCTGCAACCATGATTTTCAAGCCGATTGGAGAGACTAAATTTAAGGACCCGTTTGGTTCGTCCCAAATCTTTTAGTCTGGGCTGAAAAAAAGTATTACGAATACTAGCTGACTACAAGAAAGTTTCGGGCCTATTTTTTGACAAAACAGTTTTTTCGAAGTTTTCCTGTGCTTAAATTCCCTTTCACTCAATAGGTTATGGGTATATGTTTCAAGTTTATGTCCCCCCACATTCCCTCCCTTTTGGCAAAAAGCAAAGTCTTGCTGCCTTATCTCCTCCCCCAATACTTCGGAGATTTCTACTAGATCCCAACAAGTCGTCCCCGAACGTTGCGGATATGGTATTTTAATAGCTTGAATGTGCGGTTTTTTTTCGATTTACCTCTTTCCCTTCCTCCAAGTCAAAATTTGATATCAACTTGGCCCCTCTGCACCTCCGAAAATTTACACTCATCCCCCAAGCTGAATCTTGGAGGAATAAGAGCTTCATAGGAGGAAGTAAAGCTTTAAACAGATTTGGGGAGAGGGGAGTGCATATTTTATTTACCTCAAGCGGCTTGAAACTGCGATGAGTCGTTAGTACTAGTAATAACAGCGTTGCATGATTAAATTTCTGAATTTGGATTTATTTACATCGTTACAGTAATTTGTATCATTAAATGCTCGTGACCACGTTTTTTTCCTTTTCTCTAAGACAGGTGCACCAAGAAACACCTATTTTCCAATGCTAAGGGCAAAATTTACAAAGGTTAGCATTACATGGCACCAGTGTAATCCTGTATACGGTATGCTAAGGAATGGTTAGCACTTATTTGCTTAAACGTGTTTCTAGTGTATCCCAGATTCGATCCAAAAACAGTGCAATTTAGGACAATCCAACAGTAAATTTAATCTACATTCACAGTATTTATATTCGATCTTCAGAGGCAGAGAGAGAGAGGGGGAGGAGGGTATTTCCAGATATTTTGAACTGGTAGGATGGGATCTAAACAGAAAAAATGTGTTTTTGATTGACTTCTTTTCATTTTTTTAAGCAGGAATGTGTGTTGAGGCGAAACCTTTTGTATTCTTGAGAATATGGGACTACTGAATGGGGCTTGCAGCTGTCCGGAGGAAATTACGTGCATCTCAGATTTTAATACTTCAAACTTACTGAGATGACGATACTTTTTTTTTATTTTCACTGACTAAAAACCTAACCAACCTAATCTGTCACTACCAAATCTTGTACAAAACTGACGAAGCTGACTAAATCCAAGGAGAAAAAAAAGGAATTTCGGCGATTCTTTGGCGAATGTCGACATTCTCCAGTTTCGTTCTTTTACGATAACATGTACATTCTTAGTTTTAGATGATAATAAACTCTAGAAATCTTCTCTCTTTTAAATTATGTTCGGGAATAGTCGGATATGTGAAACTTAATTTACAGAGAGTCACAGGGACCATCTCCGAATAAATCTAAACTCAGCAAACAAGCACAAAAATTAACTGGCAGACAGATTTAGGAATAAACAGGGGATTAGAAGGTCAATTTGCTATTTTATCTTATCAGGGTTCGATCAATATTTTCGTCAGTCTTCCGAGAAATTCCAAGAAAACCTTGTCCAAGAAAAAAAAAATATCGACGATATCTAGTCGAATTGTGTCTACGTTTTATTTGAATTCTATCTCGCATAAGATATCTGTAGATCTGCTTAGCTATCTTAGTTTTATTTCCTTTGGCTCGTTCATGAAATTAAAAGAAGGGATCCCATGACCTTTTAATTTGAAAAGGTAATGTATGAAGAAGAGTATAAGCAGTAATTTCTTCTAAAATTTATTCCTTTTTTAATTGCAGGAAATTTTAATTTCTACGAAAAATTAAATAGTCCAAGAGCTTATCTAAATAAACAGAGATAATTGGTTTTATCTTTTACAAAATAATTACATATGAGAACTTATGAAGCATAATTAATTTACTAAAGCATTACAACACCGTTCACAGATTTTATTTTTCGAACTTTGTTTCTTAGGTGTGTTTAACATTGACAGCTAAGCGTATGGCAAAGAAAAACTGTTTGGTCCGTAACCTTGAAGCTGTGGAAACCTTAGGTTCTACATCAACCATTTGCTCAGATAAGACTGGCACACTAACACAAAACCGAATGACAGTTGCTCATATGTGGTTCGACCAGAAAATCGTCACAGCAGACACCACTGAAAACCAGTCTGGTAACCAGCTATATCGAGGTAGTAAAGGATTTCCTGAGCTTATCCGAGTTGCATCACTTTGCAGTCGGGCTGAATTCAAGACTGAACATGCTCATTTGCCTGTGCTGAAACGGTAAATAATTCTTGCTTTTGAGGTATAATTTTATTATTTCCACTGCCCGGGCTGATATTACAGTACATCCTATTTTGAACAGAATAGTCTGTTGCGTATTTTGTGGCCGTTCTGCCACTTTTCATATAGTTTCTTTTTCTTTTAGAAATTTTAAAATGTGTTTTCATATCTTCCTTGGAAAATTTGGCTGTATTCGTGTCTTACCACTTACAGTAGACACAAAGGCACTTTAGTGAAGAGTGGATAAACCTACCTTAATATTTTTACGTTAATACCGACTTTCTGGATTTCAATAATAACATTATGAGAAAAGCAAAAGGAGAATGGTTGAGGAACTAGGTTGGCTGAGAACAGACGAGATATTCTAAGTTCAATGGACAGCTTCATTGAAAAAATTCAGCAATTAAAAGGGCTGATGGTAGGAGTTACCATATCAGCATTGATTTTAGCACCAGCTGCAATTGGGATTTCAGCATATCTAATCACACATCCAAAATTTCTACACCTGATTGAAATTGAAACAGACTTTGCATTGATGCTACTGGCATTGCTCATAGTTGTTTTGGCAACCTCTGGCGTATGGCTAGTGACGGGGATAAGGCAGTTCAGATCTCTAAATACATGGGATAAGAGATACAGAAATTATGTTAAAAAACGAGACAAATTAGACGAATCAATTGCATCAAAATACCATTTTGACCATGGGTTGATTTGGGAACTTCTGGTGCTTTATTGAGTTTACATCCGGCTTCATTAACAGCACAACATATTGGTAGTTCAATTGAAAACGGAATCACTATTGGATTCTTAGTTGGAGATGTACAATCAGCTGTTGATGAATTAAGAGCAAAAGGTGTCACAATTCATCGTGATATTGTGAAAAAAGATGCAGGTAAAAATGCAGTAATTTTGGACCCTGATGACTATCTTATTTCATTGTTCGAACCTAGTTTTGAGGACAAAGATCAACAAACAGGCGGATATCAAGGATTTACACCAGCTTAGATTGTTTTTTTGATTTGAGAAATTATTTTCTCCAAATCTTTCTCTTTTCTATTTATTGAAACATAATATGTAACATTGCTTTTTTGTAAAAGAATTACTGTTACTTTTTGATGTTGTAATACAACATGTTCTAATTTTCCAATGGTATTTGTAGAATCTTTTCTCAAAGACATCAAAGTAGAAATTATAAAAAATTCATTTTTTACTTGTTCTGATTTTAGCAGAGGCGTCAATTTTGGGCGTACTATTCCAGTTAATGTTCTGCCATACGAATTGATTATTCCTGCATATCTTATGTTTGTAGATATTTTCAAAATATTTTGACATTGTTTTCTATATTTGATTACTGTGTCTTTCCATTTATCTGCAGGTGTTTTTACCATGTAATAAAATTGGATTTTGAAAGTAATAAGAGTATTGACTAATTTGGAATTTTAAAATTTTAGCATTATTTTGAGTTAGATTGTTTATCTAATTTTTTCTTGAGTTCTAAATTTTCTTTTAATAATTTATCATTTTCAGTTTGTAGTGTTTCAATAGAATTTTGTCTAGTATATGCAGGATGTCCAGGTGGAATTACAGTTGAACTCATAGTTAGTAACCCTGCAGCATATTGTTGATACATGTGTTGAAATCCTTGTAATTTCTGAGCCATAGTTTCTGCATTTGGTTTTATTTGCAGAAGATGAAATAGACTTAGCATCATGAGCCCTACTCCCTGCCTATGCACCCTATCCTTCCTTTCCTGGGTAAATTAATGCTATATCAGCTAATTTTATGCTTTTTACATCTTGGGTATGAGTTTCTCAAACTTCTAATAAGTCTAGTCTGAAGCATTGAAATTTATTAGTCAAAATTCTGATAGTTGTTGTCTGATGTTGTAGCATTCCAAGTTGTAATTTTCACATTCTTTAGATCATTGAAATTATTATTCTGTCAGGAAAATCGATGGTTCTAGGGCCAGGGCAGGAACTAGCACATATTTTCAAGTCCTTACAAAGTGCTTAAGCTGACTTAGAACTGGACAGCAAAAGTCTAAAAGACCTCTAGTTGAATAGAGGCTTTGTTTAATCTTGGTCAAAACATTATTTTCTATACTTGGTGACACATTTCTAAAAACTAGTCAAAATCATGTGTAGACAATCTCCAGAATATTATCCCTGACTCATTATATATTTATAGCTGCAGATTTAATGCAGCTATAGTGATGCAACCATAACAGATAACTTAGCTAGGAGAGGCTTTTCCAGCTCAAAAAGCCCACAAAAACAAACCAAACACATAAAAATTAACTAATCATCAGATACCAATGCAAATTCAAGTTGTCTATAATTTCCTTGAGGATTACCATTCTGCAATGTTGTCAGCAGTCACAGTTTTCCTTAGGAAAACTTGTAAGAGGTCCACCCTGATGTCATTAGCCTACGTAAGCAGGATTTCCTGCTTACATAGCACTTACCAGCTTCATAGCACTAAGTTTTCACGAAAACACGGTAACTTTTATATTTTCTTGTCCACCCTTTTATATTATCTTGTCCACACTTGTAAGAGGTCGACCCTGATGTCATTATGAGGACATGTAAGCAGGATTTCCATGCTGGAGATAAGGTGGGAGAAAGAAACTTATGACAGAGCAGAGACCCCAAACCATCTCACAGCACTAGAACAGCTCTAACCTTTCACATACAGCCTATCCTTGTCATGGCATTTGTTTTTAAGATCTTTAACTTGATTTACTCCTGTAATTTGATTTTAGCCTCTGTATCCACAGACTCTTTTATACTCTTTTTTCTATACGTAGTATTTTAAGAAATTGGCGCCATCTATTGTAACTTGATTACAAATATATCGTCATTAGAGTTGCCAACCCCTAGTTATTTATTACCATTCATAGTGATTTTTATGTTGCCTTGTGATTTTCTTCAAGCTAGTGATTTATAGTTATTTTTGTTCTAAAACTAGTGATTTTTCCTAAATCTAGCGATTTTGCCAAATTTGCCAAAATTTGCCGATTGTAAGAATACTTCAGCGGGCTAGTTTAGCATAGCTCACTCGCAGGTTAGACACAAGGGTAGTAAGACCTGCAGACAATAACTTTAGGCCAATTATCAAACATTTAGAGCCTCGACGTAAAACTTGTCATTTTATATAAGAACCTCATTTGGGTTATTGCTTATATTTATTATAATATTTCAATAAAAATTACTCTGTTTTAGAGAATACTGATATTAAATTACAGAGAATAGTGGGTACCGTAGGGTACCCAGTTTGTTTAAGTCTGGCCCTGCGTAAAGTAGATGGAAGTTGAAAGTAATTATCCAAAGTACTAATCAACTAGGTAAACCATGCACTAAGATACGACTAAAATGAGGAGGCTAAACACTCCTTTTTTAAGTATGAGCAGGCACTTATTTGCTCGAGCCTAACTAGCTCATTTCTCTAAGTGATGTGTTTTATAACAGGTTCTGCAACTTTCACTGTTTTAGTAGTTTATAATTTATTAGCTATACACATTTGTTTACTTTCCAATAGAGAACTTGAAACTAATAATTACAAAAAACCCTAGTTACGCATGTCTGAACAATCTTCAAAGGAATAGAATAGACTTACTTCGACTCGTCCTACACAGAAAAAAAAACAAAAATGGATCTAACACTTTGTTAATGAATTTTGCTGTAAAAACAAAGCTTACATGAAACAAAGAAAGTGGAGAAAGCATTAAAACATGAACTAAGGAGGTGTGAAGTGGAGGCCATGGATAAAATTGCTGAGGATGAGGAAGATGCAGTTAGACAGCATCATAGTAAATTATTATACTGGCATGCTAATAAATTGATAGGGAGTAGTCAATCTTGACTTGTCTCAGTTAAAGATCGAAATGGGGCCATAATTATTGGTAAGGAAAGAGTTAAAGAGAGATGGGTGGAACATTTTGAGAATGTGTCAAACCGAGATACAGTTGCAGGAAAAGATATAGAGGAAAATGAAGAGGTGTGCGATATCTTGGATGTGAAGGAAGATTTGTTTTGTTAGAAAGAATCAGCGACAGTACTAAAAGGATTAAAAAATAATAAGGCTCCAGTGGCTGATAATGTGTTAAACGAGTTTCTTAAATAGGGTGGCTCTGAGGTTAGAAATAAGCTACTGAATACTATAATTATGATTTTTGGAAAGGGGAAAGTACCTAACGATTTTAGGAAAATCTTAAATAAGCCACTGTATAGAAAAAGATGATAAAAATGAGTGTTCTAATTATCGTGGCATTAGTCTGGTCTCTCTAGGTAGCAAATTACTTAGTAATATGACACTTTTAGACTGAGAGATGCTGTAGACAAAGTTTTAAGAGAAGAAAAGTGCGGTTTTAGAAAAGGCAGAGGATGTGTGGACGAAATTTTCACTCTTGGTTAATAATTGAGAAGTGCCTTAGTTGTCAAACACCTTTGGTCCTCCGTTTTATTGATTATGAGTAAGTGTTCGATTACCGGTATTGATCTGAACCGTGCTGGAACACCCTTGGTTGAGATCGTCTCAGAACCGGACATGCGTAACGCCAAAGAAGCCGTCGCCTATATGAAAAAGATCCATAGTCTGGTCCGTTATTTGGAAATTTCTGATGGCAATATGCAGGAAGGATCATTTCGTTGTGACGCCAATGTCTCTGTGCGCTTAAAGGGCGAAGAAGAATTTGGGACAAGAACGGAATTAAAGAACATTAACTCTTTCCGTTTTGTTGAACAGGCGATCAATTACGAAATTGAACGCCAGATTGATGTATTGGAATCTGGTGGTGAGATCGTTCAGGAAACGCGATTGTACGACCCCAATAAAAACGAAACCCGTTCCATGCGCAGTAAGGAAGACAGTAATGACTATCGTTACTTTCCGGACCCGGATCTATTGCCTGTGGTTATAGAAACTTCTTATATTGAAAATATAAAGTCGGAATTACCTGAACTACCTGATGCCAAGAAACAACGTTTTATGGATGAATACAATTTGTCGGAATACGATGCCGATGTATTAACGGCACAAAAAGAATCGGCTCAGTATTTCGAAACCGTATTATCAAAATCCAATGCCAAAGCGAAACTCTGTGCCAACTGGATCATGGGTGAATTATCAGCGGCACTAAACCGCGATAACAAAGACTTCGCAGAAAGCCCCGTCAGCGCGGAAATGCTGGCAGGGCTATTAAAACGTATCGAGGACAACACCATCTCCGGCAAGATCGCAAAGCAGGTCTTTGAGGCTATGTGGGATGGTGAAGGTAATGCCGATGCGATCATTGAAGCCAAGGGCCTGAAACAAATGTCCGATTCCAGTGAGCTTGAAAAACTGGTGGATGAGATCATTGCCAATAATCCAGACCAGGTTGAACAGTATAAAAATAACCCTGATAAGCAAGGCAAACTCATAGGTTACTTCGTTGGCCAAATGATGAAGGCCACACAGGGAAAGGCCAACCCGAAGCAAGTGAATGAGTTATTACGAAATAAACTCAATGGTTAACGAA
>JAAAKM020073195.1:72785331-72815716 GCA_010016025.2 Alatinidae sp. Z8VKAUB7J3 | reverse complement strand
AACCTCTGACTTAGTCAGAGGTTCTGTGGCATATGGATATGCCACCATTTTCAATGAGTTTTATCTCATAGAAAATGTAAGAAAAATAATAATCACATTTTTGTTTTTCGCGCTCTGATAAGTCATGAATGACTTATTCAGAGCTTCCTTAAAAGCAAAAAGGGGCTGTAAGCCCCTTTTTTTATTCACTTCAATTTAAGCTTAAGCTGCCTTTTCTTTTTTAGTCATCGCCTGTAGAACAGACAAGGCATAATCATAGGCGTCAGGAAAATCTATCAACGCCACTTTTTCATTGGTATGAATTTTCTCAAATAAACCATATTGGGTTTTATACTTAAGATTACCTATGGCCAGGGAGCCTATCTGTTCTCCCACGTGTCACTGTGACTTTTAGTCCTCAGAAGATACTTTGCCAGTATTATGAGGCTCTGTACATGGTTGGCTGTGGTGCCGTCGCTGATTTTTCCAGATATCTCCTCGACATACTTGCTACAGACCTCGATGTCCAATGAGTCTTCAAGCTTTGCTTCCCTGCCAAACTCACTTGCAACAAATACCAAGAAACGCCTAATTCGCTGAGTGTGACGAAGCATCGTTTTCTCCGTGATGCAGAGGGATGGCCTGAAGGGGTTAATGGTTTTAGTGTAAAACCGTTTGAGTTCCACGAGCTTTGCTTCCAAACCTTCATTCAGTGGCGAAGAAGCGTCTGGATTTGCACTAGAGCTGGCAGCTGTGGAGCCAATTGTGCTAGAAGAATTGTCCAACTCTTCTTTGGCACCTCTTATTGATTCCTCGACATCAGGATCTGGACTGGGCTCTTCTCCTTCATTGCTGCCAGATGTCTGTGTGAGTATTTGACTAGACAAACTTACTGAGGCTGCCCAGGCTTTGCTGCTCATGTCTTGTAATTCCTCTTTGCAACCCGTGCCTACACTATCGGTTACACCATTGAGCACCTGCTCGCAGATATCAAGAAAGCTTGCTGCATGAAATAGATCTTCACCTTCACTGACAGGTGGCGGCGGTGTAGCTGCTGTTTGCAATTGGTTGTCGAATGTTGCTTGTCTAGTCTTGCTCCTTGTTTCCAGAATCAGTCTCACATCACTGACACGAATGAGAAAGTGGCCACCTTTCTTGTTTCCCAACTTCGATTGAAGGTATTCACGATATTCACCCTTGGCCAAGACCGTTCTGATATTTCTTCTGCTCATGAATGATCGCAATGCAGATCGTGATAGGTCCGGGAGGAGTCGGTCTTTTACCTCTGCCATCGAAGCATGTTCTTCTCCGTCAATGTCAATGACCAACATCGCCTTAGCATCTGCAATGAATAGTTTTCACACACGTAAGTAAAGGAGATTTTTCGCAATAGATACTGCAGGCACGTTTTTTCCTGATTGCTTTAACTAAACATCCAGTCACGGAAACTTGCACATTGTTTAATTTGGAACTATAATGACACTATAAGCTCTGGCTAGAACTCGTGGCAAGCTTTATTTCCATTGTAATAGCATGAAAAATTTAAGAGTATGTTTTTTCTACCTTCAATATCTATTGTTGACATTCTCCTGTCATGCCTCTCTTCTCTTTCAGAGCAACCAATTGACCTGGAACAAAGATACAGATTCATATAATAATGATCATTAAAGCAAGCGAGGAACATTGTCACTCTCGTTTCTCCACAGAGCTCCAGAGGAACAACAGCACTACAATAATGTGCTTGCAAATTCATGTCTTGATAAGCCTTCTCAAACTAGCAATTGCTCTTGGCTGTTTCGTAGTTCGTTTCTTCTGGAGAATGACCCCTCCCCCAAAGTATTTGGTTATTGCGCTATTATTACCCCCAAGTTATTACACTTCTTGCTTTTTCTTTTTTTCTTTTTCCTCTACCTGGACTGTATTTACGGATCAAACACGGCAAAATACACAAATAAGTGAAATAATAATTAAAATTCTTACTATGTTTCAGAAATTTGTATTCTTTATGCCATGAGCATATTCTTTACCGTATATGTCAATGATATCATCTACCTAAGACTGACTTCTGGGTATATTTCAAAAATCTTTTTCTTTTTCTGATGATCACATAATCTTGGCCTAGAATTCAATCCAAAATCTTGAGAAATTGTTGTTTTAGATTGCCCAGATGAATAATCGTCAAAGGTTTCATCCCTTTGTACCTTCGTGGTTAAGACCATTGATGATATATCGTGCTTAGACCTCTGTATCAGCACCTCTGCTCGCCACAGTCAGAGTCTTCTGTTCGCTCACATTTCTTAGCGTGTACTTACCTCCTATGCTTCAATTGTTTCCGAGAAACATTGTTTCAGCTGCCTTTACCCCACCAGTCTTTGCGACGCACTACAATATATTTTTTATGTTATGCTTTTCTGGAAAATTAAGCGTCGGGTGATTGCCACCAACTACGCCTTGGATTTCCGACCGAAAGTATCCAATCAAAGATGCCTACGCAACGTATATCATTGGTCAGCAAGCGAAATAATATTTTTTTTTTTTTGGAAGATTTCCACTAAAGCTGATAAGGCAAAAGTCCTTTCAATCTTCTTTCGTCTCCCATAATATTTGCTCCTCATACCTCAATGGACACACAACCAAAGATTGATTAAGAAATTAAGTATAAACAATCCAGAAATCACAGTTTTAAAACTAATTGAAAAACATAAAGGTAAAATTGTGAATCGTTCATCATTTAAAAATTATATTCATTTATTTCTAAATATTCAAAATACTTTAGTTTTATTGTCTCGTGTTAGATTTTTATTAATTAATAATGTTGTTTTTTTGCTATTGTAAATGTTTTTTGTGCACATTATATTTTTTATGTTACGCCTTTCTGGAAAATTAAGCGTCGGATGACTGCCACCAACTATGCATTGGATTCCCGGCCGAAGGCATCGAATTAAAGATGCCTGTGCAACGTAGAACATTTAATGATCGGCGCAACCCATACCATTGGTCCGCATGCGCAATAATGTTGCTTTTTTCTAGAAAATTTCCAGTAAAACTGACAAAGCAAAAGTCCTTTCAATCTTCTTCCGTCTCCCATAATATCTGCTCCACACACCTCCATGGACACGCAACCCAAGATTGATTAAGAAATTAAGTATAAACAATCCAGAAATCACAGTTTTAAAACTAATTGAAAAACATAAAGGACATAGAGATAATATTTTCCTAAATTTTCTCCAAAGACATAAATGGCACACTTCTGACTGTAATAGGAGTAGGTGATCATGGTGGAAATGGCAAACAGGCTGAAAATGAATAACAACAATAGGCCACCGAAACTTGGGATAACCTGTTCGAATGCCGTTGCCGCCATCAATACACCGCTTTGTTGTTGCTCCACGCCGGTTAACAGGATCACCAGTGCGGTCAATGTACAGATGATATGTGTATCAAATAATGGACCGAGCATGGCAACCAAACCTTCCCTGACCGGTTCTTTTGTTTTCGCGGCACCATGTGCCAGTGCTTCTGTTCCAACTCCCGCTTCATTGGAAAAAACAGCCCGTTTTACACCGGTAATCAACACTTCTTTAAAGGTGAGCCCCATAGCTCCACCGATAACGGCATCAGTACCAAAGGCCTGGGTGAAAATTGAAAGTAAGACTTCGGGAATATTTTCAAAGTGGTTCACAATCACAATCAGGCTGATGATGAGATAACAAATAAACATCAAAGGTACTAATCTAGCGGTGACCATTCCGATCCGTTTTATACCTCCTATCACAGCGGAGGCAACGATAAAGGCCATGAACAAACCGGAACTCCAATTTGGGATATGCCATTGGTCCTGAAGCAAACTCGCCAGTTGATTGGTTTGAAACATGGGGATGCAACCGACCATACCGCAAAGGGCAAACAAAACAGCTAATGGCTTGAAGCGTTTACCTAACCCCACTTCAATAAAATACATGGGCCCGCCCTGTTCGATGCCATGTGAATCGGTTTTACGAAACAAACAGGACAAGGTGCAGGTGAAGAACTTGGTTATCATGCCGAGGAGCCCAGCCAACCACATCCAGAAGATTGCTCCGGCACCACCTGTAGATATAGCAATAGCGACACCGGCAATATTGCCCATGCCGATGGTGCCGGCCAACGCAGCCGACAGTGCTTTAGCATGATTGATATGGCCGGGATCGGCCGGATTGTTGTACTTGCCGCGGACGATATCCACGGCGTGCTTAAGATAACGAAACGGCGTAAATGCGGACATCACCAGGAAACACACGCCACCGCCCAGCAACAGGATCAGCAGCCACGGCCCCCAGGCTAGGACAGCAAAGGCGACTGCCCCGGCGCTCAGGGATGCCAACATATTAATGTGACTACGCTAATTAGAGGTCGTAGCACTTATGATTTTTGGTGATGCGGTGCGCAGCAGGGTATACGTTTCGTGCACCCTGCACTAGGTGGTTTTGTGAATTACCTTGCACGGATTCTGAAAGCCTCAATTAGGTCAATATAGTTGCCCTGTATTGGACTTCTGGAGTGCCCATTAGGCGCATATCCAATACCGTTGGTCGGTGCCAACTGGTTTGCAGCCGGGGTTCTGAAATATATATGGAAGACCCTGGTGAAGCACCCATCGACAGCTGGATGGGCTGGTCGCATGGAACATGGGATGGCGACACCCTGGTGGTGAAAGTCACCGGGCAGTTGGACAGTACCTGGTTTGACCGGGCCGGTAATCATCACAGCGCGGCTATGGTAGTGACGGAACGCTACACACCAATAAGCGACAACCATCTGGTGTACGAAGCAACCATTGACGATGCGCAGACATTTACGCAACCTTGGACAATCAGAATGCCGTTGTACCGTCGCATGGAGCCCAACATGCAACTGTTGGAATTCCGCTGTGTCGAGTTTGTGGAAGAATTGATGTACGGCGAGTGGCGGAAACAGCCGCTACCCAGATAGGAAAAAGAGATAAACAGAGTTAGAAAAGAGTTGAGAAGTATGCAGAATAATTTCCGGAAGAATTTATCCCTGGTCCTGACGGTGGCGTTGGTAGCGGGGGGCAGCTTGTTAACCGTGCAGGTTAAAGCACATCATGCCTTCGGCGCGGAATTTGATCCGAACCGGCCCCTGGTATTGCGTGGGCCCGTGGTGAAAGTTGAATGGGTGAATCCCCATGCATGGATCCATGTGGAACATACACAGGACGATGGGACTAAAGAGGTTTGGATGGTGGAGGGTGGCACACCGAATACTTTGCTACGCCGTGGTTTGAATCGTAAATCTTTATTGCCGGGTACCGTTATTGTGGTTGATGGTTACCAGTCCAAAGACCGCTCCAAGCGCGCCAACGGCCGCGATGTGACCTTTGAAGACGGCAGCAAAATTTTTATGGGTTCGTCCGGCACGGGTGCACCACGCGATGGGCGCGACCCCACGGAGCGCTGAACTCAGGGCGCGGCGCGCCGGTTTGTTATTGCGGTTCCGTTTCTGTGGACAGGTTGCTCAGGTCCGTTAAGCTCGCCACCGCCTGCATCATCTGTTCGATGCTGAACGGCTTCTGCAGATAGGTATTTACCCCAAGGTTGGTCAGGGTCTGGGTGTCGGTGGTCTGCGTGTACGCGGTAATGTAGATCACGGGCAGGTCAGGGCGCTGCGCCTTGGCGAACTCAACCAACTCCACGCCACTGATCAACGGCATTGAGCCGTCTGTTAACAGCAGCACCACTTCGTTCAGGTTATTCTGCAGATAATCCAGCGCCTGGGGGCTTTCGGTAAACACAACTGTCGGGTAACCGCGGTCGCGTAGAACTTCTCCGATAAAGTTCGCCACGGATACTTCGTCGTCGACTACCACAATGCGACCTTCGATGCGGGGTACTGGAATATTTCCCAGTACCGGCTCAACCACCGGACTTTCCGCTGACGGCAGGTAGATACGAAACTCAGTGCCAACCCCTTCGGTAGAGTCCACCTGGATGTGCCCTTGGAACTCGTGCTATTTTTTGCCTGCCCCCCTTTGGACTCTTCCTTCCGTTATTTTTTCGTCCGTGTTTCGTTTATATTTTTATAATTGACCATTTTTTGGTGTTTTGGTGAACTAGCCCTCTTCCCTACCCCTCATAAATGTGTGCTCGTGTGTGCGCGTGTGTAAAGGATTTTTCCTATTGAGCTGTTATTTATCCGCCATGAAAAAGTAGTGGTCTTCGAAATACCAACTTCATATTTTTGAGTGCTGACATCTATGCAGTAGCCAAGATGAGCCCATGCCTACCCCTGGGTCACAGGTGGCCTGCCTTGCTGCACAGAATGCAATCACATTTTCTGCAATATACTATATTTTAGGCGAGGGATTGCCTATTTTTTAACATCTGATGTACATTTTGGAGAGCAACTTCTTCGGTGGCAAAAATTCATCTCTTAGCGTTTTCTCTGCCATGATTCGGATACTTCACATCGCACTAGGCTCAACGTCACCACGCTTTTACACACGGTTTACACGATTTTTGAAAATAGACAGACTCTTAATTTCGGGTATTTTAGTTTGAAGTTACACAGGATGGAAAACAATAGCAACTATTGCGGTTAAAGCAAACATAGACAAAAAGGACTAGGGATTTTTGCGGACCCTAGTAATCAATGCACTAGGACTAACGAAGATATCGGCCTATCAATACGATGAGTTGACAAATAATGAATCAAAATTATAGAGAGAAACGGAAAGTGCTTTAAAGAAAAACTGTTTTCTAGGGGGTTCTAAAGAGTCGAATATTATGGTCAAGATGCTTTTGATCTCGTTTGGTATGGGTTTTTAAAAATGAGGGTGGAACAAGCACAAAGAAACTAGCAAAGACGCAAACTAAAAAATAAAATAAAATAAGAGGTAACAAGAGAACAATGTCTATAGTTTTATTTTTTGAGACTATTGAGGTTAATTGAAATTACTTCAAAACAGGTTTGATATTCATTTCATTTCAGGTTATAGCAACAAATAAAACGAACTGAAAATTTAGAAAAGCCGGTATAATATTCCAAATAAGGTTCTGGAAAAAAGGAAAAAAAAGTCTTTTTTCAGTCCTATGTCAGTAGAAGGTCCCGGGTAAATAGAATGGGAAACTTATAAAAGTTAGGTATTTGCCGATTTAGTGTAAGAAGCTTGTAATTAAAGACTGTTAGTGCCACCCATTGTGTAGAGTTACAGAAAAACTATTTTCTAGGGGGTTCTAAAGAGTCGAATATTATGATCGAGATGCTTTTGACATCTCGTTTGGTAGGGGTTTTTAAAAATGAGGGTGTAAAAAGGTTTTAAAAAAATAAAATAAAATAGGAGGTAACAAGAGAACAGTGTCTATAGTTTTATTATTTGAGGCTATTGAAGTTAATTGAAATTACTTCTAAACAGGTTGAACACTCTGGCCATCAGGGTGCCAGTTGGGATAGCGTAACGATGCCCCTGAAAATTGGGTCATTTGTCTGACTTGACCTGTTGAAATTTCTCCAATCCAAAGTTCGTCGTATCCTGTGCGGGTAGAAATGAAAGCTAGCCACTTCCCATCCGGAGATAGGGCTGGATACTTTTCGCTGTAGTTTGAACCGAAATGCACTTTTGTTTTTGAATCTTTCAATGTACTTATAATATTTAAGCGCTGACGAGGTTGCACTGCCGTAAGTTCAGTTGAAGAATATTGCTCAAAATGCTTTAAGTTTAGATATCGCTCAGGGCGTATTGTCGAGCTTTCTATATTAGCGATGCTTGAATAATACTTGCCTGCTTCCTCTACACTGAACAGAAGTTGGGATTCGTCCAGCCATGCCATACCACCATACTTTGCATTATGGCTGTGAATGCGAGTCTCTTGTTTTGTTTCAATATCAATAATCCAAAGCTCGGTGCGGTGATCTGGTAGAGGCTCTCCTCTTAGAAAGGCGAGGTGACGGCCATTTGGAGAAAATCGCGGGTAAAAGTCACTGCTATTGCCATTTTTGCCTCTAGTGAGTTGTGTGGTGTTTCTCTGTGTGGGACTGGTTAAGAAAATCGCTCTGCTGTTGAGTTGCGGTTCTTCATAAGTAAAAGCCACCGAGTTGCCATCTGGTGACCAGTCTACTGTGGTAAGAAACTTTGTTGTGCATCGCGCAATTGGCTCAGGAGTGCCCTGAATTAAACTTTGTTTTACCACTGAACAACCTTCAGCACTCATGGAAATATAAGCAAGGGTCAATTCACTTGGAGAAAAAGCGGCACCATAGGCGTGGTTAACTTCGGAATGAACAAAGTCTCTTATTTGACCGGTTTTCTTGGCGTAAGTTTGTAGTTGCCAAACTTTGCTATCTGGTAGCAATGCAGAAAAAATCATCCATTCTTTGTCGGCAGACCAACGGGGGATGTGCTCAATACCATAGCCAGAGGTTATGGGCGTGTATTCTGGGGAGCTTTCCCATGTTAACGAGGTAGGGGAGTTGGAGGTTGTTTTATATACATGTAAGAAAATCAACAAAGTGAAAGCGACGAAAAGTGTCCCAATCACAGTTGGTGTGATTCTTTTCCTCTCGCTAAGAAGGGGATTTGCTGTGGTTTTATTTGAATTGGTTTCATTTGAAATTTTTTCGTTTGAGTTATTTTCGTTTATAGGGGAAATTGGAGATATGAGACCAAACCATTGATAGACAAATTTGGGTAGTGTTTGTATGAACTTTTGCTCTCCGGCTGTTTCTCCAAGCGCTGACCGAAGTTCTGTTATCGCTTTTGAAACAACCGTATCCGATGGATAGCTGTCTCCCCAAACATTGTCGAGAATGTCTTTTCTGGCACATCTAGGAACATAAATTTACTAAGTGGCATTTGAAGTATCTCTAGGTGTTTCTTTTCAACTGCCATACCTCCCTTAAACTTTTCATAATTTGTCTTTAAATTTTCTTCTAGCCAATTCGGTTGTGGACCCATAGCTGTCAGCGACCGAGTAGTTTGATTTAAAACCCTTTGTAAATCTTAAAACATTTTTTGGGAACTATACTGAGCTTTTCCAGAGACTCCCCACTCAATGACGTATTTTTTCCTGGGGTTTGGAGCTACAGCAAGTTTGTGTTACTTTAGTGGTATCTGCTTTAGCTAGTTTGACTGACGAGCCATCAGCTGCCAGTTTTCGTGAAGTTTTAGCATATTCTAGTGCTAGGGATGTGCGGGGAATACACCAAATTGTATAAAATTTAACAAGGACTTATTCGTAATCGCTTAAGGACTAAAAAAAGGACTAAAGGAAATGTAATAGAAATCATCAACAATATTTATTCCTCGTTCTAACTCCTCACAAAATTCACTCTATGATGGACAATTTGAATAGCTATTAATTCAGCCAGGCTTATATCGATAAATGCTACTTGACAGTCCTTAGAATGTTCAGCATCCTTAGTTACTGTTTTTTTTTTGTTTTGTTTTTTTCACTTGGAGTTTTTATATGATATTTTATTGCGTTTTTTTTTTCACCTGCTCCGTCAATGGTTGATTCACGAATAACTGGGTATTCACGAATGACCTATTTTTTACATATAGACATGAAAACAGGTATAATTACATTTAGGACTGGAGTACATCATTAGGAATGCCTCGGCCAAAAATTTTACACAGAAAACTTACAGTCCCACCGCTTGAAAACGAGGCAAATCCCCCTTTTTTACAAAAAGCTGACAAATTTTTGGACAAAATCTGAATTTTCGTAGACAAGGTGATAAGTAACGTCATAATCGTAAGTTACAATCTGAACCACGAATGACGTCACAAATTATATAAAGCAGCATCAAAGTGTAAGATTAAACGGTAATTAATAAGTTAAAAGTAGAGGGCGCGTACAAAAGAACTAAGTGGTTATTTGGATCCCTTTCAAATCGTGGCTGCAACCTAGTAAAAGACAACATTATTAAGTATTTATTAAAAGAAACTACTGTTCATGAAAAATTTTGACCAAATATCTAAACTTCTGTCCAAAACTTGAAAATGTCGGATGTCAATAAACAAGAATAATAAAAACACGAGTTTTTCATCTGAAAGTAAGAAGCAACAATAAAGCTTAAGACAAACTAATTTATTCCATATTTATTCAGTATGCCCTCTCCTCAAGCTCTCGCTTTTCAAGAAGCAGTATTAAAACTTAATCTGAGCAAAATTTATTCAATATAGATTCTGTATACTCCCTCCCCGACTCCTCACTCTTTGCGCTAAAGTTGGCAAAAACGGCGATCCTAAGCCTGATCTCTTCCAAGTCGACCAACCTATGCTGATTCAAGATTTGCAAAAATTGGATTTCGACGGGATTATCGTCAAAAAGAATTTTTCTATTTGTGGTTTGGAACGCCAACCTATTTTTGAGGAGGATGAACAAGGCTACGATAGTGAAGCTGGACTCTTGCTTCGAGCCGTCCGCACTCAATGGCCCCATGTGCCGGTAGAAGAAGAGGCTCGTCTTGAGGATGAAGGATTATTGGAGCATTTCCTTGAACGAGTTTTTGGATGTCGGCGCTGGAAAAACTTTAGAGCGAAAGCACCACGAATCCAAGATTTGATTGCGTTTCACGCCGAACACAAACTTCAATTACTTTCCCATTGCCGTCGGAGAAGTATGGAAATGGGGCGGGTCGTCGCAAAAGGAAAAATTAATTTTGAATCGATCCTCGATGAATACGAATCTCTGTTCTTTTCTTGTTTAGCGAAACCGTCCACGCCTGGGCGCCATGCGCACATTTTGTTTTATCTCCTTGAATGTCTTAAAAACACCTTAAATCTCGAAGACAAGTCGGCTTTGATTCGCCTGTTTAAAGACGATCGTATCGCCAAGTCTCCTTCGGGCATACCGGTGGCCCTTCTCACTTTCTTCAAACAGAATCAAAAGTTTCAACGCTGGATTAATACCCAAGCTCCTTTGAAACCCTTTCCGCAGGCATTCAGCGAACTGGCCTGAGTGGTGGGAGAATTATTTAGAACTAAAGACTTTTTGCTTGACAAAGATTCACGCTAATCTGAGTATTCGGTAACTGGATGTTCCTTTCAAATAAATAACGCTTTCTGGTGCAGATTTCCATGAAACATCCTATCCGAGTCGTTGCCAAAGCAACCGGGTTGACGGTCAGTACCCTTCGCGCTTGGGAAAAGCGTTACAACGTTGTCGAGCCAGACCGAGTCAATGGACGTCGGCTATATTCCAGTGCGCAAATAAAGAAACTTGAACTTCTAAAATCCTGTCTGGACTATGGTTTGGCGATTGGCCATTCCAGTAAAATGGAACTCCACGAATTAGAAGCGTTTATTGAGGAACATTCTCGTTGGGATGACACAGCTCCCGAAGCGCAAAAACTTGATGCCTTTTTCGAGGCAGTCAGGAACTACCGTTATTGGGATGCGACAGAGATTTTGGAACACCTGGCATCCTTTCTCAGTTCACGGGATTTTGCCTATAAGGTTGCCCAACACATCATGATGCGTGTTGGGAAGCTGTGGACGGAACAAAAAATATCAGTTGCTGAAGAACACATGATTTCCGGAATGCTTCGCAACATATTAGGCACCTTGGTCAGGCTTAGAAAGCATGCTTCGGATGGGAAGCGCATTCTTTTTGCCACACCCCAACAACAACTTAAGACTCCCAAGTATCTTGTTGACCACTTCTAGGTAACTAATTATTATGGTTGAAGACTTTATAAACCAAGCTTTAGAGGCACAGAAGTTTTAATTTCTAAGTGCCAAATGCTACTGTTTACTGGGTAAATCAAAATTTTGAGAAAATTTCTCAAATAGAAAAAGTGACTTTTGCAGTTTTGAATGTGCAATCTCAAAGGTGTTGCCAGTTGCCCATAATACCAGATCATAGCACATTGTAAATTGGTGTGTGGAAGGTTTATGTCCCAGAGAAATATGGAGAAGAGGAGGCAGCTCAGGACTGCACCCTGTGGAAGACCTTTGGTTATTGCAGTTTTGGGTGAAGTGGCTGAACCTGCATAAACAATTAAACTTCAATTTTCTATGAAAGATTTTATGAAGAATACAAGCTTGGGGGTAATCCAAGACTCGCAAGTTTAACTAAGAGTCTGGTGGTTAACATGGTTATATGCCCCTTCGAAGTCTAGGAATGCAGCAATTAGGACATTATTTTTGGATAGGGATTTTGAGATAGCTAATTTGTTCAGAATAGTCCAAAGGTCAAACATCCATGCCTCCAGGGTTGACAACCTCCCCAGTCCTGGGGAAAGAACTGTAAATTATACAAGTTGTCCATTGTTAAAATATAAGGTTTTTATAGAAAGGGTGGTCATATAAACTTTGGAGGAGGGAAATTCAACTAGAAATCGAAAGTTCTGGCACCCTTTTTAGATTAAAAGTGATCAGAGGGCAATCAACCCCCAAGCTCTTTTTGGCTTGGGTAACTTTTGGGTTTTTGGCTTTGACTTGGTATGCCCTCCTTATGCCTGTTTTCCTACAACCCTAACTTCTAGCTCTTTTATAAAACTAACAGGCCTTAAAAGCTATAATAAATAACGCAAGTTTTAGGTATTGATAGTTATATTTTATATTTTAACGTTTATTCAGTCGGAGTTGGTTCAATTTAATACCGGCTAACGTTACGCTGGCTTATGGAAATTTTAGTTTCAATATCAAAGTTGTGGGTATACACCACAACATATAAATACGAGGAAGTACAAAACTTTTCTTCAAAAGTCTGACTTAATAGCTAGTGGCTAGTATCATCCTACAAAGTAAATTCAACCCCTCTCCCTTACAGCCCTTTTCTATCCTTTTCTTCTTTAATTTATTCTTAAACCAAAGAAGAGCATTCAAGCGAATATTTTGATTGTGTACCTGAGAGTTGAGAAAGAAAGAATCTAAATTATAAAACTTAAGAAAAAGAAGAAATATAAAATAAAAAAGGAATAAAAAGAAAAATTACACCAATATAAATACAATAGCTACCTCACGAAAAAATTCAGAAGTTACAACTGAGTGAAATACTTCTATAAACAACGCAGAAACAATCATTATTTTTCTTTTTAGATAACAACGTGTGAGGGTTTTAGTTTTACATAATTCTGCTCAATTAGATACTAGCTTTTAACCCTATCTGGAACTATGTACCTTGGATGAGGCTTGCCATTGAAGCAAGTCTATTAAGTTGTTTATTAAATGATGAATATGATGTTTTATACAGTCGCGCTATCTAAAAAACAAAACTTAAGTTTCCTCCTATAAAATAAAACAGGCAAGTAAGGATTTGAGGACATTTGAGATCGATAGGAACAAAAAGTCATTTCGGACTTGTAGCTCATGGCATAGAATTCCTTCAAGAGGAACGGCAGTTCACCTAAGTCGGTTTAGATTTTTTGGAGATTCAATCAATTCGTTGCCTAGAAGATAAATATGACATTCGATGTGCCAGTCAAAAGCAACACCCTTTCCGTTTGATATAATTGTTGAAGTTACAATTGAATCGCCCACCAACCGTTATAAAAGACTGATCGATCCAGAGATAAAACCAAAACTGTGGGAGCTTTTTTCTCAAATTGGCATTACGAATCAAGAGATGATGAGAAATAAATACCTTAGTATTACTAGTAAGAACTTGTTGCAACACAAAGCCGCCTGAGGCCAACACAGCTACGTATGCTCCTCCTTCATCTCAATCTTATTCAAATCCTCCCTCTTTACCCCCTCCTATTAATTTCTTATTTCCATCAGATTTTTCCTTATAGCATTCTCCTGCCCCAATCGCGGAACCTGCTTTTTGTTTGGCCCTAGATGGTTGCCCGACAAAGACAATATGTCTTCCTTCATCCAAGGAACGTGTCCTAGCCATCTCATGCTTTCTCCCATTGTGGCCCCTGAAAGTGCAATTTAACCGTATTGTGGTATAGCTTACTGTTTGAGACCAGTTGGGTCCCCAAAATAATCCCTAGACAGTTTTTCTAGAAAACATCTAGCAAATATTCATCCGTATTTTGGAGCGTCAACAATTCAGAATCATGCTTGGCAACTGTCACTACTATAGCTTCTAACGTTGTAATCTTGGCTCTTGGACTTAAATTCTTATTCTTCCAAACTTTTTTCATCTATGTAAAAACACCCCTGGTCTTGGCTATTGTACTTTAAACATTTTCACTGCACCCACCGTCTTTATTAATAACTATCTTGTCGTTACCGACTTAGCGACTTAGTCTTCTTAAAATTGATTTTTAAACTTGTACTTGCACCCTGAATTCGCTGAACCTCATTTTGGTAACGTATTCATCGATGATCCTTAAATAGTCAGCATAATCTAAACCTAGTAAAGCTTTACTTCCCCACTTGGTTCCGTGTTTCCCATTGCCGTTGCTGTTGTCTTTAGGAACGAAGTCCGTCAATATAATCCATATAAAAGAAAATAAAAGGTAACCCTACTTGTTCCTGATTTAATACACAGCAAGCACACGGGTAATCGGAATAGAATAAAAAATATTTTCAAAAATCTCAAAAATAGAATACCTGATTAATATGTATTTGATCTAAAATATAAAAATTCAGTGGAAATGTTTTTACTAAATGCTTTCCACTTGTAAGTGCTTTAAGCATCACACCATAAAACTTTATTGCAAAGAGCCAGAGCCAAGGATGGGAAAAGGCTCCATATGTTCGGAGTAATTTATCTGTAGTTTGAGTTTGTCGCTCTTGACTTTCCTTAAAAGAAATTTTTCTTTTTTATAGAATAAAAGAAAAAATGTAAAGTATCTCAGAAGGCCTTTTATAAATATTTGAACAAAAATCACAACATTATTAGATAATGTATGGTTTTACTTACGAGGCTTATATGGTGGAAAATTAATGGTGTTTTCACTGCATCCATTGACATCACCATTAACAAAATTTGCTGGCTCGTTCATGTCCTGTAAATTTGTAAGTGGTAAATTCGTCTAGGTTTGAAGGAGAAAAGTAAGCTGAGTCACATAAGCTAGCTCAGAAAAAAAAAGATAAAACAGTCCGCATTCTTATATATAGGCCTGTGAAGTTAATATTATTGGCCATGGAGCCCAATGGTATAAAAGTAACCTGCAGGGTTCAAAATTTATGAAATACACAAAATAATGATGCGAGTGAAAATTCAGATCATCAATAGCGAAGAAGGAAAGACCGATTTTCCATCATCAACACAGACAACAGGTAGAACAATAAAAGATTATTGCACGTCAATGGAACTCAATCCGCAAATGAATATTTAAACTCTATATCCAAGGCCAGTTCTCAACACAACACAAATGAATATATAATAAATGTATATTAAAATACAACTTTAAATATAAAAATGTTTTTAAAACTGTCGCAGCATCCTTATTTCAACAAGTTTAACAAGGACTGATAGACAAAATGAGGTGAAACGAGACAATTCATTCAAATGAAACAAAATATTTAAGAACACATTTTCAGTAGTATTCTCGTCTTTTTGGCAACTATTCTTAACAGTCTTGTTCATTGGTATTGGCTACTGGTTGTGTAATTTATTATATTAAATCCTTGTTAATTAAATTTAGATATAAGGCACTTTGTGAATAATCCCTTTAATCAATACTTAAAGAGTTATCCTTGTTTATTTTGAGTTTAATTGAAATTGCTTCGATAACAATCTGTTGTATACCCAAGTCGTTGCTAATGAGGAACGATTTTTCAAAAAGTATTGTATGGCTGACGTTGTCCGAAACATAGCTGCTTACAGCCTAATCAAAAGAGTTATTTGCACTATCAGACTTTAAAGCTTTGATTTTGTCATCCTTATTTTGTTGTAGTTTTTTTTGGTCCTTTCTACCAATATGCTCGTTGCCACAGTCCCATGGTGTTCATGACTCACATCGAGCAACAATCGTTCTCGTGTCAGGATCATTTCCTGCACCTGTTTGGCCATCTCATTAAAAGACGCGCTCAACTCCCCAAGTTCATCCGAGGAAGCCACGGGAACTTGGTGATCAAAATGCCCTTTCGCAATCTCCCTGACTCCTTCGTTCAGTAATTGAACCGGCCGAATGAGTTGACGCACGACAAAATAACTTCCACCTATCACGAGTGCCACCAGGAGAGCAAACGACCAGGCTGGTAACTCACCAAATGGACGGTGCAGAAAGAAGATGAAATATTGAGTCTCATCTCGATTTAGAATGACAAAAGGATGTCGACGAAATTGCCCAACCTGTGCCGCTGCATCGGAAAAAGCATGATTAATTCGCAGTGCTGTAACAGGCGGAAGAGATGGTTCTGTGGCCCAAGATCCATCTGGAGTATTTACGCGGAATTGCACGCCTAATTCCTTTGCTAAGGAGTTTGCACGCTGTTGATTCGGAGGATCACCAATTTCATCAACCAACTGAGTTGAATACCTTGTGAGGTTTTTGAACAAGTCAGCCTTGAAACTATGATTTCGGTCGATTCCGAGGAAAAAAAACCCACGGATGACAACGACCAGAATGAAAGCGGTCACCAAAAAGATGAGAAATAATTTGAAAAAAATCGATCGACGGAGAAGGAACTTGGATTTTGGGGAAGACTCAGTTGCCATTGGATGACACCTCATTCAAAGAACGTGGTGTAGGCAAAAATTGATACCCTGCCCCCCAAATGGTTTTGATGTACTGAGGTCGCTTAGGATCATCATGCAATTTCTGTCGTAATCGGCTGATCCCCACATCAATAGAGCGATTATACGCTTCCCAATCAATCCCTCGAATGCGGTCCATAATTTCTTCTCGGTTTAAGACCGTGCCTGGATTTTTCAGAAACAGCAACAAGATCTCAAATTCCATTGTCGTAAGGTTAAGGGTCTGACCATCAAGAGAGACCTCGCGAGTTCGGAGGTTTACCGTTAATGCATCTGCCTGAAACTGCTCGGGTTCGGTGTTAACGCTAGAAGTTGAAGTGCCACGTCGTAGTACACTTTGGATGCGAGCAACCAGTTCCCGTGGTTCAAAAGGTTTCGCGAGATAATCATCCGCACCTAATTCCAGCCCTGCGACGCGATCGGGAAGATCTCCACGGGCAGTCAGCATAATAATCGGCACAGAACTTTCTTTCCGAATTTCTCGGCACACTGTGAAGCCATCTTTTTCCGGCAGCATGAGGTCCAAGATGACCAATGATGGAGAGTGCTGATGCAACATGCTGAGCCCTTCATTCGGATGTTCTGCCGTCAGCACGGTCATTTGGAATTGCCCCAAGTAGTCCTTCAACAACTCGTTGAGCTTGCGGTCGTCGTCGGTGAAGGTGCAAAGTCTCTCGCCGCAACATTCGGGTTTCTCATATCGGCAGCGGTCACCGCCCCGGCAATGGCCAGTCCGCCGGCATCGGCGCCCTGCTCGACGTAGAGGCAGGTGCCCTGGGCACTGGCGCCGTCACTGATCTCCAAGAGGTCTCCGACATTTTCGTAGGTGACCAGCGCATGCAGCTCAACGGTTGCCGATTCTCCGACGGCTCGAATCAGAGTGCTATTGTTGTTCACGAACGTGCTGGCAATAACCAATGCCGACGAATCCGTCGCACTGATTACCGCCGCCGCCCCGAGGTGTCCGTGGAAAACGTTGGCCTGTAACTCAACGCTGGCCGCTGACTGCAGATCGATGGCCTGAGCAAAGCCGGCGTTGCTCTCATTCGCGCTGAAGTAAGCCCGATGGATTACCATCGACGCGTTGGCCGCCCGAATAACACCCGCACCAGCGATGGACTCGTTGGCGACGAAGGCGCTGCAAATGTTGGTGAGCGTGGAGTTGGCAATCGTCAAACTGCATCGCGTCGGATCGCCGATGAACTGAACCTCAGCTTGACCATCAACGCGCAGTGCAGCTGGCGACTCAAAGATCAGGCCAATTGTGGAGGTTGTCACGTTGGCCTGGAATAGTGTGAATGGGCCGGTGACCGCAAAAACGGTTCCAGTTCCGGACACGGTCACAGCGCTACTCTGGACTGATTGATTGAACCTGACGAGCAGGTCCCCGGCGATTGCTGCGGTACTGCCTTCGGTGAACTGCAAACCCGAGGCGAATTGGCTCTCATTGGCACTGATTTCCAGTCGCGATCCGGTCACGGTGGTCAGCTCACAAGCTCTCAAATCCAAACCGCCCGCCCGAGGCGCCGTGTTGCTGCTGACGTTGAGCGTCCCCTCGACCCGGATGCTGGCATCCTCGCAGTACAGGCCGCCGCCGGTGGAGGCGCTGTTGCTCGTGATGTCGACCTCGTCGGTGACCGTAAGGCGCACGCCATCAAACAGCAGCAGGCCGCCGCCTTGTTCGAGAGCCTCATTGTCGAAGATCCTGACATTGTCCAGGTTTAAGTCCAGATCTCCGTCAGCATAAATGCCTCCACCAGCCACGCCGTTGCCGCCGGTGATCGCCAAGTTCTGCAGCGTGATGGCGGGGACAGGGCCGGGTCCGCTGTGGGCGATCACAAACACAGCGATGGCCGATCCGACCAGCTGGGTTTGCCCGTCACCTGGCTCCTGGGACGTGCAGCTGTCGTAACCGCCAACAATCGTGAGCGAATGATTGACGTTTGCTTGGACTGGATAGACGGCGTCAGCAGACACCAGAATGCGGTCCCGATCCTGGGCCGCGTCGATGGCCTGCTGCAGGCTGGCGAAATCGCAGCCGGGCCCAAACGCACCAACGCGCTTCATTACCAAGACCCCGCCGACCAGCTTCTTTTTGAAGAAGGCCGCAAAGCTCCCGAAAGGCGGGCAGACGCCGGGTAAGGCCGTGGCCGGTAAGGTCACCCTGGCCCAGGTGCGGGAAATTGCCGAATCCAAAATGCCGGATCTGAACGCCAACACGGTTGAGGCGGCGATGGAGATGGTCAAAGGCTCGGCCCGGTCCATGGGCTACGAGGTTGTGGAGTAGGGGCGATGGCGAATATCGGAAAAAGAATGCGCACCGGTCGCGAGGGAATTGACCGCAACGCAACCTATGGCCTCGACGAAGCCGTCAAAATGGTCAAGGAACGCGCCACGGCCAAATTCGACGAGACCATCGAAATTGCAATGAATTTGGGCGTCGATCCACGCCATTCGGACCAAATGGTTCGCGGCATGGTTCAGTTGCCAAACGGCACCGGCAAATCCGTGCGCGTCGCGGTGTTTGCCCGCGGCGCCAAGGCGGATGAAGCCAAGGAAGCCGGGGCAGACTTGGTCGGTGCCGAAGATTTGGCCGAACAGATCCAAGGCGGCGCCATCGAATTCGAACGCTGCATCGCAACGCCGGACATGATGGCGGTTGTGGGCCGCTTGGGTAAGGTGCTTGGTCCGCGCGGTCTGATGCCCAACCCGAAATTGGGCACGGTGACCCAGGATGTGACCGCGGCCATTGGGGCTGCCAAGGGCGGTGCCGTTGAATTCCGCGCCGAAAAAGCCGGCCTGGTCCACGCCGGTGTCGGCAAGGCCAGC
The DNA here is from genome assembly GCA_010016025.2 of Alatinidae sp. Z8VKAUB7J3. Classification (NCBI taxonomy): domain Eukaryota; kingdom Metazoa; phylum Cnidaria; class Cubozoa; order Carybdeida; family Alatinidae; species Alatinidae sp. Z8VKAUB7J3. The sequence continues at coordinate 72,796,307 of JAAAKM020073195.1, read as the reverse complement.
TTTAGCGAAAAGGCGATTGCGGAAAACGTTCGCACGTTCGTTTCGGCGGTTGCCCGGGCCAAGCCCAGCGGTGCCAAGGGAACGTATATCGAACGTGTGGCGCTGACCTCGACCATGGGCCCCAGCGTCCGTTTGGAAGTTGGTGGATTGACGGCCGAAGCATAAGGCCGTCGCTACTTGATGCGAGTTACCGCCGGGCGACCGGCGGTTAGGACAGCGGGCTTGTCTTAGTCCGATGTCCGCCCTGTCCGTGACCGTGGGGGGGCCAACCGGACCTAGGTCCAACGGCCCTTAATGGCAATTTCCCCACGCAGATAGGAGAGAAACCGATTTGACGGGTCCTACGTTTCAGGTTCCGCCGACTGGTTCTTCTTCGGACAGGCTTGAACCGTCGTTTCGTCCGGCACTGGACGGAACGGCAAGGTGGTGTGAATGGGGGTGCGGTTTCGGCCGGGTGCCCATTCAAACAGCAAAGGAGTTCAGCCATGAAAAGGGCTGAGAAAGACCAGAAGATCGCCGATCTTCGTGATGCCTTTGCCGGTGCCGAAGCCCTGGTGTTGACCCACCAGGTGGGACTGACCGTGGCGGAATCGACCGAGTTGCGTCGTCAGATGCGCGAAGCGGGCGCTTCCTTCCGGCCTTTGGATTGAGACATCTCTGGGACTTAACTGACGTTAAACCGCAATTTGTGTCAGCGAGGCTGGAAACAGAAACTGTTGCTCTAATTTTTCTGGTGTCACTGGGCGACTATAGTAATAGCCCTGCAACCTTTCGACCCCCATTGCCCGACAAAACTCTGCGTTCTCCTGATCCTCGATCCCTTCCGCAACTATTGCCAGTTCCATCGAGTCAATCATGGAGATCAATCCTCTAAGCAAAGAGTGAGACTTCCTAGGCGAGTCTTTCTTAAGCATAAGAGAACGGTCGATTTTCACCGTTGAAATCGGGAACGAATGCAAATGTTGAATAGATGAGTAACCGGTTCCAAAATCGTCCAATGCCAGCCCAAAGCCCTTTTCCACAAGTTTATTCAAGTTCGCCACCACCTCATCGGTATTTTTTAACAAGACGGTTTCGGTTATCTCTAATTCAAACTGTTGCGGTGTAAGCTAGAATTCCTTTAGTTTCGATTCAAGAAAGTATGCCAGGCTTTTGTCATAAAGCTGTTGCGGCGAAATATTTAACGCCATCACCAAATCAATGGAATGTTCCTTCTGCCATTGCGCCATCTGATGGCAAGCGGTATGAATAATCCATTTTCCCAATTCAACCACCATACCCGACTCTTCGGCAACTTCGATAAAATAGTCTGGGTACACTAATCCATGCTTTGGATGCTCCCATCTTATTAATGCTTCACAGCTCACGATTTCTTCTGTATTCGCACCCATCACAGGTTGAAAATGCAACACAAACTCGTTGTTTTTAAGGGCTCTTTCCAATTCGTTTTCTACAGCAAAACGACGTTGAAATTGCTTTTGAGCATCGTCGTCTACAAAACACAAGTTATTGCCGCCAGCTCGCTTGGCACGATACATGGCTATATCGGCACAGCGCAATAACATCTCGGCACTGTCGCAATTTTGCGGCGTAAAAGCCACGCCTTGGCTCGTGGTCACCTTCATACTTATGTCGCCAAATTCAAAAGGGCAGCCCAATGCTTGCTCTATGCGCTGAGGTAGACCCCCGACATGGGCATAAGCAAGGTTATCGATGACAATTGCAAATTCATCGCCGCCTAACCGATATAGATTCTCGTTGCGTCCCATTGCGGCAGTAATGCGGTTGGCCACCTCCACCAGCACCATATCGCCTATATCGTGCCCATAGGTATCATTGATAAATTTAAAGCGATCTATGTTTAGCAATAGCAAGCCAACACAAGTACTTTCCACTGTTGCCACTTCGACACTGTTACTGAGGGAAATATCAAACATGTATCGATTAGGCAAATTTGTCAGAGAGTCATGTTCTGCTAAGAATTTAACTCGTTCGTAACTCTGTCTGAGTTTCAACTCTAGTTCGCTGCGCGCTGTGGCCTGTAAAAATTTGGTACATAGCTTACGGAAAAACAAATCCTGAAGCTAAGCAAGCTACAGCCTTTTGTGTTGCAGAACAACACTGCTGCTTTTGTTGTTGTCTCATTTCGCAATCATTGGTCTACATCTCAGTATAACAAGACAATAAAATTTGAAGATTTTTTTTGTATGACTGTCATCAAAACAGATAAAGTATCGCCAGAAGGTGACAAGGTTTCCAATTGATTTCCAGACATACAATTGAAATATTAATTTCTGCCAAATAGTATAAATAAGAAGCAAAACGTAACTATCCAAAGCGTGAGAGAAAAATTCTTTGGGATAATTTAACGTAGGACTCGGATAAAGCATAAAAGTATCTCTTCGAGCCTGGAGATCAAAAATCTTTTATCTCTCCCAGATATCTAGGATGAAAAGTTACAGAGGTCAATATAACAGTTCCGAATCGTATGTTTTACATGTGATATTCGATTTTTATCAAACTGTCTGACATGACACATTCATATAAAGCCAGGATCCATAAGCAGACTGAAACAAGTCAAACTGTGACCTGATTCATAGGTTGGGAAAGGGAGAGGATTTTCAAGAATCTAGCCACTTTTACATTCACCTAAAGGGGTTGTCACATCTCAGCCAAACTTGATGAAATTAAAGAAAAAGTATCCTAACTATGGTTCTTGACGTGCCAACCCAATCTGATGCTAGAAAGAGAAAGAAGAGAGATTCCTCTGAATTCTTATCATCAGCACTTCCAGGTGAAAGGGGCTATCAGACATGGTCAGAAATAAGAGTCAGTGCGCTGGTTGTGCCTTTTTGAAGTCCTAAAGTCGCCTGACTGATGGGGGGGGGGGCACAAAAATTCTTAGGATACTCAGTCATAAGGACACTTGCCAGGAGAGCTTGTTGGGTTTTATTGAGACTTGGTGAAACGTAAGAACTAATGTCCTGGTTTTGATCCAACCTTTTTTCCGGGAAGGAAAGAAAGAGGGGCCCCAGAATTCTTGTCATCAGGAGACCTAGCAGAAGAGACGATGAGATCTCAGCTAAGCTTTGTCGGAAGCAGGAGTAACTCTTGTAATCATGCAATTTGTAATCATGCAATTTGTAATCAATCTATGCTAAAAATTACAGTTAATGTCTTAGGCATGCCTTTTCATATTCCGGGATCGATTAAACCTCTGCGTTGAAAGAGGCAGAGAGTACCTAAATTACTGACATAAGCAATTTTACCGGATGGTATGTCCAGTCCAGACAGATCTTTATAGGAAGCAAGAGCGAGGCTCATCGCTGTGCCTTTTTAAGGTATGCGTGTGATTCAATCTCTGTGGGAGGAGGGAAGGTATCAAAATCTTGCTAACAAAATGTTGCGCAACAGCTAAAGCTTTCGCATTGATTCCCCGTGTTCGATCAGGCCACCCCGCACCCGACCACGCGGCCCGATCGGCGCCGCCGTGGTTCCTACTCGGCGGTCGCCGGGCGCCCTCCGCCCCCCAAGGGCCTTGGTCGGCGGGCAGTGCCCCGGTGGGGCGACCCGCCCGGGCCCGCCTGCTACGCTCTCCGGTTCGCCCTTCACGGAACCGGGAGAGCCCATGCTCCGCATCACGCGTTTCCTCGCCTTCGCCGCCGTCACGCTGCTCGTGACCGCCGGCCTCTCGAGCCCCGCCGCCGACGCGGCCGAGAAGTACACCCGCGGCCTCCGCTATCCGTCGCTCACGCCCGACGGCAAGCACGTGGTCTTCGCCTACCGTGGCGACATCTGGATCACCGCCACGGACGGCAAGAGCCCGGCCCGTCGCCTCACGATCCACGAGGCGCAGGACACGCTGCCGCGCGTCAGCCCCGACGGCAAGCACATCGCCTTCTCGTCCACGCGCAACGGCAGCTACGACCTCTACGTCATGCCCGTGACCGGCGGCGAGGCCAAGCGCCTCACCTATCACAGCGGCCTCGAGATCATGACGAACTGGTCGCCCGACGGGAAGCGCATCCTGTTCGCCAGCAACCGCGCGGCCTCGAAGTACCGCATCGACCTCTTCGAGATGCCGAGCGAGGGCGGCCCCGCCCGTCGCATCACCCGCGACGGCGGACGTGACGGCTCGTACTCGGCCGACGGCAAGCACGTCGTCTACGTGCGCGGCTTCAACACGATCTACCAGGACAACTACGTCGGCTCGGCGAACTACGACATCCACGTCATCCCGACCGCGGGCGGCCTCCCGAAGCGCGTGATGCGCAGCGAGGGCAACGAGCGCTTCCCCGTCTTCTCCAGGGACGGCAAGGAGATCTGGTTCGTCGCCGAGGAGAAGGGCGTCGCCAACTTCTACGCCGTGCCGAATACGACCGACGGCACCGCCGGCAAGAACCGCCGCCAGATCTCGAAGCTCAAGGTCAACGACGTGCAGCGTCCGGCGCTGAGCGCCGACGGCAAGACGGCCGTCTACGAGCGCTGGGGTCGGCTCTACACGATGGACCTCAGTGCCGCGAAGCCCACCGAGACCGAGCTCAAGCTCGTCGTCAAGGGCGACCGCCGCCACAGCGGACGCGAGAAGCGCACCATCAACTCGGGCGCCCAGCAGGTGCACCTGAGCAAGGACGGGAACACGATGGTGTTCAGCAACCACGGCGACATCTGGGCCACCACCGGCAACGGCGGCCAGGCGCGTCGGCTGACCTCGGGTCCCAACAAGGACGAGTGGCCGCGCTTGAGCCCCAACGGGCAGACGATCGCCTTCCAGAGCGACCGCGCGGGCAACAGCGACATCTTCCTGATGGACGTGCGCACGCGCGCCATCACGCAGCTCACCAAGAACAAGGCCGTGCGTCTCCTACGTTATATTTTTGCGGCCCTACAGTAGGTTTGCTTTTTTCCTTGTGATCTGTAACCGATGTAGGCTTCAGTAGATCCAGCCTATTTCTCAGCTCTCTTCCGAGAAATAACCGTGCTGGGGATATACCCGTAACAGAATGTGGAGTACAACGATTATGGAAAAGAAAATTTGCAAGGAACACATTCAAAGGTTCTTTTGAACTACTGAATTTTTTTATTTGCTCTTTAAACGTGCGTACTGCGCGTTCTGCAACGATTATGGAAAAGAAAATTTGCAAGGAACACATTCATAGGTTTTTTTTGAACTACTGCATTTAATTATTTGCTCTTTAAACGTGCGTTCTGTGCGTTCTGCCACGCCGTTTGAATTTTGATGGTATGGCGGTGAGTGTAGAAGCTGTATCCCATTCTTACGCACGAACTCGGTAAACTCAGTGCTTGTAAAACGTGTCTGGTTATCTGATATCAGTGTAACCAGAAAACCTTAACGTGAAAAAATGGAACATAACGCTTAAATACTCCAGGTCCTAGACATTGAATTCATAAGTACTACCTCGATCCATTTTGAAAATGTGTCCGTGACAATCATGAAAATTTTCCCATAAAACGGAGCAGCAAAATCAATATGTACTCGCTCCCACACTCGAGTTGCTTTCGGCCAAGGTGAGTTGAATGTAGCAGGGCTACTCTGTTGTAGCTGACATGAACTACAACTTCTAACTTTTTTCTCAACGTCATCATCGATATTCGGCCACCAAACACGCATACGAGCCAAAGACTTCATCCTAACCATTCCAGGATGACCTTTGTGTAATTCGTTGATTAAATAATTCTGAAATACTGGAGGTAATATCACTCTTTCATTCCCAAAAATACAACCTGCTTCCGTTGTCAATTCTAATCTACAACGAAAAAATGGTTTCAAGTCTTTCTCCCGGTCTGACAAAGTTGACGGTCAACCGTTTCTAACGTAATCATACACTTTCGCTAATATTGCGTCCTTTTTGGTGACGTATCTGTTCAACTGTAATAGGTAAACACTCAGATGTAGCATGTAAAACGGAAGATTCGGTCGTCTCGGCGGGTTGATTTCTTACCAACCTAGATAACGCATCTGCATTCATTTTTGCAGTAGACGGTTTGAACTTTATTTCATATTTATACGCAGATAACTTGATTGCCCATCGCTGTATCCTGGACGTTGACAGAACTGGCAATCCTGATTTTTTCCCGAAAAATAGCGTCAACGGCTTATTATCCGTGTACAAAATAAATTTCCATCCAAACCAATAATAATGAATTTTTTATAAACAGAAAACTATTCCAAGTGCCTCACGCTCAATTTGCGAATAATGGTTTTCAGCTTTACTTAGAGATTGAGACGGGTAAGCAATTGTGGTCATCTTAATTGTTGCAGTTAGCGGCAAGATTCAAATAAAATTGCGGTTAAAAACAAGCATCCTTGCCGCTAGGCGAAAAGTTTTGTCTGCTGATGTCTTGACTATGAAACGCTAAAAGATGTTTTGGGTATTATGGTAATGTGTGTAGCCCGAGGAAAAAAGGGATGGCCTAATCACACGATCAAGGGTTTCAAAGGTGTGAAAATAAAGGTGTTCCTTTTTGGCAATGGTTGTAGAAGAACACAAAAAAATCTACTTGATTATGTTTTAGTGAAGATTTAATTGTCAGATGCTTTGATTTCCATTTCAGGGCTAATTTTAGAATCGTGCAGGAAGACGAAAAGACTTGGTATATGGGCTGTTGATGGAGAAGTTTTTCTTTGTAGGACTATCAAGGTATAGGCCTACCATGCCAGGGATGGGGTGGGGCGTTTTTCCAATATAATTAAATCCAAGGGAAGACACGTGTAAAAAGAATCAAAAATCCTTGCTAATGTAAAAAAAATCATTTGACTTGTGCCTGAAATTCTAGCTGTGCCATAAAGCATCTGTGCAGTGTTTTATGGAGGCGGGCAATTTTTGGTACCTGTCTGTTATAGCTAAACACTCAAGTTCTTAATCTAAGTAGAACCGGTTTCTCTGACGCTCGATCCTAATGAAATGTACCAAAATATCATTAAAACATTTAACTTTATTAACAAATTAGGACATTATTCTTTATCAATACAGATCGCAAGCTAAATTTAACTAAAGGAATTTCATGCATGGTCAGGAAAACCGGTTCGACTTGATAAAGAACTCTGGTATTGTAGCTAGAACAGATAAGTACCCCATTTTGTTTAAACTCGTCAAAAAATATTTTTGTTATGTTTTTATGAGTCTGAAATCAAATCTTTTTTTTGTGGGGAGAGGGGTTTAAACCTCGTACATCCCCCGCTAGATATAACCTTATATCTACATAATTCAAAATTGAAGGGGCTGAGAGAGTTCTTCGTGAAAAATTCGGATAATAACTATGTTTTAAATCATCCACAGAAAAAAAACTTCTGACCCGGAGCAAATCCCACGGTTTATGGTTAATTATAATTATTTGCAGCTGATTGGTCTAGAATTAATCTTCTAGAAATATAATGAGCAGTTCAGTCAACTACCTAGTTAGAACCTTTGAGCTATGGACTTCAACAAGTTTTATAGTAGGCTATGAAGGAGCAAATTTTTCAGACGTTATTGTCTGATGCTTACTCAGAAGTACGTTTCGCGCCCTAGTTTCTTGATTTTTTTCCTATCCCATCTAAATAATAAAGAAAGTATTTTGCATATGGAACGGCAGTAAAGAGGCGTCTAGTTTGTTAACCCCCCTAAACTACCCTCGTATGAACCTGGGATTTGATAGCTATTCAACGTTACGAGTGCGAGCTTTATTATGAGGAAATTGCTTGTTCGAATTGTGCCAATGTTGATTTAACTCAAGCCTGTCTGAATTGTAAGAAGCATTTTAAGGGGAAGTCATGTCCTGAATGTGGCAACACCGATGTGGTCAGCTACTGTCAACAATGTCAATCGACCCTTCCTCTGGTTGGCTGTCCGGCCTGCACCAGTAAACACAACGAACGCTGGTCCAGTGCCAAGGAGTCGGAATTATTTGTTTCCACTACCCAGAAAAATTACTGTGCGCGATTTCTCGATCACCACACCCTATGGGTGGCTGCCTATAACGATTACAAACTTGAGGACAAGGAGACACGGCTTTTTGTTCCCTATACCGGCAATGAGCATAATCGCCGCATTTTTCCCCACATGGTGCTGAAAATTCTGGCGAAGCGGATCGCGTATTTGAAAAAAAGTTTACCGGCTTATTTCGAGCCTTGCGTCGGATCCGGCCAAATTTTCATGAACACTGATCCCGAATTATTCAGTTGTTATACCTTGGGGGACATTAATCCCTTTTTGATTTCGGTTTACAGCAGTGTGCAAAGCCTGGGAAAGGCCTTTATTGATAATTACAAAAATTTAGTCTTGGCTTGGGACGACGAACCGGATAAATCTTTCCAAACGGCGCTTGCTTATTTGGAAAATTTCAAGCCCTTGGAAAACGATTCAACTCATATCAGCCTCGACATTGCCTACAATTACCTCTATGTGATGAATCGTGCCCAACTGATGCCTTCTCTCCGCGTTGGTGGCGGCTTAGGCAATCCAGCCCGTCATTCCAAAAAGCCGAACCCGGACGTAAGATCTCGTGAGTTGGAAGCCTTGGCCACACTAGTGAAAACTTTGGAACAGGCTCAGCCGGAAATTTGTCTGGGTGATTTCAGCAATACCGTGAGCAAGGCCTATTCTGAACAAAGTGCATTGGTAATGATCGATGCTCCCTTTCCAAAGTTCACCTATTCGTTGGGTACTGAACCAATCCATACCTACGGTACGGACGACGGCATAGGTTTGCAGGAACGATTGATTCGACTTGCCCGAGACCTATTTGCCTTAAATATTCCTTGTGTTATTTGCAATTACGCGACACCTACCTTAATCATTAAATACCGTTTGGCCGGCGCCTTCCCCATCTTCACCTATAAATCCCCAAAAGACTCCACCGTTTACATGTTGGCTGTTTTTTTTCGGGGACAAGGTGCATTGGTATTGGATGACATGGAGCGCCAATGGTTTTAAAGACAGATCCGGAACAATTGTGATCGATTTAAAACAAATGGAGAAAAAGTGGAACATTTTCGCGGTGAACTCGGTTGGATCCATCGTTGGGAAGGCCATGTGGGTAAACCCTATTGGCCCAGGGGCCGCGGTGGCGTTCTGGAGTCGATCAACGTTATATCTACTTGAAAGGTAGTTCCTCCTTCCTAATTTCAGCTTTAAATAAATTGCAGACACTATTAGATTAAGATCTTCATTTTTAGATCACTTGCGACACCCCTGTATATCCTAGTGCCTTGTAACTTCAATTTAAAATCAATATGATTTAGTCAATCAATATGATTGACCTATTTATTATTATATTTACTGAGTGTACTTCTCAGGAGGGGCCTCCCCCAGACCACTCAACGCGTCCCCAAGTGGCAGGTAGGTTAATACCTTACAGATATGTAGGGTACCTCTATAGGAGGCACGGACAAAGGGGGACCCAATCATTAGTGGTCCACAATAGAACTCCCAGGGTTCTATTGTGGATTCTGGACCCACAGACCCGTATGTCTGCACGGATGACAGAAGGGACGTTGTGAGATGCACACCAAGTGGCAGAAAATGGGCACCTTCTTGAACTGATCTAACAAAAGACTTATATACGGTCTAGAAAAAAAAAAGAAAGACGTATTTTCATATTAGCTACATAAAAAACTATTATAAAGGATTCATGAATCCAAAATGTACCCGAAACTACACTATGAGGAAGGTGCTCCGCTTTTTCTTTAATTGGCTTCTGTTCATGGGTTTTGACAGTCTCACAAAATTTATTATTTTTATGGGAGGGTGTGTGATTTGTACAGGATATGTAATTCCACAGTCAAAACAAAAAGACTGTTTATGGAGTTTGTAAACCTGTAAGAGTTTGGCTGTTGAGGTTACGTCTCCAACACTCGCTGTAGGCCCGATAGTCGCAAATACAAGCTTAGTACCCCCTAAAAATATCCTACTACACTACTTTCTGGTGAGCGCATAAGTATTCGACATAAGCCTTTTATCCAATCCATATGCTCGGGAAGGCCTCCCCAACATAGGAATTTGCACTGTGACAATAGTTTAGGTGATTCCTGACATGAATGTCTAATCTGCAAAAGCGTATCGAATGCTTGTCATGACAGCGTCACAAAAAGTAAAAAAAAAAGAAAGAAAAAAAAATTCGTTGTCCGTTGAATAAGTGTGTTTGCCTATTTTGGAACATCCTGCAGAATATTCCCTCCTTTTACTTTTGACCACCCAATTATTCTTTTCTCGAAAGAAAAAACCTGTAAACTGTCAAAAATAATTGAGAAAACCGCAGTGCCTTTTCACCAGTTAAAAAGAAGAGTCTTTTAATTAGAGTAGGAGAGAGTATCGAAAAGAGGACAACCCTTCATGTCCGGAATAAATCTGCCAAAATTAATGTGCGAGTTTTGTTTTAATTTTCCGTGTACGGTGAGCCAAATTCGAACCTGCATTAGTTGAAAAACGAACAGAAATTAATTAAAAAAAACAAGTCTTTTTAACTGAACATAAGGAGTAACGTCTGTCAACACTTCACAGAAAGCTTGGGCAGAAGTCGACTCGGGATTTGGGAAAGAAAGGGATTCAATGTCATGAAGATAACATGGAAACGTTTAGACAATTTCTTGAGCTTTATATCATATTTATACGCATAGGTGGTAGTCGACTTTTGAGAGTCTATACATATATATAGAAAAACGTTTTTCAGGAATAAACTACCCAGATATTTTGTAATCTTGACCAAATTAATCGAAAGTGGCTGCAGTAAATCCCAAAACATTGTACATTGATCCAGTTAGGTTTTACGTTATACACTGACTGTTAATAGTGGTGTTAAAACTCCTTAGTGACAAGTGTTCCTTCAGACAATTGAGTGAGTGGCTTCAGAGCTAATCAAATTGCGGCCAGATACATATTTTTAACCCTACCTTACATGGCGTTTTCGGTTCTTCTCATACATGGGGGGGGGGGGGGGGCCTGGGGTTCCAGGGGCCTTTTGCAACACTTAACTTT
>JAAAKM020073195.1:72739531-72785321 GCA_010016025.2 Alatinidae sp. Z8VKAUB7J3 | reverse complement strand
GGGGGGCCTAGTAGTTCCACGGCACTTTGACACACTATAACTTTATTTCGGCTAATGCTATTACAAAGATCCTTAGCACGTGTATACTTTAACTCTTTTTCAACAAATTTCAATAAATGTTTTTCGTTTGGTGTGAATAACGTCATCTATGGCTATCAAATATTGCGCAATATTCAAAATTTTGTAAAAAGGCCTGAAAACATTTGAATTACATTTTGATCTTTTAACATCAAAAATATAACTCTTAATTCACTGTTTGTTCAGAATTTATCTAGAGATGTGGTTTTCTTATAATGATTTTGCATATTTTATTATATATCAGCAAGTTTCACCTTATTGCACAACATATTTTTTTATTTGGTGCAAAATTTCAATAAATTTTGCATTTGTCACTCATCACATTTGAGAATACGAAATCGTCAGTACAAATCCAGGAAAGATAATCTAAGCTTAAAGATATAAAAATCATGTTTTCAAAGAAACGTAAGAAAAGCGAAAGGTAAAAAACTACACTATATGTTAACAAAACGCCAATATCTCAAAATTAAAAAAAAAAATTAAAAATTTAATAATCATAAGACTTTTGAGTAAATTTTAGGAAAAGTAACAGAATTTCATGTAAATCCGGCCAGGCTTTAAAAAGTTATGAGCTGAAATGTGTAGCCGAAGGCCTACTAGCTCCCCCCTTCCTCCCCCGTCATGTAAGATAGGGTTAACAAATCCTGGCTCTAGGATGGATTTGTTCCGAGAGATACAATTTGCAAACAGTGAGCCCTAGCGTTTTTGATGTAAAAAAGGACTCTGATTGTCATGTTTTTGTTTCTTTTTACAGAAAACGATCCTAACAACTATAACCAAGGACTATGTATGTTTAATTGCTTACATTGCACAAACAATTGCAAGAAATAGTAAATATGCCACCACTAGGGATTGAACCCATGACGCACACTTTTGCAGCGTACACTCTGCCAACTGAGCTAGGTGACCTCCAATGTTAACATACTTTTATTTCTCTAGTCACCACATTATCTTCCAATCATCCGCCTGTGAACATCGATATCCAGCTCAACTCAATTGGTGACCAGCCTCTCTGCGCCATGTGACTTGACCAAGGAAGTACTGCCATCTGGCCCGTCATCTATCCAAAGCCCATTAATGTTAGAAAGTATCAAAGTGGTGACATATTTTCTATTTCTCTAGTGCTATTTTCAAAACTAACATTTCAAATCCTCTCTTCTTGATGATAAACAGAATTTATATATTTAAATTAACTAAGATGGCAATCTGATACAAAGTGATACTGATGTATACTTATTTAATTGACAAAAAATGCTCCTGTCAATTTCAAATAAAGGGACTGGATTAAAGGGGTTTTAAAAGACTTTGCTGCTATAATGCCCTGTTTATTTACTCCAATTTCTTTGTTATAAAGATAGTCAGCTTTATTTTACATTAAAATGTCTGTCTGTCTGTCTGTCTGTCTGTTTGTGTAGTGTTACATGGTAGGTCAGGTAGATGCAAGAATCAGAGATATAAGCTCATGTATTTAAGAAATACTAGGGTAGGGCATGAATTGGGGCAGCTAGGAATAATCTAAGCTAAATCAATTGAATATGAAACCAAGAATCATATGCCTGAAAATATGTTTTAACAAAAGATCTATTTATCAGGTCTGCACGTTTCTACCAAGAAACCCTAGGCCCTACGTTCCTAAGGTGAGGGGTATGACCATATTGGTCACACTCTGGGTCACTAGCTTGTCAGCACCAAAAATCTGACAGTATTAAAATGCTTTGTAAAGGAATGACACCTTTAGTCTCAGAATGAGATAAGGTGTAGGTACTCTCCCTTTCAACCGTCTAATATGTCGATTTTGGGGCTACATTGGCATAATATCATCGGCCACTGTTTATGGAAGCCCTTGTCACAGGTGTAACATTCTTGAGCAGTGAAGATATGAAATGAGGAGTCTTTCTAAAGAAAATGATAATGTCACTGCCGGAATTTTACTTATGGCAATGACGTGTTGTTGTCTCCTTTTGAAGGTCTTCAAGTATACATAATAGAAGATAAATATGAGATTTGTGAACCCGAAGTCATTACAGTACAGTTCAAGAGCGACGAAAAACCGCAGACAAAAAGGGGCGAGAAGGAAATCTAAAACTATGAAATGGTGATCGGCTGAAATGCTTGATGCTGTGGTTTGTGATATGTTTCACCATACACTACAAAAGTTGGGAGCGGAAATTTCCTCGTTCTACTTTCAGTGCCGGAAAGAAACATTTACTACAGTACAACTTCAAGTCTCATCTTTGATCGTTTTGTTTCCTGTGCCCTTTAAGTGAGTCTCCTGAACCGCCAAAATTTGAACTTCATATCTTGTTATGTCATTTGCTAGGTCTTTGAGTTGATATTCCTCCCTAATTCCTCTTAGCTTCAAAGTACAGATGTTTAGCTTCCTGTTATAATATCACCGTGTTACAATTATTTATGGACTACATATATTGAGTACTACTATCCCACCTTTCTAACTACAGTTGAAGGTTAAAAACTTTACACACTAGGTGTCACTGAATAAGAAATGTGTTCGAACAAGGAATGTACCATCCCTGGAATCAATTAATAAAAAGAACGAATTGTATTTAAAAAATTGAATTTCAATTACAGATAGCAAGGACACAAATCATACATTTTGATGCAGCATGACGGTAAATTCTGTTTTGACCAGAATTAATTTTGGGTAAAAACGCGCTAAATGTGACATAAGAAAATGTTAGCTCTAAAATTATTCGTTAAGAAGTACGCCCAGTGATGTTAGTAACTAAACGTAACCGAATATGATACCTTTATAAATTATTTTAAGTTTTAAGACGCTACCTATCTGTTTACGTAACCGATAATCTCTTCGTTTTTGATTTGACTACACAGTTCTTTTGGTTATGACAGCCTCTTAAATCTTAGATGTCTTCAAGCTTGAAAAATGTCTTTCTGGCTCAATACGGTGTTGTCAATCCTTCCCACCCCCCACCTCCCCAAAAAACCCCAATAAAAACTAGGGCTTTCTATGAACAATGGAGGGGATGATGAATGCCCAAACGGAATGGTCACATTTTGTATTATGTATCTCATACGTTTTATTAGGGAAATTCTTGGGGGATTTTCCTTTATTCTCCCGACTGACTGCCCAATCTTTACGACCTCAATAATTTTAATAATATTGAATGAGCCCTTATCAAGTATAAGTACGACTATATAAGCACCAAATAATAATTTTGAAAAACTCAGGCAAGCCTCAAACGAATCAAGGATGACAAAATTCTAAATAAAGTCCAAGTAAGAACACTGAGAGTAAATACTGCAGTAGAATATATATGGGTTGAAACATTAGAATTACTTTTACAAAATTTTACCCACGGAACGTAAAGGTAAAATGTTTGAAATAGATAGCAAAAAAACCTTATTCGGAAACTAATCTTATTCGGAAGCACTTTGTAGCTAAAATATTATTTTAATCGGCGAATATCAAAACCATCAAAATAGACAATTCTTCGAGGCCGCTCGAGCATCACTGCCATAAGCTATAAAAAGAATTCGCAAAAATGATTCTTACTTGTTCCGTTAACTTCTTGTGCTCCTCTTTTCCATCTGAGATTTGGGTATTCATCTCTATCATGACATGGGAGTAATCATTCTTAAATCCAGAGCTTTCTTTTGAAAAGAAATCAGCTCTAAAGTATACGTGGGAACTTGAAAAGGACAACAGTATTCCATTTCTAGACGTGGAAATAATAAAGGGTGGTTCCGCCGTCGAGACTAAGGTGTATAGAAAGGATACACACAGTGGCCAATGCCTTGATTTCAATCCTTTTTCCCGGGACAGTTATAAGATAGCGCTAATCAAAACTTTTTTACACAGAGCATTTGCACTATGCAGTAATTGGCAAATATTTCACCAGGAACTTAATATTATCAGGCAGACCTTAGTCAAAAACAACTATCCACAGTGCCTGGTCGATTCCTGTATCAAAAAGATTTTGTACAACAAAATTGGCGTAAAAAAGGATACCGATGTTGCTGAAACAAAAGTGGTCAAATTATTTTATCGGGGTCAATGGTCTACCCATGCCACAAAGGAAGAAAAAACTCTTAAATTGATCATTAACAGCAACATTAGACCGCTTACACAAAATACGAAAGTTAAATTGCAAGTGTGCTATCGATCAGCCAAACTTTCGAACATCATTAGTAAAAAAGGAAATGGAGACGATCACGTGGTCATTTATATGCCCGGATCCTGTATGTAACGGCAGGAATATATATTGGTTACACCACGAACAGGATCGGTACCCGAGCTAGGGGGCATAAATATAATGGCGCCATAAAAACACACATAGGAGAACATGATGATGCTGTAGACATTGCCAGTCATATGACGATCCGCGATCGGTCGAACATTACTTGCAACTTACAAATAGCGGAAGTACTTTTAATAAAGAAGGAGAACTCATAAATCAACAGAAAGGACGAATGTTTTACTCGTATACTAAAGATATTTTAATTGTTTTATCCCCATCTTTCCACCCCTCGTTTTACAATAATGGAACCCTTTTGTAATTTTATCTATTATACTTTACTTGTCCATTCAGTTTCATCTTACACGCATGATAATTTTAGCTTTAACAATTCCCAACCATTATACCCTTCCGTCTAACCTGTCTTATTACTGTTTTTAGAACCGTGAATATTTATCATTGCATTGCTTGACATTTTGTATTGATCTAATTTTTACGTGCGACATGCATATTGTAAAATACTTGTATATAAACGTTGTTACCCATCATTTTATTTCACTTGAGAATGGCAACAGCGAGTGCCGAAACGTTGTGTGCAATTTTAAAATTGTATCTAACGAAATGGATTTCTTTCACTGTGTTAAGAAACCTCAGGACGCATAACGTTCACAGAACTTGAACGAACAGCAATTAGGCTTACCAAAGCGAAATGTGATATTGACTTTAATGTCTTTTGTGAAAGAAATGAGTTGCTTCCAAAATATGCAAGTTATAAGCTACAGCAATAATGATTAAGTGAGCAGATTGAGGCCCGGTCAAACCGCCAATGTAGAACTTGCGTCAATTAGAACTAGAAGCGTAACCTGTCTGTTATTCATACACAATAGGAAATAAAATAAGCAATTCCTAACCTATGCTGAGACAACAATGGGCAGAGTATAAATCAGGATATAAATTGTCACTGAATACGTTATCCACAATTTGCTGCGCAAAGGCCTGTTCAGTGAGTTTGGAGAGTAGTAGTAAGTAGGAAATCCTCGTTGACAGGTTCTCAATTTATTTGTTTAGAGGTTCGTATTGAAATAGTTTCTTTCCAACGCTTGAAGAATACACCATTAATAACAGATAGATTAATGACGGAGGTCAAAGGTGATAATAATACACCTGAGTAGCTTTTGACGATGTTAGTTGGAATGATGCCATTGGCAATTGTAGAGTTACAAGAAGTCTTGATAGGCTTTCCGACTTCCTCTGATTTAAATTGTCGAAATGAGTAGATGTTGGCCTGTTGACATAAAAAAACACACTATTCCTGTCGAAGATGAGACGAAAAATCTCAACTTTATTTGAGAAAAATCCATTTGCAAAGCTTTTATTGCCTCCGTCAAGCAGATAAGGAATTTGATTGGAAGGCGAAATTAGTTACTTTGTTTCTTTATTTCTTGTTAAATTATGATAGCTTTGGGGGTATAGTAATCACTAGCAGTTTTGTAAGTGTGGTGTCGTAAGACGTTCGTGGTTCTCGTAGAGTTGAAGGGGTATTTGTGTAAAAATCCCTTTTAATAGGTTATTTCTTACGACACCCAAGTCATTAGATCAGATTTTTCTAAAACATGCATGCATTTAACGATGCAGCGATCAGATACAAATATAGAAGACTGAGCATACTTTTTCCATGTAGTTGGGAATTCTTGTAAGAAATGTGGTACTGGTAACTGAATGACAAGTAGCGTAAGGTTGTGTGTACAGCACGACAATGGGTTATTGAAGACTATAAATTCTGAAAGTACAAATGAATTTCCTTCGAGAGATCAAGTCGTTGTCGCTTGAAAAGATTCACATATAAATCATGCAATTCCACAACCATGGTGTAATTTCCACGCGCATTCTAGTATATCATAACCCTGACGAGTTCATCTGTCTGTGCAGCTTCCTCCTCATCTAACTTGAACCATGTCTCCGCAATAGCAAACAAAACAATATTGACACGATAAGCATACGGAGGTAGCAGAACATTTGCCAAGACGTTCCATGAGTGTTGTGTGTTTCCTATGTCTTCGAGTTGGAGAAAATGGGAGACGTTGCACATGTGCTAAATTACAAAGATTTGGTATACGAGAGTGTAACGGGACCGACTTGATTCGTAGAGGAATGAAGTGTGTCGGAGCTGATTCAGTAGATTCATTTGCTTTCAAAGATCCTTCTCTAAAACAAATTTTTTTTGGTCTTTCGGCTATTGTAACATATATAACTGCTGTAAACCGAAACGTAAGTATATGATTTTATATCATGGTTTTCAATGCTTGGAGACCTTTGACGTTGAATTTAAGGGGTTTGTATTGTGAAGTCTGTGGCAAAAGATGTGTTTTATCAATATCATGGGGTAAGGTAGTCAAGACAAGAAGTTCCAATCAGATGCATGTCTGATCGGAATAGAATACAAGTTGTTACGCCTTGTTTCATGTTCTAAAGGTAGAAAGAGTTCCAAAAACATTAGGCACACAAGTATTTATGACAAATATCGGGACCAATAGTGAGAATGAGAAGTCTCAACTATCGCAGCTAAACAACTTAAAAAACAAAATATGTTTATTATGTCAGAAGAAGTGAATAATTGTTTTCACAATTACACGTCATTATACCTATTTTGAATGCCATATAACTTTATTTATGTATTTGGAACCGTTATGTGTGATTTTTGAGTACAAACTAATTTAAACGTTAGCTCCAATTATAAGCTCATCAAATACGATAATACCCTTAATTAGTATTAATTATCTCTTAATTAGCATGGATGTGTTTGAAATTTATTTAGAAAAAAATCAATTTTAAATCATTCTGAAAAAAAAATTGTCAAATTTATGAAAAACCTCTCGCGTTATATAGCCCTTTAAAAATTTTCACCATATATGGTAAACTTTTTAAAGAGGGTCACGTGACTAGACCAAGAACAATGACGGCCATTTTATTAAACCAAAGTTTTCTACTTAAAAGATAGGAAAAGTTAGAAAGTTCCAGGAACTTCGAAAAAAAGCATTCAAAAGTTATGTAACAATATTTACAGCCGGGGGGCTATAGCCCCCATCCCTCTGTGATAGGTGGGATTAAATTCTGTTGCTATGTTCTTTGCCACAGAGTAACGTCAAATCTGGGTTTCTTATCCTTCAGTCTTATCAATAAATGTTATTACAGTTATAGTTCCAAATAGTTATATTGTAGTTATAATTAATACTATCCGAACTTCAAAATGTATTGTATGTTAGGAGCCGGCAAGAGTTTCATAGTATTCTGAACGACCAAATACACTGAAAGCGCAAAAGCAATCACTTCTTTCAAATCAATAGTTTCACCGTATCATCAATTTCTATAGTATTCATGGAATAAAAATATATAACGATCCAAAATGCATCTGCAGACCTGTTGATGTTCTGTTACAACAATAAAAATATCGAAGACTGCCCTCTGGCGTGATGAGTCTCTTAAGATTGAATTCTTTAATGGCGACCATGTGAACTACGAAAGTCGAGCTTTTCACTGTTGCTATTTGCTATCGTATAAGCGTGCTTCTCGTTTTTGAAGGGGAACGTCAAAAGTCTCACGCTTTGTTTATTATTTGACAAGTTCGTCTCCTTTAAATTTCAGAAAAAGGTTACTTAGAAGTATTAGTAGCTCGAGAGGGGTATTACCTTAGGGGCTGCAAACATCGATTTTCCCTAACAACGTTGTTTCGACGTTTTCCTTTAGATTTGAAAACGTCTTAAGAAAACTCATCCCTCCCAAAACGTCCAAACGACGATGTTGGGGGAAAAGTCGATATGTTTGCGGCCCCTTAGCCCTTTCAAATTTCGTCTCCCTTTAATTTTCGTCCCCAGGAGGCGAGAATTAAAGGGAGCGAATTGAAGGGTTAGCAGAGGGTGTGTGAAAATTAAAGGGAGTAAAATAAATTTTTAAAGTTCAGGAGGGGGGCAAAATTAAAGACAGTCAGGTAGGCAAAGGCATAAATAAATTGGCATTGTGAAGAAGTTAAGCATGTCTACTTCAATACCACAGATAATAAAATTACATTGGAGGCTGGTACTTTTTTAAAGGTGTGCCATTGTTTACACCGTAATGTAAGCCTGCAATGGTTTTCCCTGTACTTACTATATATGACAATCCCGCTAACGAGAAACATCATTATTTATATATTAAAATAAAAAAGTTTCCAGCCGCGGGGCTACTACCCCCCCCCCCTACCTCGTTGGGTTAAAACCCTAGACGTTGGTTCAATGACACCCTTATGGGACTTCTTGCGGAAGATGTTTCATATTTTTCTCCCGGAATTTCTTTTCTGCCGTGGAAAAAAAGTGCAGTGGTAATTTCCGCAGTAGCTTGCCTTCACCGCGGCATTTTAAATCTAATTGCAGGGGCTGCAGTATGGGTAGGTTTGCAGGGGTATTCCGTTTTGCAATATTATTTCACAAAAGGAAAATTCAAAAACGTAGGGAACAAGCAAAGAAATACAATGTACCCAATAAGTTTGTCTGCCTCTAATTTTCGTCCGGGGGGGGGGGGGGGAATAAAAAGGGTAAAAAACGAAAAACCGGGGGGCAAAAATAAAATGAGGCGAAAATTAAAGGGGGGAAAAATTAAAAGGGAGCAAAACGAAGAACCAGGGGGCAAAAATTAAATGGAGCGAAAATTAAAGGGAGGCGAAACTTGAAATGAATAAGTTATACTCTCGAAGGTGGAGAAACCGAGAGTTAGATAACGGTTTTAATGACGCAATATCTCTCTGATGCTGTTTAAAGAGCTTAGTAACTTTGCATATAAATCAAGTATTGTATGTTCACAATTGAATCTGATACACCCTGTTTACTTGACATTCGGGACAGAGATATTAACGTCAATGCCAGAGCCAAGTATGAAGTTATCAATGAGAAAGGTGTTAGATTTCTGTTCTCGTGTTGTTACAGTGACAAGATTTGGATCGTTTGACGGATGTAGCATCGATAGAAGTGTTAGTCCTCGATGATTCTTGGAATTTTAATGGCGGATTCACTTCCTTCTGTCCAACAAAGGTCTAGCTCGTTAGAACCTGATATTCCGTCGCCATATACTTGTCTTCATTAAAAGTGTTCTTAATAACAGTCATCACAATTGAAGGGGAAAGATCTACATTAGTACTTCCGGGTCCAAGAGATAAAATCATATTTTTGTGACTCCATATCAAGTTCGGTCATTTGGAAACGTTGCATGAATATCGAAATTGTTAAAACTTTCTTTGCATCTTATACCAAGAACAGCGCTTGGGGAATTTAAGGATCGGCCTTCGTTTAAGCATGCTATGTTTTATATGAGAAACAATATAGCGTACATAATCATCTAGTAAGCAAGAAGTGGTCTCCAACCCCTTTGTTGCAACATGGGCAATGAGGTTCGTTATTTGTTCAATTCCATCAACTATGTTATGACAAATTAACATTTCACGTTTAAATGAATCAAGCAGTCGTAAATCTTTATTACCAATCTCATTCAAAGTCTACTAAGAACTGGCTTGTTTACATCTAAGACACATCAGTGTTTACTGTAGTTGTTCTTACAGTATTTACTGTAGTAGTACAGAGGAATAAAGTAGGCCTACTATTTATACTGTACTCCGTTGTGCGCTACTAACGACAATAATACATCGTGTCAATTGCCAGTCACTACATATCTGCACTTCCGCACCACAAAAAGCGGTCTACATGGGTGGGGTCATGACACATAGTCATCCAAATAAGTCAGAGGGTTGAAAACTTGAGGAAAGTACTACGTAGATAGGAACTGGCGGAGATCAGTCTTGGTGTGGAACAGGAACAGGAATGGCAGAAGGACCTGCGGATAACTCAAGAAAAGTTATTGAAGAAGACAAGTCGTCGGTAGCAGACCTTTTAAAGGGTAAAAGATTCTCAGACTAGCAGGTTTTCCCATCCAATAATTTGTACGTAAAAGAACCAAGTTGCTTGAGAATATTGTATGGATAATGAAAGTGAGGCATATCTTTGGTAGCAGCTTAAAGCTCTAGACATATCTTAAGAATTTTAAGGCGAGAACCAGGGGCATGTGAATTCTTAAAAGCGACAACAATGCGTCAAAATGTAGTTTCATCTGGGCTTACTCTGATGAACATGATTATGAATGGGTGAAGAGTTAGGCATGGAAGTGGGCAAAATGTCAAGAGGAGTAGGCAAATAGCAACTACGTAGAAGGAGAGCTGGAGACTTTCTGTTTTAGAATGGCCTTGAATACAATAGTGGATAAGAAAATGAATCCTAGAATTCATTGAATTGTATTTAACTGTTTAAATAATGTCCCTAAAGGTACACTTGAAGTGCTCGACAGGGTCATTACTACCAGGCTGAAAGTTACAGACATAAAAAATTGTGTAAGATTGTAAGTAAGACTGTAAGATAAGTAAATTGGGGTCCGCCCTTAATTTCATCTTATTGCTAGAATGGAGGTCTCAAGCAAACGTGAAATACCTAAAGCGTCTAGATGAACTTGTAATCGTAAAATTTGAACAGTCTTAAAGGACGTAAAGGATTCCTGAATCATACATTCTCGCTGGTAGAGTGCCGCCTGTGATCGAAAATGTGACCCAAATAGTAACTTGACATACGGACTCTATATGTCCCACGTAACTTGACAAGGAGCAAAAACTATTGATTTTTCCCGATCGATCTCCGTACAAAGACTGACACTTGCGAGTTTAGAAGTCTCAAAAGCCACCGCTTCTTAAATTGTTAAATTTGGCATATGCTTAAACTATACTTTTTTATTTTTAAGTTTCATTGTGTTTGCACGTCAGCACTTTCCGGAATTTGACACAAGGAAAGAGAAAACAAGTGTAGGTGGTTGACCTGCTAAGATGATGAAAGTTGAACCAGCCAATAACAAATATACTTGAAAAGTATTCAGATCACGGTAACGTTGAATGCCAAGCCGAGTTATAATATTAGACCAAAGTTGAATTCGTCAGTTTCAAGTTAGACTTAAGTTTGAAAAATAAGTGAATATGTAATGAAAATATTATCCATTGTCCACAAATTTTGGTGCAAGTTAATTTTTGTCAAAGTTTAAGCGGCGCTCGGCCCCCATGCCCCCCCCGCTCCTTGTGCTCTGCTTAAAGTCGTCTCCCTTTGTCACTACTTATTAAATTATCATCATCAAGGTCAAATAGATACTACTACCTAGGAATTAAAACAGAAAAGACCAATATTAAGGCATACAGTCAAAAGTGAGAGAGTGAGCATAGTTAAACATTTTCTTTTAGTTAATAACATATGTGCAGTTTAAAACCGTTAAGCTTCGATACAAGGGAATGACAATGTACTCATGGAATTTTAATTAGCTAATACACAACTGGTCATAGATAAAACTTAGTACAAGGAGTTTCATTCGAGAACAGACTGAAACTATGGACAGTACTCAAATTAATTAATCTGTAAGAAATATAACCCTTTCTGCTAAAAATAATAGTAGTTACCAAACCTATAACAATTTAAGCAACGATCCATTCGCTTCTCTATAAGAAGTGACAATTGCGTTTATGTTTAGGTGTGCTCTCGATCGACGTGCGTACTACTGCAACCCCTAGCATATTTGACTTGTATTACGACGACCGACTCGAACATTAAGACTTGCCACAACAACTCGCAGAAGTTGCAGAAAGAAAGGGAACTCAGATGTGTTTCAAACTCATATTCGTCGATACGCATCACAAGGAAGAGTCAACGAAAGGCTCAACCCAAAACTCTGCCAACTAATTACAAAATAATTCCATTTATACATCATTAAAGCACGTGGTTACCCACGCAATTTCTAATTATGCAACGGTAAGTTTTATCAAAAGCCTATACTTTCTTCAACTATAATGAAAAGCTGTATATCGAGTGTATCCAAGGTTAATTGGCTCACTATCGCGCTTGCACGAAAAGATTTCATTCGCTTTCATTAAAATGTCTACGTTTATTAAAGCCGTAAGGGTGTCAATCCAAAATCTGGCAAAGTGACTTAAATTCCCCTTCTAAATTTAAGTTCTGACCCAGTTTTAACAATTTTTCTTTATTCTCAACAGAAAGCTGGCTTAAATTGGAGTCTCTAGCATCCAAAGCTTTCAAAATTAGTGAAAATGTAGATCAGCTGATTCATTATAAAATTAAACTCTCCAAAAAGAGGTGAACATAGATAGTGGACCTATTAACGTGCGTATTGCGATATAAAAATGCTTAGGATAGTGCAATTAACGCTGGACAGATGGAGAAGTAAGTATAGGTAGGTGGGAAAGGAGCAGGTGGGCAGACCTAGTTAGGAGGGTGTAGGTTGATAGGTTTGGGAAAGTAGGTAGTTAGGGGTAGTTGCATAGGTAGGTAAAGTTAGATAGACATGTGTGATTGGGTAGGTAGGTGAAGATTGGTAGAACATGGTAGTTGGATAGGTAGTTAGTGATAGTTATAGAGGTAGGCACAGGTAGTTTTATAGGTAGACAGGTAGGTAGGGGTAAGCATGTAGGAGTAGTTACGTAGGTAGGGCTAGTTAGGTAAGAGTAGGTATGTAGATAGGTATAGATAGGTTCAGGTAGTTGTATAGTACAGGTAGATGTGGGTAAAAAGGTAGGAGTAGATAGGGAAGTAAAGGTAGATAGTTAGCAGCAGTTAGACATGTAGTTTGGGTAGGTAGGTAGGTAGGTAGGAGTAGTTAGATTTGGGCAGGTAGATAAAGTTTAGCAGATAGTTTGACTCATCAATTATCTCTGGTTAGATTTAGTCAGGTAGCGGTAGGTGGATAAGGTTGGATAGGTTTGATCCAGCACTTAACTCTCAGTCTGTACCCTGATGTCCATCTTCTTTTACTTCCTCAGAAATTACATATAAACCATCGAGCTAGAAGTGTGGTGTTTAATAGAGGGTTGCGTTCTTTTGAGGAAACACAGTATATCATGATATAGGCTTATCCTTTTATTCAACTGTTATATTGATATCAGGGGCAGTGACTGGAGAAAACAAACAGGTTTGGTTTGTGCTCTTTAGAGGCGCCATGGCCCTGTGGATAGTTCACTTTCTTTCTATGCTATGGGGTATGGGTTTGATTCCCCAGGTGGCCATTGATAACGACAAGAAGTGCATCCAGTCTTAACGTGCTCTAAGCTCCAAAAAAAGTCTCATATATATGGGCACCGCCCTAGCCCCTGTTTAAAGGAGATACACTGGATAAAACTAATAAAAAAGTTATTCTAGTTTTTTTTTTGTAGTTTAATTAAACCTCTCTAAGAGAACACCTCACATCTCGATCACAGATCAGCCCTAAATTCAGAACAAAGGATCTGGAAAACCTCTCTAACAGAACACCATCACCACAATACCGATGCAAATTACTAACTCGAGGAAGGAGATGTGGATGAGGTGGAGACTATTGCTGAGGTTTCCTTCCAATTTCCCATTTATGTGAAAGCACCAGTGCTCTATAGCTGTCTCGACAAGGCGAGGGAACCTCTAATTGAGAGAGGAATTACGGAGACTGCTGATCATCTTATGTCTGGTCTAGAGATAATCAAAGACCAGAGAACAGACCGGCAGACTGTACTTAGTGACTTCTTCCCATAGAATTAATATAATACACTAGAATGGAAAAGAGGCTGTTGTTCATTTATTTTCTTTGGGGTAGTATGGAGGCCGCCATTTGCCACAACTAAGATGGTACCTTTGCCACAACTGCCACAACTGTGAGTCATGAAGAGTATCTGTGTTGGTTCTGCATGCTTGCCGAAAGGATTGCATTTTTCCATGGCTCGATTTAATTGTATTTTATTGACAATATAGGACCGCAGCCTTCATAGACAGCTCATAAATAGGATCTAGCAATGTGTATCTACCGTGGAAGCAGGTTGAAGTAACGTTTTAGTAATCGTTACCTTAAAATTCAACAAAAGTGTAGCCAATTGCTGGTAAACAGATAAAGTAATAGAACTTGAGGGAATGTACCAGAGTGAGTAGTCCACTGAGCAAAATCAGATGTTTGAACAAAGCAAAGCATCATTGGCCTCAGCTTTAATGCTCTTGAAAGTAGTTGTTATCGTGACATTATGCCCGAACAAATCTAAGCATTTTTGTGAATAACAGCATACACTACCAAAACGGAATATGGCAAAATTTTGAATGCAGACTGAAGGTGTTGAGCGAACCAGCAAAGGATCTACCAAAAGCGTAATGTGTGGTAGCTGTAGCCCTCCTTCACTGTATTCTTAGACATTCAACTTTCCCGATTAAAAGTGATAGATAATGATGAAGCTCGTTATTTCCTGGAGGTTGTGCTGCATGTCGAATTATTAAGAAACTTTTTTGGGTAGGACTCGTTAGTGTTCACTTCATCAGTTAACACTATCAGAGGGGTCAGTAAATAGGTTTATTGTTATTAAAAACTTAAATTAAGTACCAGTTATTATTTTGAGTGCTACATGATTTCCTGGAATGTTACAAAATTTGTTTACAATAAGTGATATCATTCGGGCACTGACTGATAAATAAAAATTACATTGGAAAAGTAACTTGACAAGATTTTAGCATGGGGTTAAAGCAGGGGTCGGCAGTATATTTTGTAAAAGGCCCAAAACAAAATTCTTGTATTTAGTTGAGGCCCACACAAATACGTCCCAACTTGCGTACCAAGTCACCAAGAGTCCGCGCAGCGATCTGCCGAAACATAATTATAATTATTAACACATAAAGTATTAGGCTTTCATGCAGGTGCGTCCTTAATTAGTACCCTCTTGTTTTATGCACAATCTGCAATAAGCGCACAGTAGAACACGATTACTAAAATATGGCGCATGGTATAAAAACGTTTGTTTTGAAAATGAACTGGTCACACCAAAAAGTCATTTTGTATGAAACCGGAATGGTGATGGCCCCATCGGGTTTTGCAAGGAGTGATTTCCTCTACGTACCTGCTAGATACATCGTTGCACCGCCATTTTTTCAAATCTTTTATCCATTTTCGGTTCTTGCTTTTTCATTTTCCGTTAAAAACATTTCATTGCTTGTCATTTTTTCGTGATGAGCGGCGAAACACTGAAGGTCTAGAATAGTTTCTGAACCTTTTAATGTACTCGTACCCCTTGAGCTTTCATAAAACGTCCCCCTGTCTAAGATGACTACGCAACAATGGAACTGACAACATGTCTGGTACCCCTTGCTTTGAAACCCTTAGGGGTACATGTACCGCCAGTTAAGAACCAGTTAAGAATCAGTCTTGACTGTATTTTCTTAATGTTACGAAGAGAAGCCTTAGACAACGTGGTGGATCAAAGCTTCTGACGACGTACCGGACCAAGGCCTCTGACGTCGTAGTGGATCAAGGCCTCTGACGAGGTACTGGATCAAGGCCTCTGATGTCATAGATTCTCAGGTCGTGCCCTTCTCTAATATTCTCTGATACTGGCCATAACACTTTTCTGGACAGTTTCCTATCACTGCACAGTCTGCTTGCGTTACTACACTATACTAGTGTTTAACTATTTAGGTATACAATTTTCAAGCTATATATATTGGGCTGGTATCAAATTCGCCCTAAATTTCCACATGAATTATAAAAATTTGCACCGTTCCTCGTAAACCATCTTCGTAAACCTAATCAAATATAGGTTACATGGCACCAGAATGATCCCAAGTTGTAAAACCAAGATATTTCTACACAAACTTTACTGCTCACAATCCTGAGGATTACCGTATGCCGTAAGTGTTATTACGCCTCTATCAGGCTGCCTTCACTCGATCACTTGATTCGTTTAAAATCCATGTCAGTCCTGTCACTGCACTGTAGTCCATAACAGTGAAATGTATTACTGCAAGCAATTGTGCTTTGTTAGCCATGACAACAAAACATTCATCAAGAGTTCTCTCTACCCAGCGTGCAGACTGGTGAGCAAACTCTTCGAAACATAGGGGACTATGCAATAACATTATTTAGATCAGAGATTACTAAAACAGCAGTGCCGGTTTTCCCAGTAGCATGTAACAGGTCCTATAATTTCCAAAAATACGTTTAAGGTGACGACAGTTGATTTATCTACTGACTGATTAAGAGAGTGGTAAATTAACTCACTTATTCACTCACTCATTCATTCATTCATTCATTCATTCATTCACTCATTTATTCATTCATTCATTCACTCATTTATTCATTCATTCATTCATTCACTCATTTATTCATTCATTCACTCATTTATTCATTCATTCATTCATTCATTCACTCATTTATTCATTCATTCATTCACTCATTTATTCATTCATTCATTCACTCATTTATTCACTCATTCATTCATTCATTCACTCATTTATTCTTTCTTTCATTCATTCATTCATTCATTCATTCATTCATTCATTCATTCATTCACTCATTTATTCTTTCATTCATACAGAACAGGAGATTTTCACCTGTGTTTTACGCGTGTTTATCCATCACGATGATAGTGACAGTATAACTTTTACCTTATCTTCACAATTTCTACAAGGGCACAGCGCATAAGCCTAATCTTTGCATAAAATAATCCGTTGAAACTGCAGCTGCAAGGGTTGCCAGACCTACACAATATTTTCTTTGTTTTCGTTTCTTGAGTCATTCCTCCTCTCTGCCTCATAACTAGCAGGATATGGTTAGTTTGGCACCACTTACAATTTGCCTGTTTTGGGGTTATCAAGTATTAATAAGTTAGTGAAGAAACAGATATTCAAACAGCTAATACATATCTTTCACATTCGATTGAAAGTTTGGAGTGCTTTCGGGTCAGAAAGGAAGGTGATAGCATCGATCAAAATATTGAATAATTGGTAAGAACTTGCATTGCATTAACTACGAAAGTAATGTGTAGTGGCTCTAGCGTACCTGCTAGTCTGGACGTCATCTCAGGTTTCACGCGACTATTTCCAAACTGAATCGCAGTAGTAAGTGGCTGAATTAATGCAATACAATCTAAATTTGGGGAAAATAATAAGAATGTTATTTTTAGAACAGACATGCATCTAATGTTTTACAGGTGACTACACTAATGAGGAAAAGAGCCTGTTTAACTGAAATAGACACATAGCTAACATGTCCAACATTCTCCTGTGGTGTGCAGTTATTCCTATGATATTCCAGAACCGTTCGTTGTGTTGAATAGCATTGAAGACTTTTAGGCTACGTTAAAAGCAGAAACGACGAAGATTTCTTTATTAGTACAGACAGTAAAGGACTGAATCTAAGAAGCCGTTATTGTTTTTGCAAATGAACTGAAAGACCCATGTGGCTTCATATCTATAACACCAGACACTTGAATGTTTCACAAACCAGAAGTGGAAGACCCCGGATGGATTCTGCCCATTTAAGTTAACCTAAGGCGTACACTGCCGTAAATATCGACCGTGTAAAAATGTCTTGATTGCATGGAATCAATGAAAATAGCAGGGATAAACGGCGTTCTGTTAGGAAGCAGGAGGCAGTACTTGGTGGACCAAAGCATAAACTAATTGGAAGTGTGGATATCCATTTAAGCAGAATTGTCAAGGTCAGTTTTGCTGGTATTGTTATGTTGTAACACTCGTGATAACCATTGACTCTGCTTCTTTAACATAACATTTCGTTACATTAGTGGCATGGCAACCATTTATGGTAAGAAACACCAATGCCATTTATCCTATACTTGGTTATGTAATTCCCTCTTAACTTTAATCTAGATCTAGATAGGATTAAGAAAGGTTGGTTACTTATGGTAAATGTCATGTAAATAACCAAAAATAACTTTAATGGCCTGAAAACTATCATTTAAATGTCACCAGTTATTTCATATCTGTCATTGGTTACTGGAACTACTCCATCTAATGTACCAGAGGTCGAAATAACATCTGGACGTCGGATTTCTCCGATCATTCTCAACAAGCGTCTGGTCGAGACAACACTGAAGATTTCCCAAACATACGACCAGAGATTAACAAAACAGAAGGAAGCGCCAAAAAAACCTGCACCACTTCAGCGCACTTTGTTTGCTGTTGTCTTCCCTTTGCCACCGCATTTCAATTGTAGCTGTGCCGCTATCAGTTTCCCCAGCCCTGCTACCAAGCAAGAAGCTATCTCCAAAAACCTCACTCAAATATTCCTTATTTCAACCCCTGTGTACAGCACCTAAACGTCAGAAAATGGGATACTGGTCACAACAGTGGACAAATAATATTATTAACTTTCATTTAACGCCCAAGTTTTAAAATTGATCATTGGTTCTGTTGAACCTGATGTATAGTCACCTTGCAAAAATACAAAATTGAAGTTCACTTGAATTATCAATGCCTTTCATGTGTGCAGCGGTTCCCCACTTTCCTTTTGAAAATGCCTTTTGTTGACACTATTTCTCTTATGATTAGATGAATCATTAGCAGCATCTTACATACTATTGCCTGGTTGATCCTGCTGTGCCTTTTCCATGCTACAGCAAAATTCAAAATAGTTAGTGTTGCACTGTGCGTTTCTCGTGGCCTCTACCCCATGAAACATTCATTTAAGAAAGGCAAGTACAATTGTTTTGGGTGATAAGGTTTAAGTTTAAAACTATGTAGATTATAAGTATTACTTAAGAAGCATAACAATGCACAACATTTGCCTGCTACATCTTTTATCCATTTTGTAAATCTTGTTTATTTTTATGTTCACACCTTTAGAAACGATCTCTCTTGGATGTCCTTGATATCCTGAATAGAAAGAAAAAGGTATGTTTCTTTCATTAGAAGTGTTTTAATTTCTTACGTGGGTGTATTAGACAATTTATTACTGACACAACAATTAAGGGGATCCAGGACTTATAAATAAATGGCATGTTTTATCTTACATTGTAGAGATAATATAAATAAATAAATAATAAATAAATATCTAATAATTACATATATATAATAAATAAATAAAAAATAATAATAAATAATAATAAATGATAATAATAAATAATAATAATAAATAATGCATTTATATAGCATTGTATCCACTACTTACTCTAAGGCACTCCACAGTTCTACATGTGCAAATTAAAGCTAATTACGTTACTATGTAATGACCTAATGCCCAATCAAGAAAATATTTGTTTAAATACATTAAGTCTTTAAACTTCTCTTCAATCTATCGAGTGAAACGCTTAGCCTAATATCAATTGGTAGGGCTTTTCACAGTTTTGGATCCGCAACGGAAAATGCTCTATCTCCATAGGTCTTCATTCTATGCTTAGGTAAAATCAAAAATTGTTCATTTGATGATCTCAACATACAAGAAGGGCCATAATAATGTAACAAATCATTTAGATACGTTAAGATATACAAACGTGTAGATATATGCTGTTTGTTGTACTGGCCTACCCAAGTGCTGATGAGTGTACCTATCAATTAAACAGCTGTTCAAAATCTACATTTGTGGATAAATCAGGCATTGTCAAAAACATAAAATATTAGGCTTAACAGCTTACCATCCTGGTGTGTCTGTGCTTTCTTGAAATATGGCAAACAATTGGCATAGGACCATCCTTTAGCACCCTCTTCTTCCCAACGATCATAATCATATGCATGGCCTCTGACATATGCCATTGCATTGAGGGAAGATGAACCACCCCAAACACAACCTCTTGGCCAGTACATCACTCTAAGAAATGACAAAACGTTTTCGAAAAATCATAAAGGAATGGCATTTTCAAGATAATTAGTTAACATAATGTGTTGAACTCATATTTATTTATGTTAAACAATCCTAACAATCATTTTTATTTTCTTCCCTTTCCACACTGAAGAATTAACTCACATCCTTGTAGAGTGGTGGGGGTGGGGGCATTTTTTCCAAACTTTAGCAAGATGTTACACCAAAGGCTTTTTCCTTATATACAATATTTGTTAAAAATTTAAGTACTCAAGTATTAAAGTAATGAACAACAGTAATTAGGGGGTCTAGGGTCCTTAGTTCTTGTAGAGGGTGGAATTAACCAGTGTAATATTATCTTATGAAAATAAATCTCAAACCCTAAACAGTCGTATTTTTGGTAAATATTAGAATAATTAAATGACATTAGGAAGGGAAGTAAGAAAACCATTGCAAATTATCAAATTATTTATGGTGGCTAATTCAAATGCACTAGGAATATGATGATGTTGATGATGACGATGATGATGATGATAGTGATGATGATGATAATAATGATGATGATGATGATTATTATTATTATGTTGATGATGATGATGATGATGACGATGATGGTGATGATGATGATAATAATGTCTCGTGTAACTGAGATGTAGCTTTCTTAGTTTCAACAATGGACTTTTATCACAATAAAATCCAAAACGAAGTCGGTCCCGAATCGAGCTCATTAGGACGTAGGTTTACCTTGTTAAATGTAGGCATATAAAGGAAAGCATCATTTATATTTGCGACTAACATCATTGAAAGGGATATATATTTTTTAGTAGTTCAAAAATATACTCAATCTTTCGTGGACATCTCTTAAGGGAACAAGGATTTATAGTCCTTTCAACATCTAGAATTGATCGCCTAGAATTTAGTTTAGCAACAGTAGACTCATCTCATCGGTCGATACAGGCTGAAGAGGAGAGAGTTATACATGCGAACGACCGAAAATATATTAATATGCAAACTATTGCAGTCAGTTAGAGCCAGCCCCGTAGCCACGGGGAGCTATAGGGGTCTAAGGCGCTCTAAACATAAACTAAGCCCCTCTCCCAACTCTCCTGTCAAGTTTCAAGTTTGTTTTTTCCGAAAATATTCGCAATGTCAGTCCCCAAACTCCGAAAAGTCCTTCAAAGTTCAGAGTAGCCCATTTGAATTTCCAATTCTGGCTACGTTCTTGGTTGGTGCGTATACAGGCAATTAGAAACATAAATGTTATGGAAATATTGAGTATAAAAGTGTCACATCAGCCAGGATAACACCGTGGAAAATATTTAAAAATCGTTAGGAAGAATTGGCTCTCAAACGTTTTTAATTTTTCTTATTTGTTAAAAAATAATGATCGAGAGAGGATAGCACTTTACCCCTTTATACTTATATCAGTACAGATGCACTTCAGGTACCACCCTGGAAAATTTGTGGTATAAGTTTCACTTTCCAACAGTCGAACAGACCTTTAGATAAGAGGAGCCTAAAAGCTTGGACCACACACGACAAATTACTCTAAAAATTTCCTATCTTCTTAAACTGCCCGAAAATTTTATATACTTAAATTTGCTGTTCCTTTTGGGCCAGCATCACTGCTAGGCACTGTCGGCAATGAGTTCCTGTGCTTATTAAGTAACGAAGCTGGACAAAGGAGTAAAATTTTAATTCAAACACGACTTTGAATTGCTATTCCTACCCCTAAATGGACCTCTAACATGAATGAAAACGTTGCTACCAAGAAATGTTTGGACCTGAACCCCCAGTCCCCGTCAGACTAAATCTGTGTCGTTTTATTTATTCCCATTCAGAAAA
Organism: Alatinidae sp. Z8VKAUB7J3; assembly: GCA_010016025.2. Lineage (NCBI taxonomy): Eukaryota > Metazoa > Cnidaria > Cubozoa > Carybdeida > Alatinidae > Alatinidae sp. Z8VKAUB7J3. The sequence continues at coordinate 72,763,527 of JAAAKM020073195.1, read as the reverse complement.
ATTCAATCTTCGGAAAAAGTTAATTATCTTTGGTTCCTTGAGAGTACAGAACTATTGTTTGTTTTGTGGAACTCCCCCCCCCCCCCCCCCCGCCGGGGCCCCCCCCCCCCCTTTCACATGCATCTCATACAAAGGAAAGGTAGGGGAGAACTTTAGAAAAAAAAACACAGAGAAAAACCTGCAATCAATCAACAAACACCTGTTAATCTAATCTCACAAATGCCAAATATATTTTTTCGCTTTCAATTGTGCCATTTTCATGTTCTCCTTTTTCGAAGGGTAATCTCACATTCCACGTGCTTATTTCTAACTTGTTCCTGCACTCCCTGCTCATTCAGAGTTACATAAGCGAGCGTAGCAGGTTTATTTTCCATGCTGCTGTTTACGCTGTTCAACTAATTATTATTTGACTTTGAGACCATTCTGTAATAGGCTTGGAGATGATACTGTAGTAAGGCCCCCAACCCTTTCCTACAGGCTATTTGTCCGTAGCTGGATCTAGATGGCCGCTGGCTCGCTAGGAGCTCATCCGCCCTTGGTGACAGCTTCTGTATTCTTGATGTTGGGTGTCTAGCTACCCTGCTCACTTGTCGAAAGACCAGGTGCGGTAGTCAGTTTAGTCGCCGACTGTTTGACGTCGACCCTTCTTTAGTCGCTTCTTACGACACACAGAGGTACTTATGGGCTATTCTAATCAAATGCCAATACGGGACTAGGAGAGGCAGAACTGAATTCAATTGCATTTGATGGATACGGCTTATCCCGATTCTTACTTCTCTCCCTCAGCTTGTTTCCAAATCCATTAGAAATAAAAGGCTGGTGTTTCTCACGTTGTATCATTTTAGTCCCCAATTGAGAATATGCTACGAAAAGGTATAATAAAAGAGTCACAGAGGTTAGGAAGTAACAAAACAAACTTCATGAAAACCTTAGTTGAAACGCTCTGTTTAATTCTTAGGCAATCATAGACTCAACTGACATGTGTGCCTTTCATTTTCGCTTTACTATGATATTTGCGCGTCAATTTAAGTAATCATTCTTGAGAATGATACTCATTATGAACCGACAATACACCAGTAATTAAGTAGTCTACTTGAATTATTTCAAACCGCTGTGTTTTCATTGTAAAGTTTACAATGCGCATTTTGCACCATCAAAGCCCTTGATGCACTCAAAATCATATCTTCGGACGCTCGGATTTCCGCCTAATTCGGATAAACTTTGTTATTTTACTTCACTGCGAGTTATCCGAGGTTTACTGTATACGTCGTCGATGAACTAGTGAAGTGATTTTTACCTGATTGATGGAATTTTTCAATATTGCTTTACTATTTTTACTGCCATGCATGCACGTGTTAAGTCTATATCCAACTCACATTAATTTGGCAAGCTAGTATACAGTGATGTGCCATGTTTTGTTAAATTCCTTTCTATTATATAAAAATTATTAATGACATTGCTATATACAAGGACGTTTTACATGGGATGATTAATAATTTACAATGTTATGGATGATTTAATGATAATGCAGCAATAAGCTATTTAACAGTGAATAATCTATGAAACTAAAAATCTAATCTCACAGTCGTGCTTAGAATGTTTTATTTCAACACATCATTTATAGGACCTTATGAGAAAAGTAGCGATGATGAATCAAGCGATTATGACAGTGTGCAAGAGCCGTCTTACATTATACCTCCGCCACCTTATCGCTCACCTGCAGAACCTAGGCGGGAAACGCCCGGATCACCACCTCCAGCTTACCGATTTCCGCCCATGTACTTCCCTCAAGTACAGTTCCGGACGTCAAAGGTGTGACGTTATCAATGAGTTTAAGAGGCTGGCAGTGCTCCCTGTGATGTTTATAGATTACAGAGGCCACTCTCTGTTATCAGTTGCGGAACCTATGTGGGAAACGCCCGGAACACCACCTCCAGCTTACCGATCTCCGCCCATGTACTTCCCTCCAGTACAGTTCCGGACGTCAAAGGTGTGACATTATCAATGAGTTAAAGAGGCTGACTGTGCTCCCTGTGATGTTTATAGCTTACAGAGGCCACTCCCTCTTATCAGTTGCGGAAAATAGGTGGGAAACTCCCGGATTACCACCTCCAGCCTATTGATTTCCGCCCATGTATTTCCCACCAGTACAGTTCGAATGTCGAAGGTGTGACACTATCAACGAATTTAAAAATCTGTCCTTACTTCCTGTGAAGTTAGTGGCTTGCAAAAGCCGTTCTTTATCGTCCCACCAACAACATATTGTCCCCTCGTGGAATTTCAAGGAAAACAGTTTGATCATCACCAGTAATTTCACTGGATTTACGTACAATGAGAGCAATATACAGCCCAAAGGCTCTGACACTACCAGCAGTTTGGGCTGGTAAATATTGCTTCAACAGGAAGAGAGCGACCTCTCATTGCGCTTGCGGTTCCCGTATCTCTCGTTTACTAGTGTCCCAAGTGATAACTTGGTTCCAGGGCTCAAGAATTTCTTACGGACGAAGTACGCAACGTGCGTGGACTGAAAATCTGCATATATGCTGGCAGCTATCAGGCACAAAAATTTGGAATCGTAAGAACCAATACCTTTTGACATTCGATATAGATTCCTTTTAAAACCGCAGTTGTTAATACCCCGCCTTAATCAGTAATAGTTTCGGTGGTAGAATGCTATCTCTGAGAAAAAGCTTTAAAATATTTCTCATTTTTTTTAAGAATTTTTAAAACGTTTTCAGAAGTATTTGGGCGGGATGAGTAGATATTTTCGACAGTTGGTGATTTCTTGTGCGTGGGCCTAAAATTTGCCCGGTGCAAATAGGTGCCTATTTGTGCGTGTTTCCATTGTTTGATTGTGCCACCGTTGTATTTTCTAGGCGATATTGCGGTGCTGTATGGTGCATTTTAGGTGCTATTTAATAACTACGTAATGTTGACACGTGAAATCCTTTTTGCAACTCTCCATGATGCAGAAAATGTAGGCCTCTCCCTTCGCGTAACAGTAAGCTCGACCGGTTTTCTTTCTAAGGTAATAAGTTGTTGTACTGCATAGATTCTTTAAGTAGAAAAGACGTATTATAACGTAGGTCTGTTCGGAAGTTGCTATGTCATTGCATCATTTCACAGTTGTTTATCGTAAAGAGTAGCCGAGACTATTTGAATTACCTAAATACCTAAACTGAATTTAAAACATATATCAACTGAGTAAATTACAATATCATCTATTTAAACAGAAACTGTAGTTCATAAAAAGAATTTTCATCGAAGGAAGAGACAAAATTTTTCTGCATCCCTTTCTCTAACTAGAAAACTTTAGCCCGAGTCGATAATCTACGGCCTAACCAAACAGACTGGACTTGCCCGTGGTTCCATTTAAGAGTTGACAGTTGTGTACCCTTCCAAACAAAGAGAGACAGATAAGAAAGCCTTTACCCTAGTCCTCACATACCAAGTTGATCATGTGATGTGAACAGAGACTATTCTCATTGGCCGAGAAGCAACTGTTCGACGTGGCACGATTTTGGAAAATGGTCAGGTCCTTTCCTCGAGTGGCATAGAAGTGGCACGTCACCTAAATTCATTCAAATAGGATCGCTTGTAATAATAACACAGTGTTGCTATCAAGATTCAACCACAAACCTCATAACATAAGCAGTACCACATTTGATCCTCATCGACAGAAAGTAAAATACAGTTAAAGACGTCTGATCCGAACAGCCATCCGACGCAGGATAGAGAGGGAGTGTCAACGGTATCAGGATGACTTTGGAGCAGAGGTTGTCAGATAAGCTCCATATGATTATTGGTAGTTAATGGCAATAACGAGCTTGCGACTACGATCCATTATTATCTAATTGCAGAACGCAGTGTATTGGCGAAGTGACTCTGGTGCTAGGTTTTCGAGCGCATCTAGTTTTACTTCACGGTGCAGACCTTTTCTACGCTTCTCTTGTAGGGCGAGGAGAACGTGAAGAACTAAAATCAAATATCTTTCCTCTAGGACCTAAAGTGCAGATAATCTGACTTGTTGCATTTGCCCTCCAAGCTATCTGAACAAAAATCGTTTCATTGAAACGTTTTCACCCAAAATGCGTTATTCGTTGCTGAAGCTCAATGTCCGACATTTTGGGTACAAGACATGGCACTGAACAAGGTTGCCTAGATGGGCCTTTCTCAGTGACAAATACATAAAAATTCATGACGAAACGGCTGCCATCACCATAGGTCGACTTGCTTTAACGATATCGGTTGATCCGCAACAACTGGATGCAGTTTTAACAGCAGAAGATAACTTATCACTACTTAGATAGAGCAACATCTTAAAACTCCCTCTTAAACTCATTAACATTAGTCAGTGCTTGCAGAATAATATCTTATTTGGTGCTAAAAGTGCTGCCGATATTGTGTGAACCGATCATAAAAATATTTCATACTTACTCAGGCTCCCTTGAACGTGTTTTAAGGCTCTTGTTACCTTCCAATATGGCTTCAATTGTGCACTTTGTACACTCTCTAAATATTTTTATTTGAAGAAGAGCTTGTAATTACCTTAATACACAAAATTAACGTTGAACATTAATCAACGTTTTTGGAATTAAAAAACATTAATTAGATGCTGACGTTAATTTCTGAAACGTTAATTTGAACGTAACATTAATTTTTGAAACGTTCATTTGTGCCAAAATTTTATACAAATATGGGCCCCTGTAAAATTTTCCGTGGCGGCAATATGTTGAAATCTCAAAAGGAAACAGATGGTTATTTAGCAGGGTATATAGATTTTGTTCATAAATTTGAGCCTATTTGTTTTATCAGTATACCACGATACCACAGCACTGTGTGACTCGCTATTGACAGGATTGGAGGTATATGAAATTTTGAGGGAAATGACAACTAAAAATACATGTTGAACTGCGCGAGATTAAACCATTTACTTTTAAATCCAATGAAAATATCAGGGGAGAAAGTAGCCTACAGTAAAGACGGACACCTGAATAAACCGCGGTGCTTCACCTAAGTAAATTATAGGTAAAGAGAAAACACTTCGGCGAAAAAAAATTTATAATTACTTGATTTTTGTCATTTATAAACACACACATTAATTAATGATGGCTCTAATTAACGTTGGGTCGTTTAAAAACGTTAATTAATGTCTTTCAAACATTAAATTGCTGATTAAACGTTAGTTAGTGTACATCAAAATGAATTTTTAGTGTAAAAAACCGTTAGTTATATCAACTTTAATAAAAGTAGCGTTAATTTGTGTACACGTTAATTTTGTGTATTAAGGTATTTGTAATATTTCTTTAAAATGCTAAGTGTAAACGGTGACATGTCGAGTGAAGAAACAATACATCACTATGAAACGAAAAGGTTATCCATACGTGATTTTATGAAATCTTGGTCTTGAAAACAAGCCTTTAGAAAGATGGAATGCTTGGTAGCCCAACTTATAAGAGTAGGGTACGACATAGTAAAATACTTTAAAGGAAGAAAATGTCGCGGGAAGAAACTGTCGCGAAAAGTCGCGAATGCTTTGATTTTTTTTTATTTTTCGAAAATTATAAGTATATTATGTCACTGATACTTCAAATGGGAAAATTTACAATGGAAAAAATCACAATCTGAAGTCCCGCTTAATTTTTAAAAAAGTAATAACTGTGTTGAAATTTTTCTGATAAAATTTTTAAAAAAAGTCGCGGGAATTAACTGTCGCGAACAGACCAAAAACGAACTGTCGCGAACAGACCAAATACTTGAAGGACGGAAGATGAAACCTGAGTACGAAGATAAGATTGCCAAATAAATAGCGAAACGACTTAGGTGAATATGTTTGGCCAGAAATTAATGGTATTGAGAGAAGGTGTTTACTGTAATTCTGTGAAACAGTTTAAGACTGAGTTATGGGTATAGATAGTGAATTGCTGCTTTTACTAATGTTGTTATACCCACTTTTAATAATTGGTTGTAACAGTGATATTCAGGTGATGGGATTCCAATATTAAGATGAATTGGCGACTACCATGTTCCTGCACCACTTGTTAGCAATACAGGACTTTTAGATTCCTGGATGTTATATCAATATTTCATCTGTAGGCAACTGTTCTCTGTATATCAAGCCTTGACTCAAGAGTTACAAAAGGTTCATCCTCTTAATGCCCAATGTCTATTCATATATTAAGCATAGTGGTGATTTATTTTCATAGTATTACATCCTTATGGATGGTTGATTGGCCTTTGGACTATTGACAATTTTCCATTTGGAGGATTAGTGAAAGTAAAGGTATGCTTGTTGTTATGAAACTACTTTGTGTCATGATCAATTTTGAGATACTGGGCATGTTCAATCTTGATGTAAGGGTGGCGGCGGACGGGCATGACAAAAGCAACAATGATACAACTTGCGGTTAGCTTTCTGTATCACTAGATCTTGTACTCCAATAAATTCAAAAAGAATTACAGGATCCGAAGAGCAACGACGATATCACGGCAAAATGAAATCTTAACTAAGCGGATTATCCTACATAATACTATGTCTATTCAGTAGCGATGCTTGTTAGTGACTGAATATGAACTGCAGCCAAATACAACTAACTGAAAACGTACTAGATAACACTGTACATATACAGAGTGAGGAATTTCCGATTGCACAACAGAGTAAGCAAACTGTACACTAAATTAGAGTAACTGCAATGTACGAAGTATCTCAATTACAATGTTGTAATGCAGTGTTTATGCCAGTACGTTACAGGCTATTGTTTGCCTCACAGTCATGGGCACAAACAAACAAACACGATGTTGCATAAAGAAATAACTACAAACAGTGGTTGCAACAGACAATAATTGAGAGTCCAGGGGCATAGTGAGAGTCTCCGAGTAAACTTCCAACTTGCGCAAGGCAAAGTTTTACTCGACCAGCTCACATTTACGTCCTTCGGTAGTTTACAATTTCTTCTCCTTTCCTGTATGCTTTTTCTTTCATCATTACTTTTTTTACCCACTTTCCAGTTCCTCCTGATCCTTTATCAATGCATCTTCTTTCCCCTTATTTTTCTTCTTCTTTGCCGTCTTCTTGGTCTTGACTGCTGTTCCCTTTGTCCGTCTTCCCCCTGTTGTTCATCCTTGTCAGATGCCTCTCTTCCTTTTGTGCCCTCTCCTATCATGTTGCTTCTTCACTTCCGTAATGTTGTGTACCTTTTGCTTCTCAGCCCCCTTTACTCAACCCTTACCTCCCTTCTCCATAAAAAGAGGAACGGGCAATTGAAAAGGTGAAGGAGTATTTCTTTAACTTCCTAAAAATTAATGGTTCGCAGTAAAACGGTATCGAAACGAAAACTCATCCACACAAAAATTCAATTTGACATCTTTAATTAAGCACAGAGTATTACCCCTATGTAATACGCGTATTGTGGTGTTGACATATTATGATTGTCACATTAATGCTTGAGTTACTATTACTTCTTACTACTATAAACAAGTATGGACCATAACACATAACTCAATAAAATATCTTGGTTGCAGAAAAGACTCAACGAATTAGAGGGACCAGAATTGAGTTCTTTGCATAATTTAGGTGTTAGTACTTAAAACTTAAACGTTCATCAGCACAGTGACTAAATACCAAGTAACTGATTATCGTGTGTTTAAAGAAAAACATTAGCAACACAAGGAGGAAACACTGGCAAAGTAATTAGGGACTTATTCTCCTAGCCTTTAGGTTCCATCATCCCTGCATGACCATGCTACTCATCGATCATGACAAGTGGAGTCCTTGAAATTTTTTAATTCCACTTAAGTACACTGGCAATATACATTTCACATCATATTAAGATTTTGATGCCAAGAAATAAAAATTAAGCAAATCATAGGGTACAATTTCAGTCTTTATTGACAAGTGAGCAACATTTTCGATATACTGAACAGCAAAATTAAATTTTGGAAACAGTACAAGCAACCCTTACATCCCGAGAATATTTGTGATGCTGAGCTGTACATAAACAGTACATGTACATACATGCAGCAATTGTCTGACATCAGAATATCAAATTTTACTCAAGGGCCCTCGAAAGACATTTATTTTGGGCTTCGCAGTGTCTTCAAAATCAATACTTGCCATCACGAAGTCACAATCTTTGAGGGAATTGCACCAGTTCCAGTATGCTTTTACGTACAGGTTTTCTCAGGACACCTTAGAAATGTTCTTCAGTTATGTACGTATATGTTTAGGGTAAATAACAACCCAAATGCACTGCAATATAAGTATGCACTCCGATCTTTACTTCTGAAGAATAGCATCGACTCCCCATTATTAGCAAACGGCGCAACACAACCATTAGAAGTAGGAAGTGACGAAACGGTCGACCCCTCGGTATGCAAAATGCTTGAGACATCAACGAAATGGAGGTATGATGTTCTTTACTACATGAGCGGCTAAACAGCCAAAAAGTTGTTGTCACGATTGGCTGAACTGAACAGCAGTTTCCAAGATACCCATCAGGAGTGAGCAAATAATCAACAGTGGCTGTACTTTGCTGTCATTTAAAGCATACTGTCGCCTGTACGTACCTTCTTCTTCCACAGTTCGTGTTGCCCATGTCACCGACAAACATGCTAGAGAGATGCTCTTGAAGTGGTATGTATGTATGTATGTATGTATGTATGTATGTATGTATGTATATATGTATGTATGTATGTATGTATGTATGTATGAGCTGGATAAAACTAGTTTATGTATGTATGAGGTCACTTCCAAGTTGTTTAGTTGGTCAAGGGGAAGAAATCAACACATCAAAATGATTTTCAGAGTCATTGTTGGACCGGTATTTTGCACTCGCACGTAAACGTTTCAAACAAACTTTTCAAGCTTTTCGTCTATTGAAATGAACTGGATGCAAACTATAAAAAGATGACATTATGGATTTTCCCGTCTTTTGTATTCAATTTGATGTTTCCATTGATCTGACATGTACGTTATCATTTTTAATGTATTTTTTTTTTTGGACATTAACAGGTCACATGGGCAGATCTGGTTGCCATCAATGCAGTAGAAGTCTGGGGAGAGCAAATAATTGCGGCAGCTCCCACTTTCAAGACCATCAATGATAATGTACGAAACCTGCCAAATATCAAAGCGTACTTGGCATCACGCCCAGTGACGCAAATGTAAATTGAATGGTGATCGCTGTAAGGGATCATACAGTTATGACGTTTGGGGAAAGGTGGAAGATATTCGCTCCTAACCTTCCCCCTCCCATACACAACAACCACACGCGCACACGCATTACACGGAATTTTACAAAGCAATGGCCTTGCCGTTTTGTTCTCTTAAGACTTTTTCTATCCCACGCTCCACATACCTTTCTTTGACACACTCTTGACATATGATTTTTGATATGCAGGAGTGATGTTTTATCAAGTTGATTCAAAAATAGTTATGTCAGTGTAGTGCTTGGCGTTCTAAACTAATACGGATGTGGTGTAGAGAAGTTAAATTTTCAATATTGAATGGCAGTAAAAAGGAGACAACGACAAACTTGAGAGAACAATTCTGACAATCGCAAAGCCCCAGCTCAATCGCCCTCTATAAATCCACCTCTATCTGAAATCCAAATCCCCTTTTCCCATTCAGGTACGTCATAAATGTATGATCCCATGGGTTCACCGCCTGAGCAGGCAAAATAGCTCTTATTAGAGAAGTACAATATTAATATTTCGTCTCTTCCTCTGTCGTTTTACTCTTTGCGCCCAGTGCTATGCGTCGTGTACGCCCAGGTCTTTTAAAAAGATGCGAAGGAGTGATCTTAGACCCCGTTTACAGGGGTACGGATCCTAACTGGTACGGATCCAAATCGATCCCGTATAAACACCCTAGAAAGGGAATCGGATCCATTTAGATCCAGAACTCTGCATGCTAATCCACTTAGCAAATCAACGGCTTGCTGGATTGTAACACGAGCTGTAATAGGCAGTTTCAGCTCTGGTACGATAACGGTAACGTTAGCCAGAGGTCAGAGCACTAATACGCATGCGCAAAAGAGGTAAAGAAGTTCTCCATCTTCAATCTGAGTACATTAAAATGCAATTGTAACATACAAAAGCCAGTGTCCTACATTTAATGTGTCCGTTAACTACAATGTGACAGCATGGCGTTTGATAAAAAACTGTTTTTATGACTGCCAAGTATTTAAAACACAAATTCTTGTCCACTGAGACGATGCAGGGCGGATTAACTCAAAATTTCTTTTTTTTTTGTTCTCGGGCACTTAAATCATGGCTTGTTATTAGCACGAAAGAGAAAATTGTTTATACATTATGCTATGGCTGAGCAAAACCCCTGTGGCCGAGCTTATAGTTTATTCAAATTAAGATCATCATTGTGCAGTCAGCAGTTTCCAGTATGATTCCTACAATTTTGTTTGAAAATGTCAAAAATTGTAAATAGTGTTTTATGCTACGTAGTACGTAAGCATTAAGTGAAATACCTGATAGTAAATTGTAGTCATTGCTTGAATTACTTAGAGCAGTTGTTCTCAACCGGGAGGATTTCCTCCGCGATAGAGGAATACAGAAATTTGGGGGGGTCAATTTTTGGGGGTGGGGGATGAGATGGAATGTAGATGCATTCCTGTAAGGTTGTGGAACTCAAGTCTAATAGGCGCAAATGCATGTTTCGGATCAACTTCTACGTTTCCAGAGATGCCTGCTTGTACAAATGATATGATGCAGCTTAATCAGGAAGTTCGAAATGTGTTCCCTGCTTCTGCTGCACTGGTGCTGAAAACCCTCCTACCATTTCTAAGGAAAGAAAACTGTTTCAATTTTTTGCTAAGGGAGCAACAGCACAATAAAATATTAAGTCAAAAAAGACAGATCTCACCCATTACTTGAAATGACTGAGTGGATTAGCTATTATACGAAATTTTTAATTTCACTAAACTCTTGTAAAATATACATTGAAAACCATCTACGATCGTAGCCTGTGCCACATTAAACTAATGAGGAAGTACTACTACTACTACTACTACTACTACTACTACTATTACTACTACTACTACTGCTACTACTACTACCACTACTACTATTACTACTACTACTACTACTGCTACTCCTACTACTACTGCTACTGCTACTATTACTACTACTACTACTACTGCTGCTACTACTACTACTACTACTACTACTACTACTACTACTACTACCACTACTACTAATGACCCTGCTGCTGGTGCTGCTACTACTACTACTGCAAGTATTACAACCGTACTACAACACGTTCCGTAGTTTTATTCTGCCCACGAGCTACTGAATCGAGTAGGAGAACAAACCGAAGCTCTTTTTCGACCCCAGTGCGTGCACCCATCTGTGGCCAGGTGGTTCAATATCGAAAACGAGGTCAGTACAAAATGCTTACTGATGCAAAGTTTTCAAAACATTTTTTGTGAGATTGCTCCTTTGGGAGTCCACCGTTACCGAGCTTATATACCCAGCACGTCCAATAAGCACCATCAAATTCGATTTGGAGCAGATTTTTACGCAGCTGAATGGCTATAAATACCCAAACTGCTACGTTGGGGATCAGCTTGCTTTTGCTCGCGTTGCGAAAACCGAGGTGGATGTCTGTTCGACATTTTAGTTTCACTTTATTCCATTTGTAACCAATAAAATCTACAAGTCATACGGATGTTTCATACCAGCCCCCCTGATAAGCAATGGGGGGCTCCGAAGTCTACAAGACCGCAGTTCTACAGTGCACCAAAGCCTCAACTGAGTACTTCAACATGGGCCTTGACAATGTTTGGAAACAAACGGGAATCATGTTAATTGTCGCTGATTTGTTAATAGGTTATTAATTAACACTGTTTCTGTGACCTGCTGAAGCATTAATCTTTGGTCAAGCGAGGTCCATCGCCGTTGACCGGTCGGGGCAGCTCTGTAATCTACTACCTGCGGCGAGCAGGGGAGTTGCGGGAATATTTTACCCCCCCAAAAACAACCCAAAAACCAACAAAACGTACGTTTCTCGATGTGATTGCAAGGCACACTGGTTTAAAAAGGGAAGATATTAAGAAGGCTGCGATGGAACGTGATTACTGAAGAAGAGTTGTAAAAGACACACAGAAGTCTTCGCAAGATGATGATGATGATAATGATGATGATGATGATGATGATGATGATGATGATGATGATGATGATGATGATGACGATGATTTTACCAACTCAGACGGATTTGTTTCGAAGATTTTTAATGAATTGAAAAGTTCAAATTAATATAAGGCTACCTGTTCATTACAAGTTTGCTTAATCAGCGCAAGTTTCTCCCTTGCCAATGACGTACCCACCTTAGGGCAAGAGCGGCTCCTTTATTTAATAGTTGGCCTGCTTGGTGTTTTTTAGTTTTTTTAGGGGAGTTTCAATGTCCATCCCGCTGCTCATCAGGGGTCTTGACTGAGAGACTGTAAATGCTCCTCAAGATAATGCCATAGATTATCACGATGTAGAAATAAAAACCAGTTTCAAAAATATCATACTCGATGAAAGGTATCGCTAACGTGATATCATATCGTCAACTGTAAACAAAACCTGTACAGGACGAAGGGTAAATAACTGAAAAAAGTCACGCACGCTATTTGGGAAAAGTCACAAAAAAAGTCAGGAAAAAGTCAGAATAAAGTCAGAAAAGTCAGAAAAAGCAAAAAAGTCAGAAAAAAATTAAAAAGGAAAAAGGTCAGGAAAAAAACAAACAAAAAGTCAGGAAAAAGGTTAAAAAGTCAAACAAAAAATCACTAAAGAAAAAAGTCACGTACACGAACCTTTCCTCCGAATTTAAATGTGGAAACCCAAGTGACAGACTCTCTGATGGAAATGGAAGCAGGAGGAACAAAAAGACTAGGTATCAGCTTGATCCAGCCTCTCTTCCAGCTCGAGACCAGCTGCTGCCCTGCCCTCAATTTCACAGCAACCGCTTGAAGACAGAGGAAGAAAAGAAAATGGCGCCCTTGGAGCGCCAAAATAATATTACCTTGGCTAATGATGGCAATTATTCGAGACCGGTACGCACGAGCAAAACTTTTTACGTACACTTTTTCTTCTCATAAGAAACTCAGTTGCTTAGGTGTGAGGCCTCGATTTAGTCCAAAATCTTAGAAACAAGCTAATCAACTCGAGGCCTCAAATTCAGCAAGGACGATTTTTAAAATGCCTGAAAAACAAATCAAGAAACGTTTTTCATTAAGAATTGATTAGAAACTGTTGAAATATAACAAATATCTCACTGTTGATAATGTGTCAAGCAAAGAGATCAAAGATCCAACCATCATTTGCTATTTCATAAGTAGTGATACCTAAGCAACTCTAGGCCTGATTTTAAAAATTGCTAAGCAACTCGAGGCCGTGCCCTGAAAATGGAGTTGCTTATAAAAAAAGTGTACCGAAAACTTAAAGATATGAAATTGTCAAGCTATATATATTGATAAGTATAAAAGAACTACTAGATTTCCTACCTACAGTCATTTTAAGAGACAACGATGTGCATAGTAGGGTAGAAATCTTTTTAGGAGGATATAAGATAAATTGTCTCCACACAAAATTCTGTTCAGTGGCTTCATGTTATTTTCAAAGGAATCGTTATAATCGTTCATTCTTCAATAAGAACTGTCTGTCAGTTCGAGTGGAAAGATAACGCAATAATTAGAAAGTTTTACCCAAAGTTGCTTAAACTAGGAAGTAGACTTTTTAGGACGAGTCATTGCCATAAGGAAAAAGGCATCTTATTCAATAATGAAGATGAGTGTATATAGAGAAATAGCTTCAGTAAACATGACCATGTTAATCCACAGCCAGCTCATACCGCACTGCACTACGCGGGTTCGAACATTAAGGTGAAAAAGCCATGTGTAAATAATTCAAGACGCGGAACAGGAAACTGAGTGTTAGACAAGGTTTCGTTCTATGAAGTCTTTTTTAGGTCGACTGGAATTACGGTAAACTAAACTTGCGCACTTATACTACAGAAAGTAAAACGAACTTTGAACCGAACCTTAAACTAAAACTTGGTACTTTCAGACGAGGGGATTCTGTCATAACTAAAATATGTCTTGTTTAATTTAGAAAAAGCAAATACGTCGGGGAAGCGAGCTAAAGTTTGCGGTGGGCATTGGGTAGATATGCCCGGCTATAGAATATAATAGTCTGGTTGCCAAACCCACATTTTTGGCTGAACCTAAAAAAATATACCCCCCAATGGTTTTCAGTGGTTTTCTTTCTATTTATTCTGAAAGAGTACCACACTGTTCGTACCAATAAAAGCTTGGTTTGTGTTACTTGTAACAGTTGCCTTAAGACTTTTGATACCCGATACTCAATCCTTTTTTGTGCAATGACCAATCCATCTTCAGATTTATTCTATTGCCTTATCCTTAACTCCAGATGCATGAAATCCTCCCTTACATATGAACCTCCTTACTATTAGAGAGGGGGGGTACTTACTACAAGTGCTATTTATTAACTGCTTGACTTTGTCGCATTTTGGTGTAAAGTAGGTTTCTTGTCCCCTTTAAACACTAGCTAAACTAGCTTAAACAAAGCTTTATAGCTTGACGTCTCCTGTCAATGGAAGAAACCGCACCATCTAGTCAGTCTGTAATATGGCGTACCTGGACGATTTATGCAGATTGAGTAAGCCTAACGTGCTCTTGCTTACTAATGCTAATGCACCCGTCGCAGTTTTCAAACCAGAACAGTCTTGTTGTTGGGATGCTCAGCATATTTTTAAACCACTGAACATGAAGCTACCGTCACCCATGATCTAGTAAAGATATTATGTACGTGGAGTAACTAATAAGTTAAAAGATTCGATTGAATCCCTAAAAGGTAAAAACTACATATGTTTATAAACCTTTTTAGAGGCATTAAGGAAACTACGTACAGAGTGTGTCGTTGCCACCACGATGCCTTTGCCGATTTGGCCCGACTCGTGTTTCAGTTTCTAGTGGCTGTGTGTTGTGTATAGTGGTTAGACTAGTTAAGAAAATGATACCTGGTTAGACTATAACTTTGCACCTAACACCTTCAGTTGATGCCCTTATAAATGTTTTAGCAGTATTTTGCAGATTCAGTATAGAATATGTCGTTGCCAACCACGATACCTGTTTCCCTCCGGTCTAACACTTGTTTCGGATTTCGTCGTGTATAGCAGTTAGTGTAGAAAAAGGCACCTAGTTAGGCTATAGCCTCGCACAACAACTTCAGTTTACAACTATTTTCGGGCTTATAGAAGGAAAACTGCTAGAGAGAGATCTTTGAATACCAAAACGTTCTATTTTCTAATTGACTTGTATGCAGTAGAGTTCTTCCCATGAATTCCTAGAAGTGTCTTCTTTTCCACGTTACATCCACCAATGCAGCCCATATCTGGTTGTAATGATACAACGTACTCTAATTTAGGTTATAGGAAGAAAAAGTCAGCCAAACTAAAAGTAAACTTTCCCTATATCTATCCCTTTAATTACTCTAGCAACTAGCTTTAATCACATTGTAATCTTTACTAGATATATCTTGTCAAGTTCTGTCTAATCCATAAATATCAATAATGGAATATAATTGATATAAGAGGTAACTGTTAGGATTCAAAGTTAGTTTCTAAATAGTTATGTATTGTCAGCATATCAGATTGCAGCCCTGTACTGGTACACAAGTGCTCTCTCTTCAAAACGATGACTTAAATGCTGTCATGCAACAATATGCTTCTGTAAACACACAAACAGTTCTATATATATGAACTTTGCTGAACTACACTTATGTAAAACACATTGTGAATAAAACTACCACACTGCATTTAGCTCAGCATTTCAGTTACAAGACAGTAAGAACGTTGCTACAACATCAAGCTTGTTGAAAAGTTAAGAATGCCAGAGGGAGGCTGTCACCCAATTAGTCATTCCTGTACTTATCAAGATCTGTGAGTGTAGAGTTTAGTACTCAGTTAGAACTACTTGTTTTATTTCAGTTTATTTAGTCCTTGTAAATTTCCATTCTGATACCAACTTGACTGCACCTCAATTTTATGGAGAGTACCACACAAAAAATCTACTGTGTCATACGTTTTTAAAAACCATACCCCTGCACTACTTACAACCCACTGCTTGGTACAACTGATTACTATCCGTCCACTGAATATTAGGAAAGTAGATATACCCCCTTTCAGATTAACTTTTACAGCAAGTAGGGATTGTCAAGGGCATTATATATAAAACTCTTTTGCGACTACATTCAGACTTATTTGTAACATTACACCTGGTTTCAGGGAAAGTCTACCAAGTGTCATTTGAACATGTAATGCATACCATGACAATTATGCAATAATTATATTGAGCAAACAAAATATGACCATTGCTCTTGCATTGTCTGGTGAAAGAAAATTTCCAGATTTCAGGGGCAAACATTTGGGGGTAAGGGGGCAGACAGACCTTTTATTACCTTTTTCATGAGAAAATAAAAACAATTCTAGTCAATGCAATATTATATACAAAAGGCAAAGCACTTCCAGTAACATTATTTAATAGCTTAACTAAAGAGATGTTGCCCTGATGCAATAACATTTTGTGTAGAACTGCCCTTTTGAGGAAGATCATAATTTGCCTTTAACCCCAAAAAAATCCTTGGGAATTTTTGGTGTTGCCTGGTCACTGAGCTAACTATTAGCACCCCAAAAATACCAGATGATCTATATTGCAAAGCAAGCTGAAATCTTCTTTAGAAAGGTATGGGTAATTGCTTGGGTCACTCCACTAATGAAGGAAAACTGAAGGTGAGTCAATAATTGCCCTTTGTTGATATCTTTCAGACTTTTCAATTTGAGGCAACCATAGTTCTTTCTTGAGGTTAACACACGAGAAAAATGAAAATTTTAAAATATAAGTCATGAAGCTTAATCAAGACTAGACCTACCCCTGTGGCACATCCTCTAATTAAACATACAGGGGTATATTGGGTGGTATCAGGAGAAGGAAAACTGCCATAAATTAATATTTCTGATTTATTGCATCCTTGTCGACTGACAATGGTTTGGAAGAGAATGTTGTGGTCGCTGGTCCCAATGACCCGAACTCGATACACAAAGGGAATACTGAATGAGGAAGCAACGAATACACTTCAACGATTTCTTAACTCAACTGACTCCAACTCTAATTCCAACTGATATGCTACGCTAATTACAATCACTTTATACTGTGCTCATAGGGAGCTGATAACACAACAATTGAAGTTAAAACAATAAATGAAGTAATCTATTCAATCGATAGCACAATGAAAACCAATTAGCATCTGTTTCATACTTTTAAATACCAAATATAGTGCCTCATTAATAAGCTGCTGCAACTTACGATTCAAACACAAACAGAACAGTTTTCATCGAGACCTGAACAATAACTCCTTTCATGCTTATCTGTAAAAATGTGATGTTCCGGTCACCACATCAGTTCGTGGAAGGGGGATCCACAGATTACTTCGATCGATTTTTAGAGTCGATCTCTAACAGAGTGTCGATTGCACATTCCTCAAGAAAATTGATTGTTTAAGCCTGTCGATCCCCCGTCCAAATGCAAACCATTATCCCCTGTCAGAGAGAACGGAATTACTGTTATCACATAAACATAACTCTCGCGCTCGTCTTTGAATCGTAAGTTGCAAGAAGGAGATACAATGAACTGCAGTCCAGATGTGCCTAACCTTTTTGCCCCCTGGTCCAAATTACGACCTGTGGAGTCAAGTGGGGATGTAGCAAGTTTTTGCACTAGGATTACACTTCAAGCCAATATAACCGTGGATCCATCGTGAGAGAAACTTATATTTCCCTTTATTTTTTACCATTGGCAGTAAATTCCCCAATTTTGTTACAGTTATCGAGGGGCAAATAACCGAAAAAAGTCACGTACGCTATTTGGGAAAAGTCAGAAAAAAAGTCGAAAAGTCAGAAAAAAAAGTCAAAAAGTCAGAAAAAAAGTCAAGAAAAAGTCAAAAAGTCAAAAAGTCAGAAAAAAAGTCAAAAGTCAGAAAAAAAGTCAAAAGTCAGAAAAAACTGAGAAAGTCAGAAAAAAAGTCAAAAAAAGTCAAAGAAAAAATCACTGAAGAAAAACGTCACGTACACTTTTTGGGCAGTTATTTGCCCCTCGACAGTTATGACTCTAGTTCTAGGCTGTTTTTAAATATATATTAGACGTTGGAGTAACTGAGCGACAAAAAAACAACTTCTATGACTGCTTTCAAATCTTCTTTCCGTTAGTACTCTTTGTAAGCTCATTTAAATCAAAGCCAATGGAGGATACTTTACAAAGACCCTGTTTAAATATACCATAAATTTAGGTATTATACAATGATTTTGAACGATTGACGGGGCATTGAGAATGGAGGAGTATAAATTTTTTTTAAAATGTAGGATATTTTAAAATTCTCATCTGAAAGAATTCTTTCGCGATGCAGGGCATCAGTTTTTGCTACCTCCTTTGACTGACTATTGCAGCCATCTAATTTCAATCTAGTTCTTACTCGATTCATTTTACATTTGGTGATAAAACAAAGATTTAAAAAGAAATAGTTTGACATACATGGATGTAAAACCAAACATAACTTTACTAAAGATTGTCCAACCAGGCTGTCAATGTGAAAGTAAAATTCTGTGCTTAACCCTATCTTACATGGGGAGGGGGGGGGGCAGTAGGCCCGCTGCTACACATTTCAGCTCATAATGTTTTAAAGCCTGGCCGGATTGACATTCAATTTTGTGATTGTTTTGAAATTTTACTAAGAATTTGTATGATGAATAAATTTTTTTAAAAAGTTTTGAAAATTTTACAATATTGGCGTTTTTTGACCTAAACTGGAGTTTCTTACCTTCCGGTTTGATTACTTTTCTTTGAAAAACATGATTATTATATCCTGAAGTTTAAGTTTGCCGATGCTGTATTATCAAATTTGATAAGTGACAAAAGCAAAATTTGTTGCAATTTTGCAAAAAATTGAAAAATATGTTGTGCAATACGGTGAAGTTTGCTAGAGAACCTTATATAACAATATATGTAAAATAATTATAGGAAAATCACATCTTTAGATGCATTTTGTACCAACAGTGGATTAAGAGTTATATTTTTGATGTTTGGAGAGTACCTTTCAGTCATAATGCTCAAAATAAACAAAAACCTGCGGATTATATGCGGATTATTATAAGGTAGTTTCAAAACTCATACATTTTGGAAAGTAATTTTCTCAAAATCTAAAATTTCTAGACTAAATACAATGTATGCATGCAGAAATACCCTAGAGATATTAAAAGCCCTTTAAAATTCAAAATGTAAGTCAAAAGGTATGTTTTAAAGTCTTTTCACAAAATGTTTGAAATTTTTTAATATTGCGCAACATTTCACAGCCATATATGACGTCATTCACACCAAATTATAACGTTTTTTGTGCAGTTTGTTGGAAAAGAGTTATACTACAAACGATCTAAATATATCTGTAATAGCATTAGCCGATATAAAGATATAGTGTGTCAAAGTGCCGCGGGCCTACTAGCCTCCACCCCCGTGTAAGATAGGGTTAAGAACAGAATTTTAAGAAGGCAAAAAGCCCCTGTTAGGTAGGGTTAAGATGGAAATAAATGTCCATGTATAGACTTTCTTGGCTGACTCCGAAGAAACGCTTAATGACTAAGTTCGGTAATGCGTCATTTAATTTGCCATGCATCAGACAACTAGTATTACAATACCCTCATATTGACTCGACTAATAAACTCTTAGCTGGATATTCGCAAACTTGTCATTGCCGGCTCTATTTTTCATAGTAAAGTATTATACCCAAGTGTGTTTTCAAAGAGTCATTCAGAATTTGGGTTGGGAATGCGTTTTGGATGCTGGAATTTGAGCATTTCAATAGTGTTATTGAGCGTAGTTACACTATTTGAACATATGGGAATGCGTTCTGCACCCTGGAATGTGAGCATTTCAATAGTGCCATTCAGCGTAGTTACACTATTTGAACATAATGGGAATGCGTTCTGCATACTGGAATGTGTGCATTTCAATAGTTTCATTGAGCGTAGTTGCAATATTTGAACAGATTGGGAATGTGTTCTGCACGCTGGAATGTGAGTTTTTGAATAGTGCCATTGTGCGCAGTTATACTATTTGAACATAATGGGAATTCATTCTCCACGCTGAAATGCGAGCATTTCAATAGTGCCATTGACCGTAGTTACACTTTTTGAACATAATAGGAATGCGCTCTGCATACTTAAATGCGAACATTTCAATAGTGCCATTCAGCGTAGTTACACTTTTTGAACACATTGGGAGTGTGTTCTGCACGCTGGAATGTGAGCATTTTAATAGTGCTATTGAGCGCAGTTACACTATTTGAACATAATGGGAATGCGTTCTGCATGCTGGAATGTAAGCATTTCAATAGTGTCATTGAGCGTAGTTGCAATATTTGAACAGATTGGGAATGTGTTCTGCACGCTGGAATGTGAGCATTTCAATAGTGCCATTGTGCGCAATTATACTATTTGAACATATTGGGAATTAATTCTCCACGCTGATATGCGAGCATTTCAATAGTGCCATTGACGGTAGTTACACTTTTTGAACATAATGGGAATGCGCTCTGCATACTTAAATGCGAACATTTCAATAGTGCCATTGAGCGTAGTTACACTTTTTGAACACATTGGGAGTGTGTTCTGCACGCTGGAATGTGAACATTTCAATAGTGCTATTTAGCGTAGTTACACTGTTTGAACATCTTGGGAATGCGTTCTGCATGCTGGAATGTGAGCATTTTAATAGTGCTATTGAGCGCAGTTACACTATTTGAACATATTGGGAATGCGTTTTGGATGCTGGAATTTGAGCATTTCAATAGTGTTATTGAGCGTAGTTACACTATTTGAACATATTGGGAATGCGTTCTGCACCCTGGAATGTGAGCATTTCAATAGTGCCATTCAGCGTAGTTACACTATTTGAACATCTTGGGAATGCGTTCTGCATGCTGGAATGTGAGCATTTTAATAGTGCTATTAAGCGCAGTTACACTATTTGAACATATTGGGAATGCGTTCTGCACGCTGGAAGGTGAGCATTTCAATAGTGCCATCGAGAGCAGTTATACTATTTGAACATATTGGGAATGCGTTCTGCACGCTTGAATGTGAGCATTTGAATAGTGCTATTTAGCGCAGTTACACTATTTGAACATATTGGGAATGCGTTCTGCATGCTGGAATGTGAGCATTTCACGGCCTTCTCTGACTGAAATCCCAAAACAAGTACTAACGAGTACGACACATATTTTTAAAAAAAGAGCACTGGCCATGTAGATTGTTTGGTACATCACTTTATCCTTGTTTCACCCTAGGTTAAAGGTAAATACCGAGCAAAAGATAATGAAATAATAAGCAGATAATATTAGTAAATAAACATACTATAATAATTTTAATAATAATAATAATAATAATGTTGGAGAGCTTCATAAGACTACCTTGTCGAGAACCGCCAGAATTTTGCGGAAAGTACTGGAGGTTTGAGCAAAGAAGATGTTGATACCCCATGGTCATTTATAATGACCCGCCTGTCAGATAGGCAATAGCAACAGCCAGAAACAAAATGTGACAATTGAAGTGATAATAAAGAGTATTTTTATAGCGCCACCTCCACTGATTGTTCAGTAGCGCTTTACAATAATACAGAGTTAAAAATCAATAGTGCTATGGTAGTTATTAAAGCTATTAAAATAATGGCAAATATATAAAATATGAAATTTGTAAGAATAAAAACTTAAGTATAAAAATCTTTTTCAAAAAGTGTTATAGAACTTCAGTACTATAACATTACTTAACGGGATTGACTGGAAGGGGTAAAGAGGCGTGACCGAAAGAAGGGTTGCCTTGGACAGTGGTATTTGAATTCACTCAAAATGTAATTATGCTTAAGTAGCGTCAATATCTTTATTTTCATAGCTTGATGTTAGAAAATTAGGATGCGTGTATTTAAAGTTCCACCGGGTACTGAGCGTTACTCTTTTTTAACTGTGACAAATCCTGTATTTGACTGTTTGTATACCTGTTTCAAGATACTAGTACTGCCTTTAAAATGTATTTGTAACGCCGTAACATTACACTGAACTCTCTTGAATCACCAGATTGTAAAAGTGGCTACAAGCAGAGACAATTATCCTAAGGTTGTCAACATTTCATCGGTTGCAAGACGTTAGAAAGATTAAAAGCCCGTGCAATTTGGAAGTTGTTTTGATAGACTAAACTATTGTATTTTTCATTTCAGATGCCAGTATTTCGGTGAAGTATCTCCTAAAGACAAACCCTACTTTTATGTGGATTGCATTAAAGATGTCTTTGATTATTACCATCAGCATTGTTCAAAAGAAGGGCCTTTAATTGTTAACACTCAAGGATGGGTGAAAGGTATGTATTATTGCTACATTTGTGACTACGTCTATCTGCCTTAGTCGTTATGCCATTCTAGTTCCATACTTTTTGTCACCACTATTGTATTTTGTTGTATTTTAGTTATTAAGCGTCTTATTATTGTCGTTATTTGTTTGATAAAGTTACTACAAGAAAATAGCCCTAAAATGTATAACTACCAAAATTTGTTAGCTATAATTGGAAACAAATTCACACTGTGGTAGAAAGGGAATCAGATCCATTTGGATCCAGAACTCTGCATGCTAATCCAATTAGCAAATCAACGCTTTGCTGGATTATAATACGAGCTGCGATATGTAGCAAGGATTGAAATATAACAATAAGAAACGTGTCAATAGAAGGACGATAATATAATTTGAATAGGGATTACGTCAAGTATACCTCGTAGTGGTATTTTTTTACCTCATTTTCGACCAGTACCAGTAAGGATCCGATCCCAAGCGTTTACACGGGTACGGATCCAAACTGGTCCACTTTCATAAGTGGAACCAAACTGGCACGGATTGCAGATCCAAACGAGTTTCCACCGAGGATCCATCAGGTCCCGTGTAAACGCGAGGCCGATACGTACCAGTTTGGATCCGTGCCAGTTTGGATCTGTACCCGTGTAAACAAGGTGTTAAACTACAGGGTTATAACATTGTTGATAAAGCATGATTGCTATGTTTGAACGTCAAGAAATTCACTGTCTGTTCAGCAAATAGAACACACCACGATCGTGTTAAATGAAGGCAAAAGACAAGGAACAAAATATTCATCAGATTGAACTTTTAAGGTGGATTTAGCCTTTGTCATTGGCAGCTCAGAGCTTCCCAAGTTTACTAAAGGCAATGGTACAAGAATTTGTGAGCATTTGGAAACAATTTTATACGGAAAAATAAGAGGAGGGAAACGCTACGGCAAACTCACCAAACATCGGTAAGCCATACTGATTTCTTGTAAAGAAAGATAGAAGTTGAAGCAAAAGAGCTGGAACCCACTCTTTGAAGCCTCTGGGGAATTTGTTGCTGTGTCCACGCTTCTCGATCAGCTGATCGAAGACCAGGTATTTAAATAACAGATCTCAAAATAGGACCAAAAAATGTGACGCAATATCTCTCGCAATCAATTTCAATTTGATAAAGCTGAATAGTGGCACGGAAAAAATTGAGATTTAGCAAATCTTTGGGGGGCATAGCCCCCTCTGCCCCTTTTCCCCCGTCCCTGATATGCCAACGTGGAGTTTATCAACTACTCTTAAAAGCTATCTTAGTTCAGTGGGGTTAAATAACATGGACCATTTGTCCAACGATGGTCATTAATAAATGTTTCGACTGTCAATCCCCTTGATGCTTCTTCCGCTGGGTTTGAAGCTGTATCTACTTAATACCACTGGCTTTCGTCTGATTGGCTTAATATCTGTGACATAAGGTTTGCTACGAACACCTAGAACCTTTTGTCTTTATTTCTGATATAACGCCAAATGCAGGTGCTATCTGTCCGGAAAGTTAATTGGTCAACAGGA
>JAAAKM020073195.1:72689531-72734531 GCA_010016025.2 Alatinidae sp. Z8VKAUB7J3 | reverse complement strand
TGTTTACATACTTTATATCTGTAGTCGCCCCATTAGCTCCCAACAATCAACATCCAGCTGAACGCAATTGGAGACCAGCCTGTGACTGGACCAAGGAAGGACTGCCATCCGGCCTGTCCTGTTGTCCAAAGCGCAATGAAAGTAGAAAGTATCATCGAGAAGACAGGATTTGAAAACTTTCAAAATTGACATGTCAAAAGTATTTCAATCTTACCGGTGGCCAGTCCAGTCCATAGTCAATATAATTTAAGTACCAACAAGCAGATAAGATAGTCTTATGTCCTGCAGATGTTACTTTCAACATTTCTTCTTTCCAATTGTCTTCCATCCACACATTAACAACTGTGTCTTTATTGATCTAAAAAGGTATTTTAAAAGATTAAAGCAGATAAGAAGTAATCATTATTCAATTTAGAAACAATATATGCTCATTACTTGTACGGAATGTACTACAGTAATTCTTTTAAATAGAGTCCTAAAGTGATGACGTCACAAAACACTTTTTTTCGAGGAATCGCAATTATAACTATATCGCAGTGTTAACCCTGTCACCGAATTCCCGTATGCACAATATTGCGTTTAAATCTCATATCAACTTTGAGAAATGGCTACTTTAATCTGGAAAAGACCTTAGGAAACACTGTTAATTTTGCTCAGTTCATGAAATTATGAACTGGGTTCATTTAACAATGTTTTGATAGGCAGGATTCAAAGTTTGAAAGGGCGTGACAATGATCAATATTTTCATGATCATTGATCGAAAACCATAACTGAGCGTAAAAATTCGACAGACAGGTAAGAATATATCAACTGTAGCCTGAAGAACCTAGTTTGGTATGAAGTAACTTAGAACAAGTGATCATTTTGCACAAATTTTTATTCAATACCACAGCTATCTCTTCATTCGGTGCTCCTCGTGGTAGTTGCTGCGATATCTGTGCTCACCACGGTTCAACGGGATCTCATTTGAGCATGCGGAGTACCATCATAGGCACAAATTTCACAAGGCACTACACCGGGACCGCAAATTAAATAGGCCAGCTATAGCCCCATAGAGCACATGCAAAGCTATGCTGTGGTTGCCTTGTTATACTGAAAACAGTATAGTAAGATTCAATCCATTTGCGTAATTTTACTGATAAGATAAAACTTCTTTTTAACAATATTTTTAAGTTGTCTTTAGAAACCAGCAACCTGTTTTAAAATATTTCGCTTAACAAGGCGATTAGGACAAGTACTGATGCCCTGGTACCTTGATGGCACCACTGCTCCCTGAATAGGTGTTCACTTAATGGGTGACGCTTACATCAAGTGAAGATATGGTTAGTTGCAACAATGAAATGTACTGGGTAAGTATAGGGAGTTTCGTACTGAATAATAAGCAGTTTCTCTCGCTTATGAAAGTTAGCTTTCTGAATCCTTCCTTAAAGCGTTTGTCTATTTTGCATACGTAGACAGCATAGTTACCGTCTCAAAATGAATCTCATAAGGCCTTAAGTTAAGAAAAGACAACACAACTCCCTTTAGAAGTCCGTGACGCTACAGAAATTTAGATCTGTATATTTCCTGGAGGTCTTTGAACCCCAAAACACTTCAATTTGCATCTTATCAAAACTTTGATTTATTTTGTTCTCATTATTTATTCGGAAACAAAATTTAAGCCACTAGTCCCTAAAACCCTTTTCTTTCTTATGACTGTTACGAAAATGCCTTCCACACTACTATTACAATTGAAATAAGTCTAGAACACTTGTAACTGCTCTGGTTTAAAAACATCTGACTTATTCCCTATCATAAGACTTTCAAGATATAGTGCTTATGTTTAATCGAATGAAAAAGTTATGTAGTTTTTGCCATTACTTACTACCCGTACATTCCAAACGTCTGTAACGTAGTCATATTTAAGTGGCCTCTCTCTGAGAGAAATATATTCCCTGCCCTCGCTCTTATGCATTCAAAAACGTAGCTACAATGTAAACAGAGCTGTCCAATGCCTATTCTCAAATAATTGTTTAGAAATCAGTATTAATGATAATTATTGTTCTAGTCTGTAATTTGCACATTGAAAGCTGAAGATGGCAAACTACCATTACTTACAATGCCCTAATTTCTCGTAAGGGCTGGAAACAGTTTGCCCCTGGAGGGTCACCGTGTCCCCTCAAGGTATACAACTTAGGTCTTTACCATTTCAAATTTGTACGATTCATTTGTAATACATCTCGTGTAATTGGGAAGCATTTGGTTTCTTTTACATAGGATATTAAAATCTATTTTAGCCAATTTTTAGCCAATTTTTAGTAGTGACCTAAAGAAGTCTGTTAGACGGAACGTTGTCAACGAAGTTTCACATTTGGCGTTTTACTTATAATAACTTGTCGGTGGACTATTCACCTTTCATTCATTAAATTCTATGTCACAGTTTGCTTTTGCAACGATTCAATTTCTCTGAACGTTGTGCTTTCATTGAAAAGTTTGCGTAGTTCTCATGATATCTGTATTCTAAACGATGAAACGTCTGTCTCTCTGTATGCCTGTAGATCTTTCTGTATTCATACATACAAGTATAGTAATACGTTCATAACTCTAGCTTAGCACATCCGCATCGCTGCATCATTTTGGCTCAAAGATAGCAATTTGGTTCCACTTTTAAGAGATCGAGTTATATATTAACAAAATAAATGCAGTTATGTCCCGCAAAGAAGAAATGTGCCAAATCGTAGGTTTTGACATTTGATCTTTCATCGTCAGGATTGTGGCGGTGCTATTGGAGAACGGTCAGATTATTTACTTCTCAGGGTAGGCTGCCTGCCACTGAGACAACGATATCCATTCAAAAACACTTTGTGAGCTTATAAAAACTCTTTACAGTTTATGTGTTTCCTTCAGTGTTCTTCTATCGTGAGAGGTGCTCAGCACTATCGCTGAAAGAATACAAAGTGCATAAAGAGTTTGAAGGCAAGAAACTCTATTGGAAAAACACGAAAATAATCTTCTAGGTGCTCAAGATCAACGTCTACTCTATGTTTCAACAGGCGTGCCAGACCGTAGATAAATAGAGATATATAAGGACCAAACAAGTGCTTTATATAGGCATAGGTGGTAGCCACGCAAGGTAGTAGCTCAGATAGAGAAACTGTTTACCAGATTTCAAATGGGGATATGGCTAAGATCTTTATTAAAAATGTGTAGGAGAAAACGTTAAGAGAAGAGGTTATCTTCATGTAGACAATTTTGTACCAGACTGATTTACAGGTTCGGTTGAGTGACTCTTGGCAGTAAACTGATAATACGCCGTCAAACGAAAAGGGCTAAAATATTTTTGACATTCATCTTACTAACTATATCTTATTCGTTACGTTCTATATTACCTCAAAGATAATATAGAACATCAATCCACTGACAAAATTTACGAGAAAAGTAATTAAAAAGTTTGTTAGTGGTACAAAACATTGTGCACTTACAAGCTTTTTTCGTCTGACACTCCTCAGAGTACTAACGTCAGAATGACCGAAATGGAATGTGTGAAAGAGCATACCCATCAATAAAGTTTCTATATTTGGCGTTTTACTTTTGATAACTTGTCGGTGGACTATTCACCTTTCATTCATAATGTCTACGGGTGAAACCATGTAACAGTGATATGTTTTAGAGCATTTTTCACAATTTTTCTATATCATAATTCCAGTAACTGTTCAATGATAAATTGCATCATATATTTTCCTTTCTCATTTAGCTGCACATTATTGAGGTAGGGACACCACCAAGTGGGAATCAACCTTTTCCAAAGAAGGCAGAATCAATTTTCTTTCCTCCTGAAGCTGACAAAGACTTTCCAGTCGCTATGCAGGTAGATTCAAAGATTTGAATCTTAGTTATCATAGTGTGAAATATGTCATGGGATTGCTTTTATAAGTTAATAGTTATGTCTGTGACTGGTAGGCAGCCATGTCTTCTACTGGTGTGCAGAGTGTGATCAGGATCTGGAATCAAGGGATTGAGATCCACTTGGAAAAAAAAGAGGGGAAATTGTAAAAATTTTGGATCAGAAGACATGACCTCTGTTTAAGGCAGTTCTTGCATCTGGGGCATCTGGGGCATGTGTAGGCTGGATCTTCTCTCAGTCTCCGTGAAATACCACTGCAGGTCTTATGAACTCATTGGGCATACCCAGGGCACCAAATGGAGTTATTGCTAACTCCTGATCTGCATACATCCCTGGGTCACTTGCCAGTGCCCTTCGGGATATTCATGCCCTTACCACTGGTCATGATATTCTTTTTGCCCATGTTCACTATGAGGCCCTTACTTAGCATGTGGGATTTCCAGATGCTCAGTCTGGTTTTCAGCCCCGCAATGATATCTGCAATGTCAGTGAAGTCATTAACATACAGGAGCTCCCACAGGCATCTCATTCCAAACTCTCTAGACAGCACAATGATAAAGAGAAGCAGGCTAGGACAGATCTATGGTGCATGCCCACTTTGACATCTATGGGGTTGCTGAAGGTGCTGCTGACACTTACTCTGCTGGTGGCACTGCAGCACATAGATCAGATGACTCTAGCAATCCACTCTTCAACTCCAATGAGTGTACCTGTGTGTAGGAGATAAGAGTATTGTTAGGTCTTTTGCAGACGTATTATTTTGTTAACATGAAATTTATCTGTGAAATGAAGGTTGCTTCAAATTTCTAGATCAGCCTTTCACAACATGTATAGCAGTTTATTTGCTAGTTATCAATTGAAATTGGCCCTTCTTAGACAATTCCAACTCCCATTTTAGACCAGGTGTAATAGTAAATTTATTTTGTTCCCCTTATTGGTGTATTTTAGGCAAGCAAGAAACATGGCATAATTTTCTTGGTGACAAAGTATGGATACATCCATCTTTATGACATTGAAACTGCTTCATGTATCTACACGAACAGAATAAGTGGTGATACTATCATCATCTATGCATTGTCGTATTGAGACGTATTGCCCTGTTGAGAGGTATTGTCCTTTAAATGTTACAACAATTTTCGACTCAGTCATTGCCATAGATAGTCTCAGACTGGCTGGATGCTGGAAGATAGAGACTCGAGAGGTGATAAACACTACAATGTAGGTATTTTCCCTTAATTGTTCTAACATTTTCCGACTCCGTCATTGCTATAGATGGTAGAGTTTATCAGAATCTTGAGTCTGTGTCTTTGACTGGCTGGAAGGTGGAAGACAGAGACGTGATAAGCTCTAACATCTAGGTATTGTCCTATTGAGACGTTTTGTCCTGTTGGAAGTTATAGTCCTTTGAATATTTTAACACTTTTAGACTCGGTCATTGCTTTAGATGGTAGAGTTTATCAGAGTCTTGAGTCTGTGTCTTTGACTGGCTGGAAGGTGGAAGACAAAGATGTGATAAGCTGTAACATCTAGGTATTGTCCTATTGAGACGTTTTGTCCTGTTGGAAGGTAAAGTCCTTTAAATATTTTAACACTTTTAGACTCGGTCATTGCTATAGATGGTAGAGTTTATCAGAGTCTTGAGTCTGTGTCTTTGACTGGCTGGAAGGTGGAAGACAGACGTGATAAGCTCTAACATCTAGGTATTGTCCTATTGAACCGTTTTGTCCTGTTGGAAGGTATAGTCCTTTGAATATTTTAACAAATGTAGACTTGGTCATTGCTATAGATGGTCGAGTTTATCAGAATCTTGAGTCTGTGTCTTTGTCTGGCTGGCAGCTGGAAGACAGAGACGTGATAAGCTCTAACATCTAGGTATTGTCCTATTGAGACGTTTTGTCCTGTTGGGAGGTATAGTCCTTTGAATATTTTAACACTTTTAGGCTCGGTCATTGCTATAGATGGTCGAGTTTATCAGAGTCTTGAGTCTGTGTCTTTGATAAAGACTCAAAGTCATAAACTCTACCATCTACGTATTGCTTCTTTCAAAAGTATAGTCCTGTTAAAAGTGTATAAAGTTTCATGCTAGTGGATACCCAGAATAAGGCTACAGCTACAAAAAATACAATCAGACAACATTTCAATCTGGAATAATGGCCCCTATTTGAAAACATTCACTTACTAAAACGCTTTCTAGACATCAATAGAATACCATGGGAAAAAAGAAGTCAAGAACAAGAAATAACTTCATTGAGGTGTCAGAGAAATCCTATCATACCCAGGCCAAAAAGATGTGATATAGGTACCGGCCTCATTGATGTGCCAGAGAAATCCTATCATTCCCAGGCCGAAAGGATGTGATATAGGTACTGGCCTCATTGATATGCCAGAGAAAATCCTATCATTCCCAGGCCGAAAGGATGTGATACAGGTACTGGTCTCATTGATGTGTCAGAGAAATCCTATCATTTCAAAATAGGCTAATAAGGCATATTTGACATATTTTGCATACATTAGATGCGTATATTCCATGGGGCACAAATCGTTTAAAATAGGCTAATAAGGCATATTTGACAGAGTTTGCATACACTAGATGCGTACATTCCATGGTGCACAAAGCGTTCATAATAGGCTAATGAGACTTATCTGACATAGTTTGTATACATTAGATGCTTACATTCCATGGCGCACAAAGCCAAATAAATAGGCAAATGAGGCATATCTGACACAATTTGCATACACTAGATGCTTACATTCGATGGTGCACAAAGTGTTCAAAAGAAGCTAATAAGGCATATTTCATATAGTTTGCATACACTAGATGCCTATATTACATGGTTCACAAAGCGTTGATATCAGGCTAATGAAGCATATTTTACATAGTTTTCATACAGTAGATACGTATATTCCATGGTGCACAAAGCGTTCAAAATAGGCTAATGAGGCATATTTGACATAGTTTGCTTACACTAGATGCGTACATTCCATGGTCCAAGAAGGGTGTAAAATAGGCAAATGAGGCATCTTTGACATTGTTTGCACGCACTAGAACCGTACATTCCATGGAGCAAAAAGCGCTTACAATAGGCTGATAAGGAAATTTGACATAGTTTACATACACTAGATGGGTACATTCCTTGGTACACAAAGCGTTAAAATAGGCTAATAAGGCATATTTGAGATAGTGTTGATACACTAGATGCGTACATTCCATGGTGCACAAAACGTAAAACAATACTGATAGGGCATATTTGACATATTTTGCATACACGAGATGTGTACATTCCATGGTCCACAAAGCGTGCAAAATAGGCTAATGAGGTATATTTGACAGAGTATGCATACACTAGATGCGTTCATTCCATGGTGCACAAAGCGTTGAGAAAAGGCTGATAAGGCGTATTTGACATAGTTAGCATACACTAGATCCTTAAATTCCATGGTGCAAAAAGTGTTCAAATGAGGTTAATAAGGTAATTTGACATAGTTTGCATACACTAGATGCGTACATTCCATGGTGCACGAAGCGTTAAAATAAGCTAATAAGGCATATTTGACATAGTGTTGATACACTAGATGAGTACATTCCATGGTGCACAAAACATAGAAATAGACTGATAGGGCATATTTGACATAGTTTCCATACACGACATGCATACATAACATGGTTTGCAAAGCGTTCATAACAGGCTAACGAGGTATATTTGACAAAATTTGCATACTCGAGATGTGTACATTCCATGGTGCACAAAGCGTTCAAAATAGGCTAATAAGGCTTATTTGACATAGTTTGCATACACGAGATGTGTACATTCCATGGTGCACAAAGCGTTCAAAATAGGCTAATAAGGCATATTTGACATAGTTTGCATACACATCTAGCTTTGAGAGGCAATGTCAACTAGTTCTACAGAAGGGTATGAACTCACTGTTCTCCAAAAACACATGTCGTTGTTGATATGCTTTCAAACAGCAATAAGAACTGTGAGCTCAATAGACTCTGAAAAAGATTAATTTTTCCTCGAATGCGGAAGAATTTTAGCATTCTAAGCTTTTAGTTGAACAAACCTACCAGATAAATTGAAAAACTACCGTTGCACATCTTTTGCAGTCTAGGGACAACAGCGGAGTCGTCGTAACTAGCGGGCTAAGTAGAATTTACTTCGCAATATTTTCACTGACATCAAGGTCCCCATTTCAATTTCAACAAACCAGAAGAATCCAGGGGTGACTGTGACCCGTACCCTTCCAGCTTGCGTGCCCCTACCATCATTCATAATCAGCCGTCTCTAGCTACGCGAATGTACATTGGTGCCCTAACTGAAAGAAGTGCCGCGTCTCCCACCACAAAATGAAACTTCTGACATGATAAAAGCATCGATATTTCATTTGCAGGCCTTGTTACTGTTGTAAGTTACTCCAAAGTACTAACTTGTAGGACCTGTTTAATATATCCTTTTGCTTTCACAGAAATTGAAATTAAAGTGCTGTTCATGAAAGCCCTCAGTTTGCCTCTTGAGTAGAAGCCTCTAAATACGTCTAACACGACCTCAAGTCTTCCTATTGTAGCCTCATTTTGTATTAAAGTGATGGTACCAATAGGAAAATATGCCTACGTCTGACGTATTTTCGTGTTTCATTGCATAATCGATTATTGCAATTCTAAGTAATTTTCTAGTAGTGACGTCAATGACGAAAGTTGCGACTTAGAGGAAGCTAAGCGCGCAAAGCGTTCCGGTTGCATATGTCCCTGTCGGATTTTTTAGATATTTGAATTAAAATGGGGCATGTTGTGAAGCTTGTATAGATGAAAACATAGATGAATTTGTATACAAGATGTACTGGATGCTAACTGAGTTTCTAATCGACTGAGTTTCTAATCGATCGACAATTTTGTTACTATTGTGTTTGTTGGTAATTATTACAACCTTAAGATTATTAGCAAAGGATACTTTGTAATTGGTATTTCTATTGAATGTCAACTGATAATTGAAGTGGTTGCTTATTACATATTCAGTTAATTTTTTCATGTGTATCTATATGAACGAGATATAGAGATTACGTCATCTGAGCCCATGCATTGATGTAGAAGTTTTAGATTTGCAGAGTATTTGAGGTGTTAGATTTGTAGATTGTTTGAGGTGTTAGATTTGCAGATTATTTTAAAAGCATGCTGTATAATTATGACAGATATAGAGATTATGTCATCTGAGGCCATGCATTGATGTAAAAGTGTTAGATTTGCAGCGAATTGGAGATGTTAGATTTGCAGAGTATTTGAGTCAGTCGCGTACTGGATTTTGACCCATCAGAAAGAGCGGACCAGTATGAGCAGCTGTTTCACCTGAGGCTTTTGGCAGCAGGCTCTTCAGGGCTTATACCGACCCGACTCGGTTTCTTTTTGGCTTCACCAGAGCTCTGTTGGTCAGCAGCATAAATGCTCTGCTTCCATCTCCTCCGACGTGGACGTGGAGCTGGACTTTCGGAGATTTTAGGAGACTTTAGGAGCTTCTCACTATGCCCCTGGACTCTCAATTATTGTCTGTTGCAATCGCTGATTACCCTACATAATCTGTTTTGATTCAATTTCCCTTTAATCAGTCCAGTACTTTCTTTAACTGTTTAACGTTAGGCATTTCTTTATGCAACTTAGTGGTTGCTTTTGTTTGTGCCCAAGAATGTGAGCCAAACAATAGCCTGTGTACTTTTACAGTTAGTTGTGTTTGACTGCAGTCAGTTAAAGATAGTATGACTGCTGAATCTTTTAGTCACGGTGTTATATTGGAGAATCTGTGTCGTTAGGGTTTCGTTCACCATGGTCTAGTCATTATTTGGATAGTAATTCTTTCTACATTGGTATTTTGTAACCATGCACTGAGTCTAGCTAGGTATTGTGCATGTGTGTGTCTCTCTCTCAAGTGCTGTATCCATTAAGGACTTTGGCGGTCATGACTTTCCACTGCTGTCCGTCTTCACATAGTTCTAACATCACGGTTCCCCTCAGTCTGCACAAACTGCTCAAGCTACTGATGTAAGTTGCCCTTGGCCTACCTCTGCTTCTCCTGCCCTCTATCTTCCCAGTTAACACTAAATTTTCCAAACTAGATTTCCGAATGACATGCCCTAAAAAATTAAAATGTTTTTTCCTAATAGTTTTCATTAAGGATCCTTTCTTTCGCTCAGTCCATGAAGTGCGAAGCATTCTTCTGTAAAACAAAAGTTCTGTTGCTTCAAGATGTTTCTCTATTAATTTGGAAATAGTCCAGGACTCTCTGCCATAAATTAATATTGGAATGATGCAGCATTGTGAAATTCTTTTCCTATTTTCTACAGAAATTGATGTTATTTTTAGAATTTTGCCCATTTGTTGAAAACTTTCTTTTGCAATACCTACTCTTCTTTTAATTTCTGCATCACATCTTCCATCCTCTGAAATGACATTACCCAAGTACTTAAAATGTTTAACTTGTTTGATGGAGTTGGTCCCTATGGTAATGTTTATTGTAGAAACTGCTTTTTGCTTACTAACAACCATACACTCTGTCTTTTTTTTGTTGATGGTGCGTAATTTATAAAAGTTAAACCCAGCTGAACCCATCAGAACCCAGCTAAAAACCTGAACCCAGCTGAACCAAGAAGCGAACCCAGCTGTAAAGCCAGCTGACTCATGCCGAAAACAATAGGCTTTATGTCATGGTATTCATTGAGGTCACTTAGAAAGGTGAGATGTCATGGTATTCACTGACTTCAGTAAAAAAGTGCGATTTCATCGTATTCATTGACACCACTAAGAGTGGATAGATTCCCAGCGTTCATTGAATTCACTAAGAAAGTTGAAATGTCATGGTATCCATAGATGTTACTTAGAAAGGTGAGATGTCATCACATTCATTGACTTTATAAAGAAAGGGGAAATGTCATTATATTTGACGTCACTAAGAAAGGTGAGATGTCATGGTATTTATTGAGGTCACTAAGAAAGGTGAGATGTCATGGTATTCATTGAAAGGTGAGATGTCATGGTATTCAATGACTTCAGTAAAAAAGTGCAATGTCATCGTATTCATTGACACCACTAAGAGTGGATAGATTACCAGCGTTCATTGAATTCACTCAGAAAGTTGAAATGGCATAGTATTCATTGAGGTCACTTAGAAAGGTGAGATGTCATCGCATTCATTGACTTTACTAAGAAAGGTGAAGTGTCACTATATTTGACGTCACTAAGAAAGGTGAGATGTCATGGTATTCATTGAGGTCACTAAGAAAGGTGAGATGTCATGGTATTCATTGAAAGGTGAGATGTCATGGTATTCGATGACTTCAGTAAAAAAGTGCGATGTCATCATATTCATTGATGCCACTAAGAGTGGATAGATGCCCAGCGTTCATTGAATTCACTAAGAAAGTTGAAATGTCATGGTATCCATAGATGTTACTAAGAAGGGTGAGATGTCATCGCATTCATTGACTTTACAAAGAAAGGTGAAATGTCATTATATTTGACGTCACTAAGTAAGGTGAGATGTCATGGTATTCATTGAGGTCACTTAGAAAGGTGAGATGTCATGGTATTCAATGACTTCAGTAAAAAAGTGCGATGTCATCGTATTCATTGATGCCACTAAGAGTGGATAGATGTCCAGCGTTCATTGAATTCACTCAGAAAGTTGAAATGTCATGGTATCCATAGATGTTACTTAGAAAGGTGAGATGTCATCGCATTCATTAACTTTACTAAGAAAGGTGAAGTGTCATTATATTTGACATCACTAAGAAAGGTGAGATGTCATGGTATTCATTGAGGTCACTAAGAAAGGTGAGATGTCATGGTATTCATTGAGGTCACTTAGAAAGGTGAGATGTCATGGTATTCATTGACTTCAGTAAAAAAGTGAGATGCCATCGTATTCATTGACACCATTAAGAGTGGATAGATGTCCAGCGTTCATTGAATTCACTCAGAAAGTTGAAATGGCATGGCATCCATAGATGTTACTTAGAAAGGTGAGATGTGATCGCATTCATTGACTTTACTAAGAAAGGTGAAGTGTCACTATATTTGACGTCACTAAGAAAGGTGACGTGTCATGGGTAAACTTTATGGCAAGAGCCAATGTAAGTGAGATTATAAAGATCACTACACAACAGAAGCAGTGAAATCTTGTTTAGATATCAGTGGCTTGCCCTGTGAGAATTTCCTTGTTTGCTTGCACAAGGAAGTTGTCCTTGACTAACAATTGAATGTCGAGTAGCCAATCCAAACACTGCAATAATGTGACTGGGAATTTGTGGTACAGTTCATTGGTTGCCAAATAAAACAAGGACCAAAGTGAAATCATTATCAGGTTATCACAAAGATGTGCACTTTGATCAAGATCACTACTACTTTCGGTAGTTTTTGTCTGCATACCGGTGAAGGTTAATGTTGCATAAACTTCTACTACTAAATTACTTTTGTTGTTGGTTCTCTCACATTTCACAACACCTTCTTATTTTCCAACATAATTACAACTCTTTCATTACTTTTGTGAGGTGTCTTCCTTCCATCTTAAAACAGACATCAAACCTAATAATGACCTAAAAAATGACCTAGAGGGCTTTAGGATAGAATATGTTCTTGGTCCTTCCATTTTTGGCCACAGTGAAGAGCTGATATCGATTGTCTGCTGATGAGCAATCCAAATTTTAAAAATGGTAGGAAATTCAAATTTCATTGCACTGTAGTTGGAAAAGGCAAACCCGTGGGGCATTTAAATGCAGATACCAGTATTACTGAGGGAAAATTTTGAAAATGGTGGCAAATTTAAACAATGCAGTTTGTGAAACAATGCAGTTTGTGAAACAAATTTATCAAAAAATGACATTCTAAAATTTGAGTTTTGAAACAATTTTAATACCTAATAACTATCTCCCTTTCATGCTGATTCCAAAGAGATTCCAACACTTGGGTCTAATCTCAATTTTCAATGGTATTAGCATGATTTGTGGTATAATATACACTATATATATGAATGGTTTATGCTGGCTTCTGAACACTGCTGAGTGGGTGCAGGCTCTAAAGATGGATGTTTGGGGGATGGGTAAGTGCTTTACTGCACTTGTCATGCAGGGTGACCCTTGCAGTATCAGTCTCCCAACTGAAATTTTCCACAGCAAATGCTTTTCAACGTCCTCCTCAGCACTGACTTCACATGAAAGCCAAGCATTTACAATATGATAGTATATTCATTGTAACGGTATTAAATAGTGGAACCCTCATCATAATAAGCATAACCATCAGTTCATCATGATTTGTGAAGTGAATTACATTATGAACAAAAATTATCTAGAGCCCCTAAATACAACTTCGGAAACTTGGTTACTTGGTATTTTGGCAATAGAAACAATGCTTACCAGCTTGAAATACAAGTTATGTAATGTAACAATCATATACATACAAGTGTCAAATGTACACTAGAATGTGTTTGCCTGCATTTTTGTACATGCATGTGTTGTGTTATTTATATCTTCACAGCCATAGTTCAATCTCAATTCTTTGATTTATGACTTATACGGCTTGAGGTCGCGCTTCGCTCGACTTGAGCTCGCTTTGAGGGAACGGCGTACCCGCGTTCCCCGGTTTTCTGCCACCCTGCTTTATTGGCGCTACTGAAAATGTGCGCTTGTTCTTGTTGGCAATAAGTAGTTAAATAATCAACAAGAAATTCATACTTAACACTTGGAAGTACGCTGCAAAGCTCACAAAGTGCAAAGCCGAGACTAACTTTGAAGATAACACAGGCACTGAAGCATTGAAGACTCAAATAAATGTTTATTATATGTAATACTTTGCAATGCGTTAATTATTGTAATACATAGTCAAAGCTAATGAGTTCCTTACATTGTTTTAAAAATGAGGTTGAATCATAAATATCACTCTGCTAAGGCTAAACTGAAATCCTTACGAAATATGCTTTCATCTGATTTACCTACAAAAATAGATCCCAAGGATTATATCTTACCAAAAAGAATGATGCATTACCTATTTTTTAAAGATCGTTGCCAAGCAACAGAAATTGTTGTTAACTTGGCACGATACTTAATAGGTAGCGGACCCACTAAGATATTCTTTGCGGACCATGGAATTACACGTAGATCCCATATTGCGGACTACTGTTATAGACAGCGTATTTTTTTGTTTACGAATGATAATGATGTCACATGTCATATATATACATATGCAAAATATGTATACATTGATGTATTAATTGCTTGAATAAATTTATTTATGCAAGGAGATATTTTGATTTGGAATTACCGGGAGGGCACAATGTTGTAACAAACGATAAAACGTTTTAGTTGGAGGAGAGGGGGCAGCCGATATTTTTCGGGAGCTTTAGACGCAAAACTTATACAAATTTTAATTTAATTTTGATACACTTCAAAATATCAAAATATCGAAGGGATTGAAAGACACATTATAGAGAAGTATTGTATATTTCGGGGACGGTCCACCCAGTTCCAGTACCAGCTCCAGGTATGATTATATACATTACTTGCATTCACAGAACAATAAGGCTTACCCTTAATACCTTAGTATAGCAGATCAAATCTAGACAGGGCAGTTAAGAAACATTGGGAAGATTTCAAGTTAGAATGACAGCACATCTCATCTGCGAAAGAATGTGACTATCCCATCGTTTCTTAAAATCAACAATAAAGCTAGCCTACTATTAACTTGAATATTGGGATTAAGTTAACCATGTGTTATTAAGGGAGTAATTCATATGTCTTCAGAGTGCATATATGGGCCAATGTTATCAAGCAATCCTTGTCCTCAGCTTCCTTGCAAGCAGTTACGTGCTGCATCTGCTATGAACTCTAAATGAGGCTCCATCTCGTGTAATATCTCCGAAGCATCGGTCAGGATTAAAATGTCCTTACAGTTCGCTGTGCGCCACAGAAAACAATAGTACAGTATGATTCAGTAATCACAACATAAATATTCTTGAAAAGAACACTACAGAAATAGAAGAGCATGTCACCACCGGGGATAGAACTCATGACCCATGCTTTCGCGGTGAGTGCTCTACCAACTGAGCAAGGTGACCTCCAACGTTAACATACTTTTATTTCTGTAGTCGCCACATTAGCTCCCAATCATCCACCTGTGGACATCGACATCCAGCTCAACACAATTGGAGACCAGCCTCTCGGCACCATGTGACTTGATCAAGGAATAACTGCCATCCAGCCCGTCATCAATCCAAAGCCCATTTAAGTTAGAAAGTATCATCAAAGGTGGTGACATGCTTTTCTATTTCTCTAGTGTTCTTTTCAAAAACTGACATTTCAAATCCTCTCTTCTCGATGATATATATATTCATAAAGGTCACATTATATAAGGTGACCGAAAGTGCATAAATTACAAGGTAACAATTTACCTGTTGGAAAATTGTGAGTCTCAGCAGTAAAGGTGATGTGCCTCTTCCCACTAAATGGTATGAATGAACTAGCACTTGTTGGGTCACTTGGTTTAATGGCATTGATGTTATATCCGTGAATGGCACTGTCGAAAAATTAAAATGCATATTACCAGTATCAGTTACAAATTTCATCTCATGAGAAACTATTAAATATATAGGTTACGTGGTTGATGTGTTGTGCATAACCTATAAGACTTAGACGCTTAATAGTAGCGGCAAGACTGTTATCTTCTTGTAGTAAAACTAGCATAGACCAAAATTACTACTAACATCTTGTTGTGGAAGTTGTAGTAAAAGTGTGTATTGAGGATTTACAGATCGAGTATTTATGCATGTGAAATAAAAATTAAATAACATAGTTGCTAAGAATAGATAGAGAGGGGGAAATCCCTATCATGCAATCATTACATCATGTTGCTATGGATGACGTAAGATTCACGACAAATACAACTTCATAAAAACAAAATTTATTACATGTTTACAATACATTCAAGTAAATTTTTATATCATCGATGTTCATGACACTGCTGGTATCCATGACAACAATACGTGGGATCTTAGAACTAGCATAAATCAAAATCTTTACTTAAATAAAGATGAAATAAAATAAACGGGAAGTGACAGAAAGAGGAATAGGAGAGCATGGGAAATAGGTCATTGAGAAAAGACATAAAGGAAGACTTTTCAAGACAAAAAAGGGGGGCGTGAGAAAGAAATTTAAAAGGAAGGGGTAATATTGTGATCCAAAATTATTTGGGAAGTAAAGTAAGGGAGTGGTGGGGACAATTGTAGATAAAGAAAAGGGAAAGCATAAGAAAAGTACGCAGTAACTCAGTAAAGTCAAGGCCTCGAGTTGCTTAGCTTGTTGCTTAGATTTTGGACCAAATCGAGGCCTCACACTTAAGCAACTGAGTTGCTTATGAAAAAAATGTAGACGTCACCACTTACGTTCAATCGACGCCCATGGCTTGTTGTATATGTAAGTTGCCCCCACGTCGTATTTTCGTGCTGAAACGGCGTGATATTGAGACCGATGCAATGTTGCCCAGAGTTACGTTGAAACAATTACCCGGGCTTGACGTCGATATACGGTAGGTATAACGACCAACGCTTCAGTTTAAGTAGTAACGTCGGATGGACGTCGATTTGATGTCAGTTTCTTTTTATTGACGGCTTCAACAGGAATGCTATGGAGTTAATTCCTGCAGTTCTTTACACATATCTTATGTGCTTAAGAGCAAGAAAACATTTGCTATGAAGACATAAAGGATTCTCATTAGGCCTATTCAATCAATTTAGTTGTAGAGGACGCTGATTGGGCTGAGGAAACACAAGCCATTCAGGCAGTCCAGTTTCTGATTTGCTCTTTCAAGAATACAGTTGGCTGTACTCTTTTACACGTTTCATTTCGATCATTCTGACGATTGTACTCTGAGGAGTGTCTGAAGAAAAAGGTTTTAAGTACACAATGTTTTCGCTATTTCGTGCAACATTCTTGTTTTGTACCACAAACAAAGTAATAGATATCTTACTGGCAAAGTCACGAATCCATTTTGCTTTAAGAGGCACAATGCAAGGCCCCTTGGCAGTTTTTAACGATATAACAGAACGATCAACGTATGCCCAAAGTCTATGACTGGCCAAGCACATTCTAAACTAAACTCCCGACTCTGTAAGTTCATAGTTGTAATTACAACTTAATAAAAACAATTGGGGATACTTAAAAGATAGGATGTAAACGCTTAAACACGGTGTCGCTTTACCAGTGTAGCTCTTGCGGGTCGATAGCAAACACTCCTCGATTCTCTAGGTATCACAGC
Organism: Alatinidae sp. Z8VKAUB7J3; assembly: GCA_010016025.2. Classification (NCBI taxonomy): domain Eukaryota; kingdom Metazoa; phylum Cnidaria; class Cubozoa; order Carybdeida; family Alatinidae; species Alatinidae sp. Z8VKAUB7J3. The sequence continues at coordinate 72,717,363 of JAAAKM020073195.1, read as the reverse complement.
ATATATCCAGCTCTAGGCAATTTGAGGGTCAGCAAAAATGGTCAATTTGAGTTTGTGGTTTGTTATAGGAGTTTTCCTTTCACTTTGACGCTCTGGAAGCTGGATATAAACCGAAACGCCGGTGCTCTGACGACAAATCGAATTTCTTTACAGTTTACTTGATTTTTCTATAACGCAAGTGACGGAAAACGTATCTGTCACTCCCTGCATTATGTTTACCATTATCCGAATGGATGAAGTGAAATTGATTTGAAAGTACAGTCACACCGAGCTGTTTCATTGAGACTTTTTGTTACTGAAAGGGCATTCAAGGAAAGCCTAGACAGACATGGTTGCCAAAAACTTATCCTCTTCTAATGTGGTGCTCTCTAAATTCCTCAACTCTTTCATGATTTACCACTTAAAACAGGGTCTCAAACTCAATTTACCTAACAAGGAGTCTGGAGAGCCAACCAGGCAACAAGGAGTTTAAAGAGCCATCAAGAACAACAAAGTATCTTAAAAAGGATGCTATTTATATAATACAAAATAAACTAGGAATTTTGAAGGACAGGCGAGGTTTACAAAACTTAGGACACTTGTGCAGCGCCTTTCTTGAACTCTGCTTTCTGCCGGTTACACACTCTCACACGCAAACAAATCATTGGTCAGTAGGTCTATTCATGGTACATATTCTACGCTTACATATCAAAGAAAGCTCAAAAGGCGTTTCTGTCCATTCATCGTTCTACTAGCAACTAGTTGTTATGTGTTGGGTAACCAATCTCCGAAAACAGAAACGTTATTCAGTATTTTATAATATCTTCTGTAATTCCCTTTGCATATTGCAGATATCTGTTTGTTTGTGAGAAAGCTTTAAGAACATGGCCATATTCATGAATAACCACATGAAAGTTTGTCGTTTGAAGACTCAAAGGTTCGAGATTTTAAACGAATAGCAACAAATAAGAATAAACTTTGAGTTTATACAATGATGTGTACAATAAGTAAGAAAAGATCATACCTAATTACATAAAATTGATGGTTGATGGTGTTTCAAAAAATCTCAACGTCACCGTTTCCTAGTAATTGTGGTCTAATCAGGTTAAGATCATCTCACGTTCTTTACCCCTAGCTGTCCTATAAAACTCTTTAAGACATCATATACAAGATGCGCCAGATAGTTCTAAACATCCAATTACTAAAAGCCTCTGCAAGCTTGAGGGGAAGTCTGCATTCGCCAATTAGAGGCAATCAAGTAATCCCTCTTACAATTGCTCAATTCCGTATGCATTCTGACCATCTAAACGAAAACATATGTTTTGTCTGCTTTGCTCATCGTGTTTTGATGACGTTATACCTTCCGCGAACGCCTATTGATTGAATGTGGTCTCTCAAAACCGTATTCATGTTGTCATTCCGTTATAAAGTAAAACACCATCGTTCGGAAATTCATTTAAAACTTTGACATTTACATTAATGATGATTTGCTTGAATCGTAGTCCGGTATTGATATGACAGACAGTAGCAAGGAAAATATGTAACCTTAAGTCCCTAATTTGAGTACATAATTTTTCATATCTTTGTTTTATTATACTCTGAGAGGGAAAATACTCTTCTGTGGATAAAGGTCTACTTTTCTGACAAATATGAAACATTCTTTTCGGTGGTAAGGGACTATTCTCTTATGTAAAAGGGGCACTTTCTTCCCCCAAAAGTGCATTTTTTCAACTTTAAAAAAAAAAAGATAAATGTTCCCTGTGGCAATGTCTTTGGCTAGGTAGAGGGCGCAATTTCTTTGGCTAGGAAGTAGCCACCATTTCTTTAGGTAGGAAGAGAGAACAATTTCTTTGGCTATAGAGAACAGGTTGATTTTCAATAAAACGAACTCCTACGACTTCGTCACTTCATAAAAATATATATGAGAAAATCTTGTCCTAATTCTGATAAAGCTCCCCTGCCCTCAAAAAGTTCTAGTTGCCACTTTGACTGGCTTAATATCATCAGCCCTATCATTTAATTTGAGATTCTTCGGGATGCATGCTTACTTCGAATAGGTAGGATTCGATATGTGGTGAAAATATGAGGCTGCTTGTAGTTACTTGATGTTCAGCAAGGACACTCGGCTGAATAACACTACAACTGTGATTTAAACCAATAATAACAATGATAATATCAATATTTATTATAGATTTATGTATAAAGCGTGAGCCCTGGCAGTCCTATAAGTAATTGTAATTAATATGAGTCTGTCCATGATGTATGACTGTTTAAGTATAAGAAAAACAGATCTCACCAGTTGCTGTTATTGCTAAGGAAAAAATACAACTTTTAATAAACGGAGCGACTAAGTCTACGAGAACTGGTACAGAGGATGTTTTAAAACTTCCTAGAACAGTGGTTACTATTCGTTCCAAAATGTTGCAAAAAGTGTCTGTTTTACAGACTTTTGTGCTCTAAAAATTGCAGTAAAGTCGGTGCAAGTAGCATTAATATTTATTATGGTTTACTCATAGCGTAACCCAAAAAATGAAAACAAGAACAACATTTGAATTCAGAACCTTATGATTGTAAGTGCAGGGGTTGCATTTAAGGGCGAAAATTTTCCTGTCGCGCTCCAAATCCATAACGTATATTCAGCAGTAAATGTAAATATTACTCTTTCAGAATAGAGAGTACACAAGGAAAATTCTATCGCAGTGCACCTGTGGGTTGGAATTTCTAAATATTCCAGTTTCACAATATAGGCGCCATAAGGAGAGGCCTTCTACAGCCCACAATTTGAGTGGTGGCCTCGAGCAGATTACCGCCGGTTAGTTTTGATGAGATCTCAAGAAATGTGATTTATCCGAAGTGAAGGGAAATGTTGCTGAAAGAGTGACATATTCAAATAGCTACCTAAGGAAAAATAGAGGCGCCTGTGGATAACTTCGAAAACAACGATACGGAAAGTGTACCTGTTCTTAACTATTCTGTGTTGGGAGCCACCTTTACTTGACCAACAAAGAACATGGAGGCTGTTCTGGAAGTAGTCTGGGCAAGAGTGATGTAGGGTAAGTCACGTCCATGCTAGAACAAATTTGTATCGTATTTGACCTGAGGGTCAGAGTTGAGTAGAGAAAGACCTGAGTAGCAGAATATTATGGAGTTTAAGGATCTTAAAGTATAGACATTTACATTGGAATTTTATATGCTTCGATTAGAATATATAATAAAAAAGAACTAAGAAAAATGTATCTTTCATAGATTGCAGCCCTGACACATGGGATCCGATCCTTGAGAGGGAAAAGGTACTTGAGCCGAAACGTTGAGCCGAAAACAAAGCTAACATCTAATTGTGAATAAGACACGTTTAACAACTTTGAAACCTGGGTACGAATTTTAGGGAAATGAGTCTCTGTACAAGGAAGACAGACGGACAGACGCTTAGGTACGGTGACCTGTAGGGGGAAGTAACTAAATTTCTTGCCCCAAAAAGTACAAATACAAAAGTCAATAAGCCTATGAAGGTAACAATTCTTAAGAAGACAAAGACGTATTGAGAACGTCCAGGAATGTAATACTCATATTTTGCTCCAATCCAATGTTAAAATTAATATTTCTGGGCCTAGAATTAAGAGGGTGAAGAAATAAAGGAACATGCTCTTTAGACTTAAATACAACAAAACAATCATCTACATATGCCTTATAAAATAGGGGACGAAAATGCAATTGACAGTCATCGAGCCAACGCTGCTCATGAAAACAAAGGAAAACGTTAGCAAGTGTGGGTCCCAAAGCTGAACCCATAGCAACCTGGTCGTACAAAACACCGTCAAAAAAGAAGTGATTATCCTTGACGGACAGCTCAAGCTAGCCATGTAAATATCTGTAGTATCTAAGTATACATTAGAGATATAATTATCATTTTTAGTAAGAGGGCGAAGAAGAGAAACAAACTACTTAGCTATACTATAGGAATGAGAGCTGATTGCCGAAAACATCGGCTGGAAAGCTTAATCCAGCTTATGTACTTTAGGTAAACTATAAAGTATTCCAGGTCTAGAGCCTGACGGGGAGAGTCTAATGTATTCGGTCTCACTTTACATATTTTTCTTTTAAAGTTAGTTCATTGTTCATGTGAAAAATAGAGTTTTACATATTTTCCATCAACAAACTCTCCTTTTTTCTGCGTTAATAGTTTGTCATGAAGAATTTTTGCAATGAACTTTTGCTCTATTAATTTTCATGTTAAAATAAACACAGCCCTTTACACTTATATTTTTTTGTAAGAAACCAGGGCCCATTGTCCCCAAAATTTAAGAAACTCAAGGGCTGGATGGGGCTGCTCAAAGAAACTTAAGATATCTCTGAAAGCGTTTTAGACAGTTTGATAAAGGGTCATTTCATGAATAGGCTAACGTGGAACAGAGGCAGTGGCGGTTTTTGGGGGTGCCAGAGGGGCCATGGTCCCAGGCCCCGCGCTTTTCGTAGCCACAAGGGAGCCCCGCGGTTGCGAAAAAAAGTAGTACTCAGAAATTAAATGAAATAAGTGGTTCTCATAAATACAATGATATTAGTAGTACTCAGATTCAGTAGTACTCAGAAATTTGGTAGCACTCAGCAAAAAGTACCCAGAAATTCAAAGAAATTGTATCGTAGCAAAATATGAGTGCACCCGGTGCTTTTGCCGATTATCGAACAAGGAGGCAAACATATTATAAACCTGTCTGTACTTGACTCGATATCTCCAAACAAATACAAAAGAGCTAATAGGAAAAGATTCGGGTATTGCTTAGATTTTAAGAACTTATTAACCCTTAGCTTAACCTTTTTGATATCTAACATTTAAAATTTTTTGCTATTCATATGTTAACTTTATGTATGTCATTGTATCGACTGTGAGATTCTTGTTTACGAATTTTTGATATATTGTACATCACTTACGTGTTCATGAAAAGATATATTTTCATCATTACCTTATTTTTATCAATTCACTTATGCTCTACATACAGTTTGAACATGTTACTATAGGAAGAGCTTGAAATTATTTTCATTTCTCTTGAAAACGACAGCAAACAATGCCGAAACGTTGCGTAAAGAAATGCAACGAACTGGGTATCGTTTGTTGTGTTAAGAAGTCTTAAACTTAAAAAACTTTTAGAAAGCCAGTTCAGTTCCAACACAACTTTCATAAATCGGATGCGTCACAAACACAATTTTGCCAAGGGAATCATGGGCTTTTCGATTACACAGGGTTTAGACCTTCGGTCAGAAGTCAGAAGGGCAAATTCAAATACTTGCCACTGATTGGAAACATGTCTGACGTTTCCGGAACAGTTAGTTGCAGTCTTGAATTTTTACTTGTTAAGGTGTATTTTATTAACCAAAAACGTCAAAAGACTGGAAAATTTTCGACTTTCTTGAAACTTACAAAAATACTAGAATAATCCTAAATAATGTTTAACGTTTACAAACTTGCCTCAAATCTTTGTATTACCAATTTAAAATTTTGAAGAAAAAGTTTTTTAAAACTTGAGATAACAGATATTCAAATATCAAACATGCGTAACTGCTAGAGGCAATGTACTATATCGAAATTGCGATGTTTACAAATATTTTTGCTCAAAATTGTTTTTAGCGTGAACCGTGAACATGCTTTCCTTCTTGATATCTTCCTTTGCTTGCATCTTAGAAAAACGTTTTAGTTTATGAGCATTGAACATTTTATAGAAGAAGTATAGGTTAAAGAATTTCAAAGCACGTCTAACATCTGTAAGCGGTGCCCCATTGCAAAGTTAATGAATTCACTTTGAATTAACTTTTCCAGAGACTGCTTGGAGATGATGTTATAGCCACGAACAAGGATCATAGCTCATTGCTGTTTACATGAAAGAGGAGTATTGTCTTCTAAATTTTATCTTTTTATTGGAGGCCAACTTCGGGGGTTACGGGATTTGGAAAGAATGTGTGACCTTTTGTGATACTTTGACAGTATGCAAGTCTGCTTTATATACAGCAAAAGATTAAGGAAGACAATCCTATGAGTCCTATTTTAAGAGAATGCACAGCTTGGATTTATTGTAAAGTTAAAAGTCAAATCGTTATTTTTCCTCTCCGACACCCACCACCCCTCTTGGTAAGGTATCGACCAAAAGTACCTCCCCCCCCTGATCATCTGTATATTTGTATATTTCCAGTTGATTTTGGGCGAAAATGCATAAGGGACAAAAGTTTGACAATCTGCTGTGAATACAAGTACACCATCTCTCCAAAAATGTTACCTGTGTCATTCTATCCCTATCCCAGATCTTTACCGTCCGGTCACTGGATCCGGTAATAACCAGTCCTTTGCAGAACGATACGCATGAAACAGCCGCTTGATGCGCCTGTAATACAAGAGAAATTTACATCTCATTGCTTGCGTAAAAACAACAACAAAAAAGTACATTGTTACTGATAAACTTGAAGACAAAAAGTAAAATACTACAATGAATATCATCTTCCTTTCCCATTCGCTTGGTCTCAATTGTCTTGAGAAACTGCAGGTAGATCTACTTTAATGTTGACATCTCTTGCATATATGTAAAGTGAACTCCTAACATCCCTAACCCTACCCCTAAGCCCCACCTAATTTGTATCGCGACAATACATAAACATGATGTTCATATTGATAGAGCCAAAATGTTTTTCACGGAACCAAATAATATCATGTCATAACGTGGACAACGACAATTGCTCATTAATAATAAGATCCCTTAATTAAAGAATTTTTGAAGTAATAGAATAATCGTGGTGCTTTTTGATAAGTGGTACTGTGGACTCGGAAATATATCAGAAATAACCGTAATAAAACTCGCAATTACTATTAAATTTTAAACTTCTGTTTTATCATTCCGTTTCAATTTGTCATTAGGAGTCACATGATTACCTGACTCCATTGACTTTAATGGGGGTGTTAGGCTGGCTGATTAGCTTAGGTATAAGAACTTGATACTTATGCCTACTCTGAATTTCCAAATATTTCCCATTTCCTAGAAAATCAACATCAGTCATTATAGTTATAGTGGAAATATCTTTGAAGCGATATTCAGCTAAACTTTGTTACATTAAGAAAATAGAAATCAATAATTTTGAGAGTGAGATAATGATTTTTCTGATATCCACGTTCTACGCTGTTAAAGCAAGGAACGGTTTGAAAACTTCATGTTTACTGTGATTCAACGATGGCAAAGGTTTTTCTAAATCTTCATAGGTTCTACAGAGACGGCGGAAAGATACTTTTATTGGTGAGGCGAGCAGAATGATCCTGACCGACGAGATTGTCGCAATTGTTCTTCATTTTTCTGCGAGGTTGAAAAACAACTGATAAATTTGTCAGCAGGAGCAGGTAAACCGACAAGTCAAGCAGTGGCGAAGGCAGGGGTCCTGCCACTCATGCTGGGCAGGAAATGGGTTTTCAAATTAGCAATAAAATCTGAAAAAGCAAATTCATTTATGGCCGCTGTAAGGGATCAATTAAGACAAAGTCTTGGAAATTCAATGCCCGCTGCAGAAACTACTCCTTTCAGTTTCCGCCTTCTTCTCATGTTTTGGAATGGAACCAAAAAAGGATAAGATTTAAGGCCCCCTTTTTATGCGTACGAATCAAATTACATTTGCATAAAGATTAGTACATTTTAGCCTTACTTTTACATCTATTAAACATCTATTATTCTTTATCATTCCAGTTTAGTGCAGCTCGTATTACAAGTTTAGAGGGCTGATTGTTGTTACTTCTGTTGCTGAATGCACAGCAAAAACTTCCCAATGGATCCACTCTTGTCACAAACCTCCAAAAACTAGGACGGACCCGTTACTTAAATGAAGACAACAGGGCTTTAGAGGCGGGCATCAAATGGAAGAGCCACGGGAAACAAGCAAAAGGAGACATGAAGAATACTGAAGTCAAAGTTAAACCTTGGACCCATACTTTTGCAATATGCTGTTTTGACGCTGGGCTACAACGACCCGATCGCAAACACTCGCTCCTTCTCTTAATCTTGACATTTTACATTGAACTCTCTCCTTTATAGACTGTACATTTGATGATATATTTGGAGACCATCTTCCCTGCTCATGTGTTTTGTGAAAAAGAGGCTGACGTCTGCTGGACGTATTTGTGCGCATGAGGTAAATCGCGCTATGCCTTTGCAGTTATCACTTGATCTTAGTCTGTATACCCCCTGATATAATGTTTACATTCTTTTGTCAACGCTGTTTGTATGTAGCATGTTGTAGTTTTTTTACTAGTTGATCTTGTACAAGATACGATACGAGTCTTGAAGTTGATAATCAAACACGAATTTCTCTTTGCGATTCGCTGCGGAGGGCCAACAACGTATTCATATTACTGCGAGCTGGATGTTGACGTCTAATGCTGGGCGACTAGAAATTGCTATGCCAAATAAATAAAACAAAAGTGTTCGCTACTGCCGCTTGTTCACTGTCCCAATCGCAGTTACACCTGTACCTGCCATATAATTTATCTACGTTTCGACGCATATGTTCTCTTGCTGTAACTAGCCATCAGACTCTCTATATCTTATGTTTTATTATTCAATTTGATGGTGTGATTAGAAGTGTCCAGTGAAATGATATACGATAGACCTACACGTAAGGTACGGTAAAATCTGACAATTCTGCTGAGTAAAATTAGGGAATGTTTATGGAGAATATAACATCATCTAGGGCAATTCTGATGTAATTAATAAGCCATAGGAATCTCCCCTTTACTTATATTCTTAATTATGACATCATTCTATTTTTCTAACCTGTATATGCGCCAGTAAACTACATGCTAGGAAGGCCTTGGTTACGCGGTGGCAACGAGATGCCCCGCACAGTATTTTCTACGAGATGCTGAAATAGAAGGGTTGTACGTGTGATGGAGATGAGAATAATAAGAAACAATCATCGACGTATCTTCTGTATAAAAGGGGGCGAGAAGCAACGGAACAATGCTCCATCCACTTACTTTCAAGATGGGCCAAGAATACATTGGCAAATAAAGGGCCGATAGGTGACCCCATCGCAACAGCATAGTAGAATTTAGGCATCTCTTGGGAATGTAAGAACCTTAACACAAGTAGATTTTAACAAAGTGAGGTAATTATTTACCAATTTTACAGTTTGCTTAGGCCATACAACACAACGAATTATAACAGAATTTTTCGCCTCTGAGAAGACGTGATGCCCCCCCCCCCCAAAGTGAAGGAGATGGCGACTGGCCTGGATCAGATATGTCCACGAATTGTTTCACAAGATAGAGCAGTGATTCTCAACGGGGGTTAGGGGAACCCCCTTCAGGGGTATTTGAGATTTTAAAGGGGGTAAGATTGAGACAAGGGATACTAAGGGGGTCAAACAGCTAATAGCATGTTTCGTTGCTTTGCTTATATCAAAATGGTACTTGTCTAATATCGATGACGTGAAATAATGCCGAATTCCTTCCAACGCAGGGGATACTTGTAAATTTTGGTAGCTCGAGGGGGTTAATTGACTGCCTGGGGTTGAGAAATCCTGGTATAGAGTGCTAAAGCGATGACTTCACAAAACCATTTTTTCCAAGGAATCTCTACATTTAGATCTATAAAGAATTACAGCAAAGATCTTTTAGAAAAAGCTATAAGAAAACAAATTTCCAAAGCATTCTGAGTTTAAAGATATCAATTCTGCTTATTCCCAATTTATAAAAACACTTACAGAAACTGTAGATGAACTAGCTCCTACCAAAGAAATTCGTATAAAAGGAAATACTCAGGAATGGATAGATGATGAGGTCCTTGAGGGTATCAGATTTCGGAGAAAACATTTTTCAAAGTTTAAAAAAACAAAGAATCATGCAGATCTATTGGATTTCAGAAGGGTTAGAAACTATTTTCAAAATCTCATAAGGAAGAAAAAGAAAAGCTATATCATAGGAAGAGTGAATGACGGCATTTATAAACCAAAAAAATTATGGAAAAGTTTAAAGCTGCTTGGGACTAAGTCATAAAATATCCACTCGCAAAATATTTGTCTAAAAAGAGGGGAGGAACATCTTTTCGATGCCAAAACATGCTTCTTTGAAAATATTGCTTCTAAACTAGTAAGGAGGCTACTACAGCAGCCAAGCAATTTTGGAATCAAAAATGTCAAAATGTATTATAAAAATTTCAATTTTGGTACAAATAAGTTCTCATTTTCTCTAACAACAGTGTGACCCGGTCACTGTACACATGATACGATACCCCCGTTACCCTCGTTACCCCGCTTGACCTAGCTTAACTTAGTGACAACAAACATCAGCAAGAATAAAGTCTTAAATGATCTCCTTGATTAACCTTGAATATTGCGTTGAGTAACGGATTCATCTTGCTAAAAGTTTTCACCATACACTGATCCCAGCAATCGTATTGAGTGAATTTAGAAAGCTATTACGATGAGTTTATAGGAAACGAGAAGATCCTGGTACATAAAGGTCACGAGAGCGACACGTTTTCTGCCACTCGCGTTATTGAAAACGGCATAAATTGTAAACAAATTCTTTTTGTCGACAGAGTATCGGCTTCTTTGTTCTGATAAATCTAGGAGATCTAGCTCTCGCTAATACCCTAAACGAATCCCCTTGATAGTCGTCAGCACATGACGGGTTTTCAATCGAATGCTGTCCTAGTGCCGAGTCTGTTGTGGGATCTGTTGACTTGGTTTTGTTTACGCGATTCGGTAAAATATTGGAAACCTTACTGCGTCTACTAATGAAGGCTGGCACATGTTGCGCGATTCTGTCATGTAACCTCTGCGACGTACGACCTATGTATTTGCTCTCACAGCGACACGTAAATTTATAAACTAATAAACTTTTATGTGTAACAGGTAGTAAGTCTTTTTTGGCAACAGGCAGCAGCTTTTGGGTAGAATAAACAACACGCGGTTGTACCGTGGGAAAACTGTTGGTCACGGCCGTCTTTACTCTTTTGTCAAAATTCAAGGAAACATTCCCAATCCACTGTGGTCGCAAATATACTGGGCACTTCATAGGGCAATATTTTGGGTCCGACAAAAACTTGGCAATTTGATTGGAAATGACAATGTTGATGACATTTTCTGAGTAGCAATTTTCTTGAAAAATGGTTTTAATATTGGCTAATTCCTCATCGAATTTACTTTTTGAGCAAATGAGTAGAGCACGGTGGACTAAAGTAGCGATGAGATTTGTTTTGCGAGTTTAAGGATATAACGAGTCTTAACGCGTGTATTGCCCTGTAAACGCATGTATTGTCCCGCAAAACAAATATCATTGCTACTTTCGTCCACCGTACTGTAATCATTTACTCAAAAAGTAAATTGATGAGGAATTAGCCTATTTTAAAAAGTTAGCCACGTGACAAAAATTTTGAAGGAGTCGAAACGACATTATATCTCACAAACACTACGTTTGAAAAACAACAACTTTAGTAAAACAGTTACTTGTGGTGTTTGAAATTAAAAAACTAAAACAAAGTGATTCTTAAGTAACTACAACAGCTTCTAAGTAAAGAACATTTCCAGAACTTACAAGCTTTGTGGAAGATAAAGAGATTTGACGCAAATTGATCAGCTATCAAAAATAAATATTCCAGATAAATGAGGACATGATAGATATAGCAACATAAAGAATGTTTCATCCAAATCAAAATGGATGAAAGAATAAAGATTTATACACATTTTTGCCCGGACGGGGTGCGCTTATTACACATTTTTGCCCGGACGGGGTGCGCTTATTACACATTTTTGCCCGGACGGGGTGTGCTTATTCGACACGGGTTTCGGTAAGTCGAATAACTACGGTATTTTCTATAATTCAGCACTTTCGCAACAAACTATAAACATGATTTTGTTTGATTTTGTCATAACTTTAAAACCAAGGAAATTATCCTGTTTTTAAGGGTTCGGTTTAAGACATTCAATAAATGCATTTATATATAATAATATATTTGAAAAAGACCCAACCAATTTCATGAAAAATTAATATGTTGATGGGCGTTACAACACCAGCGGGAAGTCAGAAATATTTTGAAAATTTTATGCAGGAGTGACGCCTACTTGATACCTTAGAGAGGAGCCCTTTCTTCTATTATAATACCGATTTGCTTTATTTTAAAGTTTACAAAGTGAGTATGAGGAACGGATATAGATTCATGCAATCACAAAATTAGTAGTAACTACAATACATTAAGTAATGCCCCCCAGACGCTTGTATAAACCTCAATTTTTTTGACGTGGCGCATAGGCCTACTCGAAGGCAATGCTCCGATAAAGAAACTGTGTTTCTGATATAAAAGAAGAAACACTCAACCTAGAGATAATTCACTAGGTTGAGTTTCTCTAAAACTACGTCTGCAGATCCATCAACTGTTTGAAAATAAAGTGCCTGAAATATTATTATAGTGTCTTCGTTAGGCGCAACCATGTTTGGCGACAATGGGAAATGTATTAGACATAGCTCCCTGAACGGCCCAAAAATAGCTTTCAGAAGTGATGCTGAGGTACCTGAAATCTCATGCAGAGATCCTACGAAACGCACAATCTGCTCAAAAACCCTTAGAAACAAAAATTTTCACTAAAGAGGCACTCTGACAAGGAGAATTTACTTTGGTTTCAGTTCCTTACTGTGTTTATCCTTCTCTCTTGGTATTATATGTAGTTTTACTTATTGGCCGTTTGAAAAGCTGGAATGTATAAGCTGCGTTAGCGTCTTAAATTTGAATTTTGAATTTTTTTGCAATTTCTTACTCCTTTCTTACAACATACTATAAGCACACTCTTTTGAAAATGCGTAAACTTACGCTGTAAATTGTAGTGTGTGCGCAGTGTGTGGCTGTTCAAAATGCATAAAAATGACGCAAAACTCCTGAAGGTTGAAAGATCTGCTTCTGTAGTGATATCTTGATCAGGTTAGATATGAAGGTTAGCAAAGCAAGGGCAAGGCTTTGTGCAAGAAAGGCCAACAGTATATGAATAGACGCACGTTTGCAGTGGGCTTTATATCAGGTTACCTTCTACTGTGGCCATACAAGTAAGATAGGCAGAGTTTCTGTGGTTCTGCAACTAGAGTTAATATATTCGACTGACGAGAATCGGCGAAAAGCTTTTCGATCAAAATGAGTTGCCTGCTTAATTGTGTTTTCAAGTTCTGCAATATATGATTTAGCAGGAATGTGTAACTTAAAAATTTCAATTTTCAATAATTACATCCAATAGTTACAGTCAACATAATAATTGACTCTAAGATTTATATTGAAGGTTTATCTTTGAATATTGCAATAATAACCATTTACGATGCTCAAACATCTGATATATATATATAGCAAAAGGATCTTTATTTTTCTTTTCACAGCTGGCGTCTCACTAAACAGTTTCAATCCATGGAGTGCTTTGAAATTTAACTCTGGTGTAACAACTAAGTTGTTAACCATTGACCTGGTCATAGTATAAAAACCTGAAACCGTACGTATTATAACCCTTAAATACTTTGGCAATTGCAAAGAGAGCAAATGTATGTATGATTGTAAATGTACGTACTTTTTAATGCAAATGGCATGAGTTGTAATGTTTATGGCATAGTATAGACTTTTTAGATGTTACGCAGTTAAAATGGACTGGTAATTCGTTTTAACAAAGAAAACGTTTTTTCGTTAAGAGAGGATTGGAAATGTTAGTTTTGACAAGAACATTGGGGAAATAAGAAAATATGTCAGCAGCCGGGTGTTATGTTCGAGATTCATTCAGATTGTTGGGACATTCACGAGACATATGATTGTAGCTTGAGAACAGCCATTATTCATTTACAACATTAACTTAGAATATTTGAATAATTGCTCAAAGGCTGTGGGAATGGCCTTGAGGTTGTATAGAATCAAACAGAGGCTATTTTAAAAGTCCAGTTCAAGTAAGCCTTGATTAAATTATTTTTGATAATAATGTCTTAAACTTAACAAAATCTAAAATACATAACATCTCCCTTTCTATGGATGTTTTATTTGTTGCACATAGTCTCCGTATCTTTGCAGTGGTCGTACACGACGTCCTGACCTTGTGGTTGCATATTCTTGTCGATGGGTATGTGCATCTGTATTGTCTCGTGGGACTTCATTGTTGTGCTGTGATGGAACGTTGTCAGTTGTCAACAGGTCATCATAATCATCAGTGTAATCTGGTTCATATGACTCCTTGGTGAGAAGGAGATGTCGTCTGTTGCGGCGGAGAATGTTTCCTCTTTCTGTTTGAACATGATACGATCTCCGTTTTTTGAAGGCTTGATGACTCTTGCCTTTGTTGTCCAGCTTTTGGAGTCACGGATGCGTACTGTATCATCCTTTGTGATTGGTGGTAGATTGCGGTGATTTGAAGTACGTTTAGCAGGATGGGTTGGTTTGATGGTGTGAAAAGAGGATTGTATCTTAGGAAGAACTGTCTTAAATTCACGATTTGTTAGTTTGAATGCTGGTGAGTGACCATCTTGGCCAGGAGTTTATTTGATTATCATTCGTAATAGGGTACAACTATACATGATATCTATATAAAGGCAATATTAAGAATGCTAAGGAGAGCGACAGATATGACATAAATACGCATCAATTACTGGAAGTCAATGACAGAACAGACTGCTATATTTGATAATCATTCGTAATAGGGTACAACAATACATAATAACTATATAAAGGCAATATTAAGAATGCTAAGTATAGCGACACCAGTGACAAAAATGCGTATCAATAACTGCAAGGCAATGACAGAACAGACTGCTTTATTTGATAATCATTCGTAATAGGGTACAACTATACATAACATCTATTTAAAGGCAATATTAAGAATGCTAAGGAAAAGGACACAAGTGACATAAATGAGTATCAATAACTGGAAGCCAGTGACAGAACAGACTGCTTTATTTGACAACCATTGGTAATAGGGTACAACTATACATGATATCTATATAAAGGCAATATTAAGAATGCTAAGGATAGCGACACCAGTGACATAAATGCGCATAAATAACGGAAACGCTATGATAGAGCAGACTGCTTTATTTGATTATCATTCGTAATAGGGTACAACTATACATGATATCTATATAAAGGCAATATTAAGAATGCTAAGGAGAGCGACAGATATGACATAAATACGCATCAATTACTGGAAGTCAATGACAGAACAGACTGCTATATTTGATAATCATTCGTAATAGGGTACAACAATACATAATAACTATATAAAGGCAATATCAAGAATGCTAAGGATAGCGACACCAGTGACATATATGCGAATAAATAACGGAAACGCTATGATAGAACAGACTGCTTTATTTGATTATCATTCGTAATAGGGTACAACTATACATGATATCTATATAAAGGCAATATTAAGAATGCTAAGGATAGCGACACCAGTGACATAAATGCGCATAAATAACGGAAACGCTATGATAGAACAGACTGCATTATTTGATTATCATTCGTAATAGGGTACACCTATACATGATATCTATATAAAGGCAGTATTAAGAATGCTAAAGATAGCGACACCAGTGACATAAATGCGTATGAATAACTGCAAGGCAATGACAGAACAGACTGCTTTATTTGATAATCATTCGTAATTGGATACAACTATACATGATATCTACATAAAGGCAATATTAAGAATGCTAAGGATAGCGACACCAGTAACATAAATGCGTATCAATAACTGGAAGTCAATGACAGAACAGACTGCTTTATTTGATAATCATTCGTAATAGGGTACAACTATACATAATATCTATATAAAGGCAATATTAAGAATGCTAAGGATAGCGATACAAGTGACATAAATGCGTATCAATAACTGGAAGGCAATGACAGAACAGACTGCTTTATTTGATAATCATTCGTAATAGGTCCGCGAGGCGGCATGGAGGCCTGTCAGAGTGGCAGTTTATCGCCATCCGCCGAAGCCTCCTGGCATGGGCCTGCTGCCACCCACACATCCCAGAAACACCCAGACTCAGGGGGGCTGAACCCGGGGTGCCCAGCCGGTTTTACGGCGCCGACAACTCGCCGGTCATGGAGGAAGCTTGATTGGTCACATGTGAGCACTTCGCGAGGAACCAGTTGGGACGTACCGGCCCCCACCCACGACCTCGCTACTTCCACTAGGACATTTTAACATCATGCCCAGGACTTTTTATTACATTATTAGTTATTATATTAAAATAAAAGAAATAAGGATTTTGGGCTTAGCTTAGGTCAATTTTCAATTTTTATGAAAATTTAAAGGCATGCAATGCATGCAACTATAAGATGATGACCAAGGACATCTGCTGATCAACATGATCTATTGAAGAATAACACTACATTACAAGAACAACTCTTTTACATGTGACATTGCATAATAAGCTATTGCTCAATCAACTATAATCAAGTGACCATCGCGTCGTACGACTAGTATCATGCGACTATTTCATAACATTTTATCATTACAGAAGAGACACTAGCAGGGAAAATTAAATGGAACACTAAATAAACGTTCATCTTTGTTTAAGGTAAGGCCTTTGTCTTCAGGCGTTGAAGCAACATTTAGAAGTTGGCATCAAGTTCATCATTTTCCTTAAACGATGATATCATCAGATATATAGAGAGCACCAAGGCATCCATGTAAGACTTGCCTAATTATGTGCTGGTACACTTCTGGAGCTGAAGATACACCAAATAATACCCCCTTGTACTAAAATAATCCCTTGTGTTTCAAAGGTAGTAATGTTTCTTGCGGCAGGGGTAAGTTCAATTTTGTGGTAACCCCACTTGAGATTCAATTTTGAAAAGCAAGAACAGGAGTGCATCTTCTACAGTAGAATTTAAAGTATATGCTGTATGCATGACTGATTGCCGCATTGGCCTGTTTCACGTTGACACATATGTGAATATCACCATATAGGCTTTGAAATCGCAATGAGTGGAGATACTGATGGAGTGGGGCCAGTGACTGGTTTGATGATATCAAGAGCAAGGAGTTCATCCAGTTTGTCCAAAATGTGTGTACTAGTGTACTAATATTCCTGTGGGAACCTAAGCAAGGTGCAAGAAAAAGGGAAAGATCAGCAGCAACCTATATGGACCAGCTAATAGGCTGCCGGCTGAGCTGCTCTATCGTGTCATTCCGTTGCACATCCCGTGGAACTAGAAAATTTTCATACCATTCGATTCGTCTTGAGGTCAATAACAATGATTCGTGTGGCCCCAGTCAGGATAGGTGCACAATTGCGAGAAATTAGCTCTTAAAGTTCCACAATTTTCACCGTCGTTGATTCGAATTTGGTGACTCTTGTGTTCAACTGGTCAATATCTATGCTCCAAATAGTACTGCTGAAAGAAAGACCTTTTTTCAATCATTAGTTTCAAAAATTAAAGGCAATAGCCCTTGTATTTTGGGTGGCGATTTCAACTGCATTGAAGACATTACTATTGACAAATTAGGTGGTGATTCGGTCACCGACTCTGTTACAGCTCTTAAAGAGCTCAAACAGTCGTTTTCTTTAGTTGATGTCTTCCGATCCTTCTATCCCAACAAAATGGAGTACACTTATTCTAGCCTTAGTAAGCAGGTGTCTACTAGATTAGATCGTTTTTATGTGACAAAATCTTACCTTCCCGATGTTATTGGTGTATTTCACTCGTGCTTCTCATTCTCAGATCACGATGCAATTGTGTTGAAAGTTTCCGCTCCATCATCTCCGAAACCTGGTCCTGGTTATTGGAAATTGAATACGTCCGTTCTCCGTGACCAGCAGTTTCTAGAGGCTATGGAGACTCTTTGGCACAGGTGGCAAACTAAAAAGTCAAATTTTATGAACTTGTGTACATGGTGGGATTTAGGTAAAAAGAAGATCAAACATTTATGTATTAAACATTGTAAGAGACTGAGAAGAGGCCAACGCTTGCAAAGGTCCTCCTTGCAGCGTGAATTAACTTCACTCACTTCTCAACGATGCAATGCCCAATCTACTGATCGTATTCTAGAATTAAGAGAAAGTATTAAAACTATCGATGTAGAAACATCACGTGGGGTCAAAATTAGATCCAAAGAAGTTTTTGTTTCCGAATATGAAAAACCAGCGAAGTATTTTTTAAATTTAGAACGTTTTCGTCAACAAAAGAAATGCATAACATCGTTAACATCCTATGATATTGTATACACCAAGCCTAGTGATATTTTAAATGTTGCTGCTTCATTTTATAAGGATTTGTACAGTGAGGAGTCTACTGATCCGTTGTGTAAAGATTTCTTGCTATCAAATATTGATAAGAAATTGTCAGATGATGAAAGAGAAACCCTTGAACATCGACTAACCGTAAATGAGTGTTTACAAGCACTTAAAAGTATGAAACCTCATAAGAGTCCAGGTAGCGATGGGCTGCCTGCGGAGTTTTACATCACCTTTTGGGACCTTCTTGGTAATGACTTAGTAACTGTTCTCAATTTTTCGCTTGACCAAGGTTTGTTGTCAGAGTCAATGAGACTTGCGCTAATTACTTTGCTTTATAAGAAAGGAAACAGAAGGGAAATCAAAAATTGGCGTCCCATTTCGTTATTAAATGTTGATTATAAAATAGCCTCAAAAGCTATTTGTAAGAGACTTCAACCCGTTCTTCCATCCGTCTTGCATGTTGATCAAACATGCAATGTTACAGGCCGATCAATATTAGATAATCTTTTTTGTGATAAGGAGTGTAAGCCCAACAGAAGTAGATGCTAAGAACACAAATTGAGATTCAGAGGAAGGGTGAGATAGTTGGGCAGAGTAAGAACGAATGTTAGCAGATGATGGAGTTAAAAAAACGATTTCTAATAACGCTGAGAGTTTCCAAATGATGAACAAGGTGTCTTTTGAATTGGCTTGTCGCCCTTTAGAAAAGGAAGGGATGTAGTGCCTGTTCTCCCTGAAGATAAATTCTTTCCATGATTCGTGAGAGGTGGACAGTTAAGCCTACGTCGTGGCTTGCAGTACACCTATTATTTTCTTTTTATAAGAACATAGTTTATAAGAACGCAACCCTTAGAAATAGTAAAAGTTAAGAACATCTTAAGAACGAAGTAGGCTTAAGTTGGACTAAAATTAAGTTGTAATCTTGTTGCAACTTTTTTAATAAGCCAAAATTACTTCTGGTGTTGACCTTATTGCATTTTTTCTTTTATTACATTTGGGGTTCCGGCAGAGCCTGCATCAGTCATTAACAGTGTACTTACATGTGTTCATTTGTCAGAAAATTAAGGAAAACGGTTTTCGGAACTCAAATATTAAGAACATAAAGGCTTTATATGATTCAGAATTAAGAACATTTGAAAAACTTTTTAAGGCTTATTTTTTAAATATCTACGAACATTTTAAGCATCATCGAGAAGAGAGTCACATTGCGCAGAGAGGCTGGTGTCCAATTGCGTTGACCTGGTTGTCGATGTCGACCGGTGGATGATTGGAAGCTAATGTGGCGACTAGAGAAATAGAGTATGTTAACATCGGAGGTCACCTAGCTCAGTTGGTAGAGCGCACGCCGCGAAAGCGTGGGTCACGGGTTCGATCCCCGGTGGTGACATGCTTTTCTATTTCTCTACTGTTCTTTTCAAAACTAACATTTTAAGCCTTAAAGAATTCTGAATGTTCTTATAACAAAGAATAGGTGCAGTCTAAATTGAGGGGCGTTGCCCTTGGCCGCCTCAGCTGCCCTTTAATTATTAGTTAGCCTGTTTGGTGGCTTTACTGTTTATTTACGGTAGCTTCAAAATCGTGCCCACTGCTCATATTGCTGAGAAATATTTTCAAGTAACGTCCAAGATTTTCAAATAATCAGTAAGACGCCTTTCGGACTGGTTAAACGGTCTGACGCAAATACTTTGCACTGCAGCAACTGTGCTGAAATTTGCATAGGACGCCAAATCACTGTACAGTGCACCCTCGTTTATCCGAATGGCATGATCTTAAATGTGCCGATAACTGTTCGGATAATAGAGGACGGAATTTTGAATAACCATGATGGCTTATTTTACGTTCATTTTGATGAAAAATGTGCCAAATGGCTAAAATAGAGACAAAGAAAAACAGAAAGGGACATGCACCGTTTTAAAGAATATATTGGTTAAATTTCGAATGCAAGATTGTAAGCCGATAGGTACTCCTATGGACGTACATGAGAATTTAACAAGAGCCAGTGAAAGTGACAAAAGTGCAGATAAGTCTTTGTATCAATCAGCAATTGGTATGTTACTTTATGTAGCACTAGGAACACGACCAGACATTATGGTCGCAGTGGGGGTTTTATCTAAGTTTACATCTAATCCAACCTTGAAGCATTGGAAAGCTTTGAAACGAGTACTTAGATATTTGAAAGGATCAATTAATCAAGGTCTTTGTTATTGTAAATCAGAAGAGACGAAGTTTATTGGTTATTGTGATGCCAATTGGGCTCAAGATGTTGAAACAAGGCGTTCTACATCTGGTTACGTGTTTATATTTGCTGGAGCAGCAATTAGTTGGTTGAGTAAGAAACAGGCTACTGTAGCATTGTCTACGGCGGAGGCTGAGTACATGTCTTTGTCGTCGGCATGTCAAGAGACCACTTGGTTACGTCAATTGTTTGAAAACCTTGATTTACCGCAAGAAGGCTCAACAACAATATTTGAAGACAATACTGCTTGTTTAGCTATAGCAAGAAATCCTGTGAATCATTCAAGAACAAAACACATTGACATCCGTCATCACTTTGTTCGTGAAAAAGTAAAAGATGGCACAGTATCTTTGAAGTATTGTCAAAGTTCACAAATGGTTGCAGATATATTGACCAAACCACTTGCCAAGTCTATTTTTGTTGATTTATGTTTGTTGCTTGGTTTAACTGTTGTATGTACAGTTCAAGTGGGGGTGTTGTGAAATGTGAACTGTCACGTCATGTTATTTGTTTAGAGTTAATGATACTAATTACATTTACAAGAAGCTGGATAACAATAGATAAATAGAGCAATTACTATAATGACTATTTGATATTGTACTAACTATATTTTGTACTGTATAAGTAAACAACTTAATTTTGTAAGTTTTTAGTTCTGTACTGTAAGTTGATCACGACGTATTATAGATAGAGTCAGCCCGAAGACTATACTTCTTCTTATGTGAAGCTTATGCTCTCCCTGCGCACCCTGTATTTAAGAAGACTAACTGGAGAACTTTAGCCCGAATTGATAACCTACGGCCTGACAAAGCACACTGGACTTGCCCGTCGTTAAATGGAAGTGCCGACAGTTGAGTACCCTTCCAAACAAACAATAACAGATAAGCGAGCCTTTACCCTAGTCCTCACATGTCAAACTGATCATGTGATTTGAAAAAGTACTATTCTGATTGGCTGAGAAGTACCTATGCGATGTGTGATTTTGGAAAATGGTCTGATTTGTTTCTCGAGTGGCACAGAAGTGGCACGTCGCATTTGACACGTGGCGTGCCACTTCGGTGTGAAAGGTTTAATACGTTTGCAAAAGTTTAAAGTCGAGCTTATTTTTGCTGCATTCGTGTTATCATTCTATAATTCTCACTGTGGTTATTTTAAATTTGCGCTGTCTACGGAGAGAGCGAATTTTACGCAGCACTTTAATACCTTTGCAATTCTGATTTTCTAGAAGAAGCAGTCTCAAATAAATCTTAACTTAAACAAGAAGCAAAATGTTTAAGTGAGATATAAATCCATTTGGTCTATTTATAATAGGCAGCTAGAAGTGGTAATAATTGCGTATTATCTTGCAAGAATAGTTCCCCAAAGTAATATCCAGCCTCACGATTTACAGGATGCTTTCAGATTACCATCGTAATCGATACCACGTCCTATACTTATTTGGTTTTCAAATGCGGATCAAAGAGACATCGTTTTGCGCAACGGGAGAGTTTTTGGACGGGAACGAGTGTTTGTGCCTTAGGATAATTCACCTGAACAACGAGGGGCTAGAAACAAACTAAAACCGATACCTCAAGAGGCACGCACCAAGAATCTGAAAACTGAGTGGAAGGGAATAAAGTTAATAGTTAATGAAACCACTTATGAGTACGATAGAAAAATTGGTACTGTAAGGTCATATAATTGATGCGCTCAAATTGAAGCCGCAAACAATCTAGCGGAGGGAACGAGCTCCCAAACTCGCAGGGAAAGAACAAGAGGAATCCAGTCTCAATCAGAAGACACAAGAATAAGATCCTTGTCAACAGAGACTGTTGCGTCAGGAATTGAATCAGCTTTCGGGAGTGAGGGCGAAGATCGACAATCATAAATCGAATAAACGAGATCTCAATAGTAGTGTAGAACAAGAGCCAAGTAAGGTAGCAAGAATGGCGAATGGTAGAAAAAGCGGTGAAAAATAGGAACTCACAGACCATGAGAAACAATTGGAACGTTTTTTTATTTGGTCGTTGGAATATTCAAGGTCTCACAAGTGAGAAGCTGGAAAAGATTAAACAAACGAACGAGTTTGACATTTTGGGTATTGTGGAGACGAGGAAAAGTGTAAAGGAAAGCGTGAATATTGAGGGATTTAAAGTATTCAAATCATGCAGAGAAAAACTAGAACCTGTGTCGGTGAAAGAAAGAACGTTTGCTTCAGTTAAAAGGCTACCAAGCAAATCTGAGAATGTTGTGTGGATTGTGCTTCGTTTAAAGTGCTCAATGTTGTATATTATGCAAGGTTTCGTGTATTTACCGCCTCAGTCTAGCTCATATTCAAACGAAGATGCTTGGAAACTTCTGTCTGGGGATATGGCTGTTCTACGTTTAAAGTACCCGCCCATGGCATTTATATTGATGGGAGATTATAACACGTTCACGGCCGATTTTTTATAATAGCGTGTTGTGATGGTTTTAATTTTACACATCCTTCAGTTGAAGAAGAAAAAAGTCGGCTACAAGGGCTTCGGCGCCCTGTTGCTGGAAGCGGCGCTGCGCCGGGATATCTTCGTGATCGAGGCCTGCGGTATCGCCGCCGTCTTTGTCGCGGTCTTCACGCAAACCATCGGTGACCTCGGGTACACGTATCTGAACCCGAGAATCCGGTTCAAATAGGAGGCGGCGATCATGACTGATACAACCAATAACGCTCCGATCGCCAAGCCGGACTCCATGCTGGTATCGGCGTTCAAGTCGATCGCTCTTCTGAAGGAGAGCCCGGTCGGGATTATCGGCGGACTGATCGTGCTGATGTTCGTGGTGCTGGCGGTGTTCGCGCCGGTCCTCGCGCCCTTCGATCCGAACGCGCCGCTGCTGCCCTTCGCCTTCCCTGGTTCCGAAGCGCCGGATGGCGGTATCTTCCTGTTCGGCACCGACCATCTGGGCCGCGATATTCTCTCGCGGATCATCTGGGGCGGACAGAGGGTGCTGTTCTACGCGACCCTGGCGACGGTCAGCGCCTATATCGTCGGAATCCTGATGGGGCTCGCCGCCGGCTATTTCCGGGGATATCTGGACGAGATCATTTCGTTCTTCGCGAACGTGATCCTGTCCTTCCCGATCATGGTGCTCTACGTGCTGATCATCGCCAATCTCGGCGCGTCCGGCGCGAATATCATCTTCGCGGTGGTATTCGCCTCCTCGCCCGGGATCATGCGTATCGTGCGCGGCCTGACATTGGATTTGCGAAACAGAGATTATGTCGCCGCGGCCCAGACACGCGGGGAGAGCAGTCTGTATGTGATGTTCGTCGAGATCCTGCCGAACGCACGCGGGCCGTTGATCGTCGATGTCTGCCTTCGGCTGGGCTACGTGACGATCACCATCGGAACTTTAGGCTTCCTAGGTTTAGGCCTGCCGCCGCCCGACCCCAACTGGGGCAATCTGATTGCCGAAAGCAAAGATGTCGTTCTAACGCATCCCCATTCGACCATCGCACCTTGTGTCGCAATTTCATCGCTCGTGCTGGGGCTGAATTTGCTGGCCGATGGCTTACGCGAGATATCGCTGAATGACTGATGCGGACACCGTCCTCGAGATCGAGGGCCTGAACATTTCCTATTACACGCGTGCCGGCGAAATTCCGGCCGTGATCGATTTCAACCTTTCCCTGAAGAAGGGAGAGGCCGTCGGTTTGGTTGGCGAGTCCGGATGCGGCAAGTCGACGGTGGCCATGGCCATCATGCGGTATATGGGCCGCAATGGGGCAATCGTCGGTGGCAGCATCAAGTTCAACGGCCGTGACATGGCTGACATGAGCGAGAGCGAGCTGCGGCAGATCCGTGGATCGTCGATCGCGATGATCTACCAAGAGCCGATGGCGGCGCTGAACCCGACGATGACCATCGGCGGGCAACTTGGTCAATTCGGAAAGCATTGATACCGAAAATTACCATTGTTAGATGTTCGTGTCTGATTAAAGCAGGCTTCAGTCATATAAAGTAATGTATGTAGTGTATATCTGCTAATACTTGACAAAGGGGCTACTATTTTTCTTCCAATCCCTTTTGAGTACTTTTTAGAGAAGTTTCAATTTATGCGAAATAATGAAAAACCGACTTTAAAACATTACAAAGAAAAATTTCTCTCTGAATTACTGGAGATCCCTACTCCTGTTTTAAAAAGCTTTTCACACGTAGGTCATGCCCTTTGCAGTGATTGTAAGCGCTAGCAATGGGTGGGGGGGGCTAACTTTCTCGCCGAAGATTGTCTGAGGGCTTAACATCATCCAATATTTTGGTGAAAAAACCTGCTGGAAATCGCAAAATAGAGATTCTGCACCTAGCCCATTTAGGGCCCTTTTTTAGTTTTAGACCCACTGCCCTCATAAAATCCTTTGACGAACCCAGCTTGAAATATTCGGCTTTGTGCCTGTGTATTCTAGTCTTAGAGTGAGGATGGAATTTCTTAGTCTCTTCTGGCACTTAATCCTTGAAGTTCTTAATACCTTTTGGTTTCTTGTTCAGAAAAGTCCTAAAAAGAACTACATTCTTAATTACTGGGTTATTCTCAAAAGGAAATAAAATTTATAATTTTAGCAAAACTATTTAAAAAGCGAACATATGGCTTTTAAGCACCTTTCTGTGCCAAAGTCGACTTTTAATGGGAATAATTGAGCTGTCGAATTTTAAAATATTCATTACTTTTCTTTTTTCTTTTGTGCTCGGCGGGGCTTTGATCCCTTAAGTTCGTGCCTGTATTTGCAATTTGAGTCACATGTTGTTTTTTTCCTGTAATTGCAGTAATAGTTCAATAATTTATTGTAAATCAAAACACACAAAAATAATTATCAAAACCCCAAAATCTAAGCTTCTTAGGGTATTCTGCAAAAATATTAACTATAAAAATGGAAAAATAGCAATAAATAGACATAAATAAATGTTACAATGTAAATTTTCAAGTTATTTCAAGAGATAAAAATTAGGGGAAAGGAACCATGCGCCAAATATACACAACAACATATTTCGTGACCCAGAACTGTAGCACAATTTTTTTTTTTTTTTTTTTTTTATTGGCTTCTTTTAACAGCAAGTAATCCGACATACATGAAAAGAAAACTAAATTGTGTACAACTACTAATTCAATATTTAAATTCAATCGCATCAGGGAGCCTCAGAACATATGAGATCGATTCTACCCAGCCAAGCAACCGGCAATTCAAGTTCGCTTTCTTTTGATCCCTTTACCTTTTTTTTTTGTTTCGTGTTGTTTGCTGGATTTGAACAGATTTGAGAGATCCCTAATAAATCACAATCTTAGGCACACTCGACATTCTTTTTTGGTACATGCTTGGGGTTTCTCCCCGTTGAGCGGTAACGCCGGACTTATCCTTGTCAATGCCCATCACAGTCACGGCGAATGGGACATAGGCCATATCCTCATGGTTTTTCGATTCTTCTGCATGCAATAAGGACGCAGGGGCTGACAGAAGAAATATTGAAAGAATCAGCGTGGTGTGACTTTTCCTAAATTTATTCCACCAAATTTTCTCTTCATATGTTTCAGTGTTTCTCTTAATCATCATTCCCTCCTGCACGTAGCTCCGTGTGATGTCAGTTTTCACGAGATTTCTCTTCGGGGCACTCGAAGAAATCCTCACTTCAGATTCTTCATGATGAGTGCACGGGTCTGTTGATACTCAATATTTTCAGGGTCACCTGTGAGGGCTTGATCGATGGATTGCAACGCATCCTTCCATTGTTCTTTGCCCATGCTGATCAAGGCATGCATGAAGTCATATTGAACATCGTGCAGAGCATTGGGAGATACCGATTTTGCGCATCGGAATCCCAGTCCCACTCCGTAGGAATTATTCTCGGGTTGGTTCCAGAATCGATGACTAGTGTGAAGTGAACTCGCGGGGGCAAGCCAGGAGCCGCCCTTTAAAACTTTTACCGCACCTTGATTTGCGAAATTAATTCCGATTCCAGGCCCCTGAGGATTCATTGCGGGGCTTGACGAGTAATATTTGGGATCATACCAATCTGATACCCATTCGAAGACATTGCCTGACATATTATACACACCGTAATCACTCGCACCTTGAGGATAAGAGTTCACCGGCATGGTCTTGCCTACGTTTTGTCCATAGTTCGCTTTATCTTTGGTAAGTTGGTGTCCCCAAGGATAATGGCTGCCCCGTGGTCCTTTGGCTGCTCGTTCCCATTCAGCTTCCGTAGGCAATCGCTTCCCAGCCCAGAAACAGTAGTCGACTGCGTCATGCCAGGTCACTTGAACGACGGGGAGTTCAGCAATACCGGATTCTTCGAATAAACTACCATCACCGTAAACATTAAATGGAGTCTTGTGTAAGGTCTCCTCGACGAACTTTTGATATTGCTGATTTGAGACCTCGAATTTATCGAGTGCAAAGGCATTGAGATAAATCTTTTTGCGTGGTTGTTCATCTTTCCGACCCTGCCCTTCCGCACTTCCTCGAATGAAGGATCCGGCGGGGATTATCACCATCTCCACTGGATCCTTTTCAATCATTGGCCCGGCAGCCTGTGGGAGCCCTGGGTCTGCGATCAATAACGCGAGAATTGGGAATATCTTCATCCACATCTTCATTGTTTCCTCTCCCGACGCGAGGCGATGATGGAGCTCGTGATATCTACCACTTTATTGGTTATAGCGATCACGGAATGATGGTCACCATTCCGATCGGCTTTGCGTGACATAATGATTTATATCAAGAAATTTCAGATTCTATTAGTTACAACTAAAAGCAAAACAAACGATCTGAGAACAAATGAACCTTGGTCTTAAAAACAAACATCAAATAAGTTAATTGCGTTGGTTTTAACAATATTTATTCCCTCGTTTTATGACGTTATTAGTTGAATTAAGCCGATCAATTTTATTTATTACCGATTAACTGGACAAACAGAAATTTTGTTTACACCTGAAAAGCCTGGGAATTATCCATTTTTTTGCGATCTACCGGGGCATGTGATGCGGGGAACCATCATAGTGCAGGAATAAGGAAAGGTATGGTACAGTTCCAGGTTTACATTTCGAAATGGAGAGTCTTCCACAGCGCGTTTTGGTACTACATCGTATCGTATAATGTTGGAAGGTAATGAGAACGGCTATATACCGGAAGGAGTAGGGGGCGATGAAAGAGTCTTTGAGTCAAGAAGAGCACTATTTTTCAACTGTTTTAAATAAGTCTGGCGTTCCGTTTTGGAATTGGCGTCCTATGTCCATCGTGTGGACAGCAGTATTCTGCTTCATGAATTTGGGGCATTCAGCCCTCGTTTCTTCGAGTGAGGCAGCCGATGACTCTGCCTTATTCGCGACTGTTCGGGAATATGCAAATGCGGTTTCGCAGGGTGATTCTATTGCCGCCGGAAAAC